>JANAVB010023996.1:18264741-18359741 GCA_029216955.1 Iris pallida
TGGACTTGGATATGGTTGTAGAGGTTGGTAATTGTTAGAAATAGTCGCCTAGACCTAGTCTTGACCCGGTTGACTTTTTAGACCAAAAGTCAACTAAGGGTCAACGCTTTACCCAATTAGTCCCAATTTCCATTAGACTTGTGTAGTTGACCAAAAGTCAACTATGTCACCATTGACCTAGGGTTGACCAGGTTTGACCTAGAGTTGACCAGAGTTGACCGGGTTGACCAGTTGACCAAAGTCAACTGTAGGCCAACTTTTGTCCCCGTTTGACTTTCTTCGACTTGTTTTGACCCTGATTACTGGTATGACCTAGGATTGACTTGGTTAGGCTTAGATTGACTTGATATAACTTGATTTGACCTAGATTGACTTGACAGACTTAGTGTGACTCAGTGAGACCTAGTTTGACCTAGATTGCATATCATTCATTGTAAATCATTCCTAAACTTGTTTAAACCTAAATTACTTACAGTATCTCGTATTTAGGTTCCTGATTACCGCTCTGAGCATTGATATACCATACATCTCAGGACAGCAGCGAGTATATTCACTGATAGTTTTTTATTGTCTTGATATCTGCTATATCCGATTCAGTCGTAGTGTCTTACTTGATTCTTAGTAACGATAGTTCACGGACTAGTACACATTGGATCATGACATAAGATATGTTCCAGATTCTGGGTATATGGGTACACTCCCTGTCTTGTCCTATGTACTTGTATAGACACCGATTTTTAAAGAGGATTTGCTACCCTCTTACGAATCACTGCCATGACGTGTCATGTCCAGATCCATTGTACTATTCGGGGATAGGGATTATTAGGGGCTATGTGATCTAAGCCACCCTGTCACTATTTATGTGCTCGTGCCACTCTTCCCTCACAAAGGTGTAGCGAGATTCTTTGCTTGTGCTCGTTATCCAGGTTGGCCGGCATGACTCTCCGTTGAGGTCACCGCGGATTGCCGGGCCAAGTGGATAGCCTGTCCTGTCACTTATCCCAAGCCGATCACATCGCTCTATAATTCAAATCACATTTTATATTTATCTTATCTATCGTATATCCTGCTCTGTTCTACATTCAGTATTTTTCACCATGCCATGATATACAGTTACTCACATGCTCTACTTGCCTTTACATTGTACCTTGATTGGAGACTAAGTTCTGCTCGGGAGAAGAGTTACAACCCCGATCCTTGTTTGGTTTAAGGTTGTAACTCGGCTTCCGAACGGTTCCCAAGTCTTCATATATCTTGTCTTGTAGTTCATTATACTGTTTCTTATAGAATTTGTCAATTCACATGGAACTGCTGTTAGTGTTTGTACTTGCTTATTTCTGACAGGATACCGTTATGATATATTATAGATGATTCTGAGGCGGACTGCTCGACCTATGGGCTCGAGTTAGATGGAGTAGCTTGGATCGTGGCCTTATAGTAGAGCCCTAGATTTTGTACTTCCAGATAGTGTAGGTTAGCTAGGTTTGACTGGACTGCGATCCAGCTAGCTTATCAGACTGTAGTTTCTATTCTATTTGTACCCTGTAATGTTGTATATATCTGGGCTTGTATTAGACTGTGGACTTATTACTCTTTCATCTATCATATGTCTTTCCTTCTGAGCTATCTACCTTAGTTTATTCTGTGATTGAGACTGTATTGATATGTCACCTCCATTCGAGAGTATATACTGTACAGGTACATTTAAACTGTTAGTCGTAGGTTTTACAGACGTTATATACAGCGTTCTACCGTCGATTTCTGCGGCGTAGGCTGGACGTACCCGTGCTCGTGCCCCTCATAAGGGTACGGGTTTATGACACCGTAAAGCATATTTTGAAGTACCTGAAAAGGACTAAGAGTATATGCTAGTTTACCAGGCAGATAGTTTAGTTCCCTTGGGGTATACAGACTCAGATTTTCAGTCAGATAGGGATTCCAGGAAATCTACCTCAGGTTATGTGTTTACTTTGAGAGGTAGAGCCATTGTGTGGAGTATCAAGCAAATGTATTGCTGATTCCACCATGGAAGCCGAGTATGTGGTAGCCTCTGAGGCACCAAAGAAGCGGTTTGACTCAGAAACTTTCTGTTGGACTTGGATGTGGTACCTAGTTTGCCTAAGTCTATTACACTTTTTGTGATAATAGTGGTACAGTTGCAAACTCGAAGGAACCACGAGCCCATAACAGCAAACCATTAAGCGCAAGTACCACCTGATACGAGATTTCGTAAAGAAAGGAAAAGTTGCTGTGATCAAGATAGCATCAGCCGACAACCTAGCTGATCCCTTTACAAGAGCTTACACCGCTAAGGCTTTTGATTGTCATGTTGAGGGAATGGGAGTCAGATGTGTAGCAGCATGGCTTTAAGTATAAGTGGGAGATTTGTAACAGTATACTGAAAGCATACTTTGAGTATAAGTGGAAGATTGTTAGGGTTATATACTAAAAGCATCACTTTTGTAGTAACCTTATTCCTTAAATTTTGAATGAGAATACATGGGCAAATGTTTTGCATATTGTATTTGTTGCAGTGTTAATGCAATGTCTGATTTTTATATTGTAGATATATGGTAGTGGTGTCACACAGAAGATCATATTATCTTTCCTATGAGTATATAAATAGTTCACACCTAGATGGACTTGGACAATCTATTGGAAAGATTGTAGTGTAATCTGGTATTAGTCATCTTGACTATAGGTTTACACTAGTATGCTTTGTGTGTATTGAACAGGACCACTTGAGTTGTTCTCTTGTACTGACTACATAAGAGAACAAACACCTCTGTTATTATGGATGCTTGTGCTCTTAATTCGGATATAATAACGGACATGTATATGCAGTATGCATTACTTTGACTCATAAAAAGATGAGATTCATTATGGATCAACAACCTCTATGAATTGGGTAATAACATTGTATGTATGATGGGCTGTTGATTATAAATAGAATCCATGTCCCGATACATTGGGTTGATGATGTCCTCTTAAAGAGCTCATAAGGATTGTCATGTAAACCTTGCAGGTGGATTATATCTGACATGAAATAAAGTTGAGCGGTACTACTTAAGGATAAAATGTCGAATCAATATAGTTGTCAGTAACTTAATTTGATCGACAGACATACGATATCTTAACATGGGGAGCCAAACGAGCATATAATAAAGGAGCCCACAAACATAATTTGGGATTAGGGAGGTAGTGCAACAATAGCTCATTAGTGGACCGAGCTATTGTTAATGGGCCTGGATTGTGTGTTCGGGCTGAACACGGGATATCCAGATCCGTTAGGAGGCCTACCCTAATTTCTCCTCATGGTCCCTGCCGTAGCCTATATAAACCTCTATTCTTTGGCCGCCAGATTACTGATCAAAAATCTGAAATTTTCTCTAAATTCTGATTCACGTAAGGAGAGAAAGAAAGTGCTGCCAAGGAGAAGAAAGGTTGGGAGATCGTCGCCCACATGACGTCCACTCGAGGAAAGATACGTGCAGAAGATCTTGGGGTCGTCCGCTCGAGATTGCCAGGAATTACTCGTCCTTTCCGCCGCAGGTATAATTCGTGAACCCTAGTTTCTGCCTATGAAGGGTTAGAACACGTATTAGATCTGTTTAACTTCTATCGTCTCATACGCACACCAAAGGAAGGGTCCTGGAAATCCCCAGTTCCTCAGGGGGCGCATCCCCTGTGAGGCCTTGGTGTTGAAGGGCACGTCTGTGTGATGCACTTGATATTGAAGGGCGCGTCTGTGTGATCGGTCTGGCCGGCGCATCCGCTTCGTGACACGTCTATAATGGTACGACTGTTACTCGAGTGCTTTAAATAGCCATTTTGACTTGGCTGAATTCGAAGCGTCCGGTTCATCCATTAATACAAATTCATTGTATGGAATTTGGAGAGCCATCCACTTGGCACATGGGTTTGATTTGCCTGGCCTATAAATAGTGGCATAGAGAGAGTTTGCTTCTCGTTCTCTCACGTTCTGCCGACATGAACTTGTTTACTCGGATGCATTCTGTTGATGATGATGCTTCCGAGGGTGAAGATGCGACGCCATGTCATCATTGATGCACTTGAAGGTGACTGTTACATCTAAAAGTCAGAGTCGAGGGCTTCTGAAGCAAGCGGAAGGTGCCTGTTTCATCCAAAGATGGGGCTCGAGCCTCGTCTCTGTTGTGCAAGAAGAGCCACAGATCAGAATTGCGGTGCTACAGCTTTGGGGGCTCTTTTTTCCTTCAAAGTGGGTGTTGCCCACTCTGGTTGTGTTGAAAGCTGCTCCT
Organism: Iris pallida; assembly: GCA_029216955.1. Lineage (NCBI taxonomy): Eukaryota > Viridiplantae > Streptophyta > Magnoliopsida > Asparagales > Iridaceae > Iris > Iris pallida. The sequence continues at coordinate 18,269,022 of JANAVB010023996.1, forward strand.
TTAGCCGCGGTTTCGATTACGGTCTTCCATGGCCTTTGGAGGCTTTTTCGAAGTCTCCCCTGGCCACAGGTTGGCTTGCGGTGCTCTTCTCTTTCTCGGTTTGGGGAGCACTTCCTCCAGCTAGAGGGTTGATTGCCACCCTTGTTCTGCTCAATAATGCTTCATTAGTCGAAGTATTTCGACAGCGGTGAGCCTGGCTGGAAGAGTGGCACATAACTGGGCTGCTGAAGGGATGCACATAACTGAGGATGCACATAACTGAGCTGTTGAAAGGAAGCGCCTTGCTGAGGGCGCATGATGGGACGCACCTGACTGAGGCGCATGGTGATTGCTGCGCCTATTTGAGGGCGCATGGTGGCTGCTGGCTGTAGACTTAGGATCTTTTCTTTGTAGAAATTCTTCTTTGTACAATCTTTTCTAGACATGTAATAGACTTTTATATGTAAAATAAAAAGTCCTCTTTCATGTCTATATTTGTTGTTTTTGCTGTGAAGTACTTTGTCCGAGCTCTGGCGCATGTAGTCTGGCGCATAGATTTTCTGGTTCTGAAATTCTATGCTTCTACAATAATACTATGCCAAGTATATAACTTACTAAACGAATGTACACAGTGCCCCAACCTGAGTTTGTTATTGCTTACTTCCACATGAGGGAAGAGCTGGAGAGGGATTACCGGGGATGACGGCTCACTGTCGTGGCGGCGAGGGCTCGAGGTCGCACTGGCGCTTGGTGTACGCACGTAGTCGGTTGAGTGGCATACAATCACTGTGGGAGAAGTGCGGCACGGCTGGTTCTCTCTTCGTGCGGTCGCGGGAGGAAGTCCAAGCGGCGCTCCGGTTTGTATTTCACATCAGAGCTCGTGGAGGAACCGGCGACGTTCGACGCTAGGTGGTGCAATATCGGTTGAGGAGCAGTAGAGAGTCCCGCGGCATCGAGTCTCTGGATGTGGGATGAAGTCTTGCGTGCCGTCAACGACGAGGAACTTCGATTTAAAATACAGGAACGTCCATTCTCGACAAAGCCTCCAGGAGCACGTTTGCACGGTCCACGGGAACCGGTAGAGGGCTCGGGATGGTCCGGGGGTTGGCGTCGACATACGGCTATGATGGGGAGCGTTGGTTTGCCGAGGATGAGGGAGTCTTTAGGTTGTTCGGTGTGACGGGAAAGCAGTCGGCATGCGGCTAGTTCCGGCGTCGGCGCACCGGGACGGCTGTGCGAGAACGTCCGTCTAGAGGGAGGTGGAGCTACGGCGGGACAACGGCCGGGTTTGGCTGCTGGAAAGGCCGGGCGTCGGTCGAGAGGTGCGAGGAGATGGGGTTAGGCTGGTTCGTGGTGGTGGCACCGGGAGGCTGCTACACCCTGGTTGGCGTTCGATGCTTGGCACTAGTGCGGCTGCATATTGGCCAGGGCTGGGAAAAGTTGTGCGGGAAGGGAGGCGCGCCACTCCGCCGTGGCGGCGCCAGAGAGAGGCCGTCGGTTGCGTGTGGTGTTAGCCAGGTGGTGGCGCCTATAGGAGATGCAGATGAAGGAGAAGGAGTGTATGTAGCATGCGGCTAGGGTTTTAGAGTATTACTCTGATCTCTCCCCTCTCATCTCTGTTATATAATAAGGATTCCGCTCGGCTTGGAATAGACCCGTGCTACTGCACATGTGGGGAAAGGAGAAGGTTTTGGGCTGGCTTCAGATCGGGTTGGGCCGGGACTTGTTTGAGTGTTTTAGTTGGTTTTGATTTATTTACTTACTTATTTAGTAACTAATATATATCCATATATATATATATTATATATATAATATATATATATTAATATATATATTTTATATATATATATATATATATAATATATATATATATATATATATACTTACATACTATATATATATATATATATATATATATAATTATATATATATAATATTACGCTTACATACAGATATATATATATATATATATATATATATATATTATATATTAGATATAATATATAGATTATATATATATATATTTATCTATGTACACTATACCCATACACGTATACACATATATTTATATATATATATCTATATAATATATATACTGACTAAATAAACTCCATATCTGTGTAGACGTTATATGGGTATACGTGTCATATATATTTATATATATATATAATATATAATATATATAATATATAATATAAATATATGTGTATACGTATATGGGTATACGTGTACATAGATATATATATATCTATATATAGATAATATATATATATAATATATTATATATATATTATATTCTTATATATATATATATATAATATATATATATATCTATATATATATAATATATATATATATATATATATAGATAATATATATTATATATATAAATATACATGACTAATAACTCCATATCTAGGTCCATTTTAGGCATATAAATAGGTGTACATATTATATGTATATCTATTAGAGAATAAAATAATTTATTATTTATGGTATTATTATGGTTATTAAATATATTATTTATTATTAGTTATTAAAGCTACAAGAACCATGGAGAATGGTTATTCCAGTGTTAAAATACATGAAATGACCATTCTCCGTGTTAAAATCATGGAGAATGACCATTCTCCGTGTTAAATTATCGAAGAATTGCCATTTCTGTGTTAAAATCACGGGGAATGACCATTCCTAGTGTTAAACGTGTGAGAATGACCATTCTCCATTGTTAAATAATGGAGAATGACCATTCTTCGTGGTAAAATAACGAAGAATGGCATTTCCCGTGTTAAAATAACGGAAAACAGTTGACAGAAACCTAATTTTTTTTTTTAGAAAAATATTTGTAAGGAATAAGGATTCAAGAGTTTTCGTTCTTCTTTCAAACAATGCTAACTCTTACGGAGGGTGTCAATAAAGATGGCGATCGTTTACTCGAGCCAGTTATTGAGTCTTAAAGAATACCGATTTCTGGAATTTCGTCGAGGTATTCTACAAAAACAGAGTTGGCATTCAAGAATTGGCCAAGGTTTCAGAAGGTCTTGAAAAATTGATAGGAACTTACTGGATGACAAGATGGCCTCGATTACTTTGAATTCAGCACCATTGTTAAAATAGCACCAAGTGTCGACGATATGGCAGCCATCTTCGGTCTACGTTGAAGAAAGAAAGCGAGGACGATGTTAATTACAGAAGATTGATCAGGAAAAAACAAGTAGGCCACACCGCTGGAATCATTGAGCCTGTATAGAGATCACTTCAGAAGATTGCTGGCTAATTCCAAGGGCAAAAATGGAGAAGTCACGAATACGGAAGTGAGAGAGAAGTTCTTTGAATTGCTACAACGGCTTCATGACGGAGATAAACAAGTTAAACCAGATGATTTGACCAAGCTAATAATCTTCCACTTGTGCCAAACAACATTCTTCACAAGGTCTGGTAGTTCAAATTTACCGTACACATTTTTGGCCTTGGTAGACAGTGTAGAAGTAATCAAAAGTATCTCTGCGCCAAGGTTAATCTTGGCATATGTCATGGAGAGCATCAAAAGACTACAAGTAAAACTGTTGGAGGGATTACTCTAATGCATACCCCAAGATTGAAGGTTGCACAACAGAACATAGTACCTATGTGGAAAGAAAGTTTGACCCAATTCGTAAATACCCAAGATTTTACACATGGGACGGGTACGCAATCTCAGTCTTCCTCAAAAACGAATATCACAGTAAATTGAGATAAAAAATGATATTAAAAAAATTTGGTTATAGCTATTGGGAAAGAGGGAGGACAACAAGAAGAGGAGCTACATATACAAGAAGAAGGTGCACACGAGGGAGAGGAACACCACCAAACAGGTGGGGGTGAGATTACTAAACAAGAGAGAACCCAACAACTTGAAATGAACATCGCGATGGAGGGTCGGTTCAGGAATTGGAGGAGTTGAGAAAAAAATCTCAGATTCTTGCTGAGAATGAAAAACTCCAAGAAAAGCTTAAAGAGCTAGAGGCACAAGAAGCACAACAACGTGCAGTCAACGTTGTGATGGAGGGCTCGGTACATGAATTGGAGGAGTTGTGAGAGAGAAATCTTGGATTTTTCTGAGAACGAGAAATTCCATAAAAGCTTAAAGATCTAGAGGAACAAAGAGCCCAACAAATTGAAAGAAACACCTCGATGGAGGTGTCGGTACAGGAATTGGACCCTTACGAAGAGAGAAATATGATATTATTACTGAGAATGAAAAGCTTAGCGAAAAGGTTAAGTGCTACAGGCACAAGGTAAAAGTTTTCCTTTTTTTTAAAGTTCTGATTTATAATTCTCCGTATTAGAATGCAGGAGAATGGCCATTCTTCGTGTTAAAATCACGGAGAATTCTATTCCCTGTCAAAATAACGGAGAATAACAATTCTCGTGTTAATACCACGGAGAACGGCCATTCTCCGTGTTAAATTGACGGAGAATGGCCGTTCTCCGTGTTAAATGACGGAGAATGGCCATTCTCCGTGTTAAAATTACGGAGAATGGACATTCCCCGTGTTAGAATGCGGAGAATGGCCATTCCTCGTGTTAGAATGCAGGAGAATGGCCATTCTCTGTGTTAAAATCATATAGAATGGTCATTCTCCGTGTTAGAGTCATGGAGAATGGCCATTCCTCGTGTTAAGATCACGAAGAATGATATTTTTTCCTTCTTTTTTTTAAAAGTATATATTGATTAACATCATATCTTTCATTGTTGTTTGTTTTATATCAGTATAGATATCTTCGAGCAGCTCAGAGAAACAAATAAAATGCTCGTTAATGAGAAAAGCAAGCTTTAAAAGCAAGTTGAATCATTGAAGAATGAAGCCATTAAAAAGGATACAACATCACTAATCTCGAAGCCATGGCTACAGCATTGCAGCTTGAGGAGACTCAACCAGCTGCTGAATAACAGCTGCTGAACATGTTGCTCCAAAAGAAGTCAAAAGAAGAGGAGGATGTGGGGGAGAGGTTCAGAAAACCATCAGCGGCATTATTCGATGAAGATTTTACTCCCATGGGGAAAAAATACAGTAATCGAGGCTAATAAAAAGCGGAGATTAATGCCGTTCTGAAACCAAAACCTCAACCCAAACCCAGGGTCGGAGGAAAAAATAAGTAGGCAAATTCAAAATCTGGACAAGATGCTAAAATGGCTAAACTAGCAAGGAAGGGTGATATACTAAGGGAATGCTATGACCTCGTACTTTGGAAGGATGCGGATGAAGAGCTGAAGAAGCTTTACATGGACATCGTATTCCCAAGAAAGATGAGTCTAACGTATGTATTCTGAACTCGACCAATCTATGTCCAATTCATAACGGAGAATGACCATTTTCCGTGACAGTTGGCGAAGAATGATCATTCTCCGTGTCAGTTGGACGATGAATGATCATTCTCCGTATCAGTTGGATAACGAATGGCTCTTTTTTTTGCTTTTCTTTTCTAGTCTTTTTTCACAATTATGTCCTGAGAATCTCTATTAATTTCTAAACTAAATTTATGTGCAGTGATTGTATACACGAGTATACCGAAAAAGGAAAAAATGAAGTTTTCGTCCTCTGTCAGCAAAAGACATGTAAGACATACTCAACTATAAATACATGGGAGGCTGGCATACTCAATATAATAATAAAAAAGCTGAAAAAAATTCAAGGCTATGCAAGACGGTACGCCCAGTCAAGTTCAAAGGATGTGTAATATAAGTGGTCTGCATTCATGATGCCCCACACATTAGTAAGAATCAAAACTGAAAAAATTCTATATTCATGTGTACACCGATGAAAAATAATGTATGAAACTTACTCATTATATTGTGTTTTGTTTTTTGGAAATAGTCCATCGTTCTCCGTGCTATTGAACCGAAAGCAACAGCCGGCACCCTTGAAACATTCAAAACAGATATAGAAGACTTCTCATGGGTTTAGAGGACGACATAGAGTGACTATTCATTCCACTCTTTAATGAATCCTTCAAACACTATACATTGCTCACATTCAACTTGAGCTCCTACGAGTGGACACACTACAACTCCTTGAAGCAAAACACGTACGAAACGGGCAAGAAGGATCAGAATTAATGAAGAAGACCTTAGAGCCTATTGTCAGAAGAAAAGTTGATATGATGAGGGAGAGATGCCGGCGATGATGGAGTATGAGAGCACAGGCTGAATTGTTCTTTACGATGCCCACAACAACTAGCACCCAACTGCCTCTTATATACGGCGTTTTATATGAAGTGCTTGATGACTGCTCCCTTCGAAATATCGAGAGAAAATGACGATAACATTCAACAGAAGATTATAATAACGAGGTTGGGATAGGCTAAGAAGTTGCTTTCAAGCGAATATGTAACACTACCAACCTAGCAATGACATTGTAAAACAATAATATCATTGGGCTAAGAACTTCTTTCTATATCATCTATTTGTCTTTTATTCTTCTGTGTCTGCATCTTTTATAACATCTGCTCTGTCTTTTATAATAAAATCATTTTTAAATTACATTTATATTGTTAAAACCACGGAGAATGACCATTTTTGTGTCAAATCACAGAAATAGCCATTCTCCGTCCTAAAATGTAGGAGAATGACCATTTCCCGTTTCAAAAATCACTCTCCGTGTTAAAATTCCGGAGAATGACCATTCTCCGTGTTAAAATTTCGGACAATGACCATTCTTCGTGTTAAAATCACGGTGAATGGCCATTCCCGTGTTAAATGCAGGAGAATGGTCATTCTCCGTGTCAATATCACGAAGAATTGTCATTCTCCTTGTTAAATTGACAGAGAATTTCCATTCTTCGTGTTAAAATTAATGAAGAATGGCCTTTTCTCTAGAAATTGTGTCTCTAACTTATCATAACCTGATCTACGAGATTTCCTAAATTATCTTTATTTCGTGCTTTAACCTTTTATTTTTGTGCATTAATTAGTACCGTATGAAAACCCACTTTCTATTTTGATCATTTGGCGTTCCCAATCGTGACTTTGATATTTGGAGCACAACACTAGACCTTTCCTTCCCACAAATTTTATATGCAAGACCTAGACGAGCCCACCTTCATGTATATGTATCTTGTCCCACTAAAACACGTCCCATTGTACTCTATTTTTATGATGCGACTTTCAAGTCAAAAAGGCTAATCTATAACCTTTACCATGATACCGATATACCTTCCGACTATAGATAGGGACTCAACCTTAACTCAAAACTTTCGACCCAATATATGATGTGATCCCTTAAATGCTTAACCTTGCATTTTATCTTGACTGCTTAAACCCTTGTCTTTTTATTTTCATGTCTTATCTCGATTCACGTAGACACATAGCATATTTTGCTCTTCAATATTGCAACCCTTACTTCTCTCCCTTCCAATTAAATTGCTTTACACATACTCACTATGTTCCTCCGTGGTTATGCAACTATGTCCCTTGTATGATTTTCTTGTGCGGATATAAAATTTGATCATGACATTCTTGGGTTAGTAGAGGTGAGATTAGAGAACTCCACAGCGTTGATAAATAATGTAGTTGGTTAAGATAATTACGAGATAACGAGGTATAGATGGGACATAAGTGAAAACATGCGATAAACCCTAATAGATGAAGTAAGAAATATTATATTGTGCTTTGATAAAGCACTCAAGGGTAAATAGACTTCTCGAATTTCAAAAGTTGTTTTGAGATAATATTAAGTGAATAATTTTCTAAAGTGTTCGTGGTTTAAGAACCAAATTTATATTAAATTCATGGATGCAAATTTTTGATAAAGACAATATTGACGTTGCCTTCGATAACATATAGTGTTATGATGATATTAGTTTTCAAGGATAACCAATTGTTGAAGAAAGAAACCTTTACATTTTCTATTAAGTTCTAAGATGATTATGAATATGAAGTTAAGATGAGTTCCATTTCTACCATCAAGATGAGATTGTTGAATTGAAATTTTCGAGAGAGACTAATAAATATTATAGGAAATTTTCAATTATGAATGAGTTATGAAGGTATACTGTTAGTTTTCAAGATTTATCGACATTAAAGACAGACTTTTATTTTGGTATCTATGGATGCATTGTACATTGACCGATAAATATAAATTTGTAGTTAGAAGATTTTAACTTTTACTTGGGCCGAATTGGTTGAAGGTTTTGGAATTCTAACTCTAGAAGAATTATAACTTGAGGATATATATAAGTGAGCTAGTATAATAGAGCTTTAGAAATTCAAAATTTAAGACTATTTGTAATTCTATGACGAGATAGAGGAAGTTAGAGTACATTTATAATCATATTTGTTTTGTTAAATTTTTAAGAGGACGTGGAACAGAAGTAATTTTTGGAAAGAACAATTTATGATAAGAGAGATTACATCAATAATGATGATATAAAAGGATTAAGGAGTTTATTACCTACTTATGAGGTTGCCCTTTTTAAGGTTAATGTTAGGGTTGATCAAGCTTAGTCATTGATTGGTTGTCATATACATGATCGTAATCTAAACTGAAACCATCAAAATTTTCTGTTCTAGTCGATCAAATGACATATTGCCATTGAAATGTCGCTCGCCTCCTCTTCGAATATTTTGTTTGCATTCTCGTCCCAAGAAGATCTCGTACAACTATTCGAATAAACTCTTGTCGTCCCCTTCACCCTACCTACCCTAATTACTCCTAAATTTCGAGGACGAAATTCTTTTAAGTTGGGTAGGATGTAAACTCCCTAAATTTCTACTACAATTTTAAAAAAAATTGTATTTATTTGTACTTCGTATCTGCACGTCACATACGAGTTCGCATTGTTGTATTTGCGTAGCTTACGAGAATTGCGTTTCGCATTTGCTCGACGAGTGCGAATATGTGTCGAGGTACATATTTTAGAAAAAAACATTTTTATTATAAATTTTATTTTATATAGGAAAGTAATGTTCAAACAAGGTGATAAATATTTTTATTTTGTATAAAAGAGTTATTTTATTCGTCATTTAAAAATAGGTAGTGATTTGGAAAATTGTGGTTTATATGAAATGTATTCCAAATATTTTACGAAATTTGGAATTTGTTATTAATTATTTTTTATTTATAAAAGCTATTTTATGATTTAATATTTAAGTAATCTTGATTTCAAAATTAGTTAATATTATATTTTAATATTTATGAAAATGATATTTAAGATTTTATTTTATTTAATATTTGAATTATTTTGATAATTTAAATTTGGGAAGATTTTATTTTAAATAGGCATTAAATTAAAGGAAGTTATCTAGATTGATTTGATTTTGATTGCTTAAATTCTAAATCAATTTAAATAAAAAGATGGAATTATCCATCGGGGTTTAAACCATTGCAAGTCCTTATCCAACTGAGAATTCCCACCTCCTATATAAGGAGAGGTACTCATCCATAAATTCTACCATCCATAAACGTGCATCATGTTCGTGCCAACCCAAGCCTCGTGTATCGTGTCTGTGTCCACATAAATCTTATTCCAGTAGTACAGTTATCCGCGTCGTGTCGGACAGCCCCCGACACGACGAAATGAAACTAATGCTACGCCCGCTGCCGTTCTCCGACTCTCCATCACCCGAGCATCACCACCACCTCCTCATCACCATGGCCACACCTCACCACCGCCACCCCCGCCATAAACAAAAACAAAAACAAAATCCAACACCACCACCACGACCATCATCGCCATCGCTACCGATGACCACTAGCAAAGCTCTCTCTGGCCGTACCATCACTCCCCGGCGCCCGGCCCAGCCTCGACGTCCCCTGCCAACACCCTCACCATCACCCCAAAAATTCCACCACCGTAGCAACCCACCTTTCCAGCCTCGACCCCATAGCCGGAACCGCCTCCTCCACCATGGCCATCGCCGACCAGACGACCACCGCCACCAAAAAATCCTCAAAACTCCCAAATTAAAGAAATAATAACACAACCATCACCATCCTTACCTATCGGTACGTCGTCGCCGTTAGCCGACTGCGCAGATCCCGGCACAGGCTCCGCCTTCCACGAAGAGTCGCTTCGTCGCCCTCCTCCGGAAGCCGCCGCTCGCACCAGTGCGCCTGCGTCCGCCGGCGAATACCCAGCATCGTACGCAGGTCGGCGCCCTCCGTAGATCTCAGAGCCGCGTCGTCCTCCCGTGGCCGTCGGCCGGATCTGGAGCCATCGCACAGCTCAGCCGCTTCACCAGTCCGTCTTCCTCCTCTCTCCGCTCCTCCGTGAGGCCACCGCGCTTGGGCCGATCGAGCGCCGCCCCACTACAGCGAGCGACGGTGACTCTCGCGCCGCCTCCAGCCGCCATCATTCGCCTATCCCTCTGCTCGCTCAGCCAAGATTTCCTCCCTGAGCCGTCGCTGCCCCCGCAAGCAGCGCCACCGATCGTGGCCTTCCGCTCCGCCTCGGCCCTTAGTCTCGGCCGGCCACGCCATCTGCTGGCCGAGGCTATTCCGTCGATACCGGCCCGCTTTTCTCCGATGATCCCCTTCCGTCGACGCGAGGCCGACCACGATTACGCTTGGCCGCACGTCCGTCGGCAGACGAAAGTACCGCCCAAAACTCGGCACCGTCGTGACGAGCCATAATCGGCGACCACCCTCCGCTGTCGGCACGAACTCCGGTGAGAATCCCATCTACTCTTCCGCTCCTCTCCTCACTTTTCCCTACTCTCTCTCTCCTCTCCCTTTCTTCTTCCTTCCTTTCTTTTGAAGGAACAGCATATGAGCTGTTATAAGTATTATTATTTATTGTTAAATATTATTATTTATTATTATTATTATTATTATTATTATTATTATTACTATTAGTATTATTACTGATATTATCATTATTATTATTATTATTATTATTATTATTTGTTTGTTAAAAGTGTATAGATTCTACTAATGGCAGTATGTATTTAGGAATACTTATTTTATGTTGGAATTATGGTTTTACTAAATAGTAATATTATTAATTAATTAATATATATACATTAAATTATCTCTAAACTATTTTATTGTACTTAAAATATGGTTTTACAAAAAATGGTATATTGTTAGATAATAGTTTAAATACTTTTCTAAATAGTATTGTAGTATTTTACCTAATTAAAATCTAGTTCTAAATTAAAACAATTTTTTTAAATATTTATCTACAAATATCTTAACTATATATATATATATATATATATATATATATATATATATATATATACCACTATCTTTTTGACTTTCAAGTATTTACGTAAAATCATTTTTAAACTAATAACATGTATTTCTCAAGTATTATAAAATATTTCTAAAATTAGCATATGTATTTATTTTCACAAATTATTTTCAAATTATCTTAGTTAATCATTACTAATCTCCACTCCTATGTTCTCGTGAAATTTGGACCCTTACGCAATGACCATGGCTATTGGACAAGACTGGACTTGTCGGATTTTTGTACCACACCGAACGACACACCAGGCAAGATATCTTGCCATTATACTGTTTATTTTCAGTTTGCATTTTATTACATATCATTGTTCATTTATTTCCAGTTCTTACAGTTTTTGAATTACTACCTGCTCAGTGATATTAGCTTATTTGTTATTATCCTTTGATTGCATATGGACCTAGAGTTAAGGGACTACCATTGTAGTGTATCGCATATACCTTGACATAGTTGTACCACGAGGATGTGTGAGATGAGTGGCATGTAGAGGTCCTTGCGTGTTGGCTGATCCCCAGTGCGCATGCATTAGGACTAACTGCTAATAGGAGCATGTTAGGAGACTTAGCAGTTAGAAGAGAAACATGGTCATGGAGGCGACTTAGATAGGTACATTAGGTGGGGAGGATAATACCTGACGTATGGGCTTCGATTGTACTTTCCTTGTAACCCGGAAGCTCCGCTGGAGATACGGGTATGATTAGCCTCTCATGTTGGCCACTGTCGTTTTTCAACGTCATGCGCTTAGGTCACTGGTTCCCAAGCGGGGACCATACCAGATCCCATTTACAGCCAGGGCTCATGCGTCGAAGGATTGTTTCTCAACTGCATGTTCACTTAGTATGGTTAGGTTACTTTATTTATGTCTTATCACTTTCTTTGATTGTGGCATATTATATATTCAGTATTTATATGGCATATTCTTCCTGTATCTTATTATGTCCCTCTGAGGACCTGGGGATCTCTCCAGGTGTGTGTGTTTGTGACTTCCTGCAGGTGCTCTAGCTAAGGCCGTGACTTGCGCTCTGTTCTTCGAGATGTTGCTCTTGGATTGTCATGCCTTCGCTCTAGCAAATTACTTTCCTTGTATACATCTTTCTTATTAAACTTTGTTGGTAGTGGATTTGTCTCCGTCCAACCATTGTATATATGACAATTCATGAGTTGATTTATAAATTCTTTCTTCTTATTATGGATTAGATTAGTATCATGGTTTACTGCATTTTACAGCTCATGTATACGTACGATGGTTCCATATATTGGAGTATACTTTGTATGTATGCAGCTGGCATGGATACGTACATAGTCCTAAGTATTTTGGGACTGGGGCGTTACAATGGCTGTAGAGGAGTCGGTACAGGTTTGAAGATCAATTTCAAACCTTCGAAAGATGGAGGCCAAGTGCATGGGATAGACCAGGTTGCGTCCTGCATTTCTGCAGTTCAGCATCCAGGCCATCATGGTCTTGGGAACATAAAATGGAATGCCAAAGTGGATATGGTACATGGCAGACAACTCCAAGAAAGTAATCTCATCAGAGGATCCTTTCTTTGGAAGAAGAACTGAGAAAATAAACCTATGCAGTTCATAGAAGTTTTGGTTGAGATTTTTAGAAAAGACTCTTATAGGAACAGGTCTTGGATGGCAAAGCAGTTCTTTGAAGGAGTCGAGAGTGACACCTTCAGGGAATTGGATGTAATGGATATCCACTAATGCTTCACCCACATCAGGAACATGAAAATATTCACTGATGTCGGTGGCGCTGAATTCTAATTCTTGCCCAGCAACGCAAGAATAGAAGTTTCCGTTTGGTTTTACTTGCAAGTTGCAGCAAAACATACGGACATCATTGTCATAGATATTCTCGGCTACTTCGAAGAAGTCACGAAAGCCGAGACGGTCAAATATGGAAGCATATTCAAAAAATATAGTAAAGTTCACACAAGCTCTAACACATATTCTTCGACCAGAAAAGGAATCAAACCAAAGGTCTGAAAATTCTTTGTCAGGAAATAAACCAGAATCAAAATCATCAGAACCTATGGGTCTAACTGGACTGAAAATATTAGTGGGGACATAATCAGAAGAGGAAGATCCTGCTTGAGAGGAATCCATCCTTCTTTTCTGACTTTTGGGTGCCATAGATGAGAAGAAAAGAAAATTTGAGTAACTTAGAAAGGAGGAAGATGATGGAGAGGAACAGCCCGCAGAAACTCCGAAGAAACTTGAAGGGAAGGAGGAGGAAGTGATCTTCGGAGTAGTAGAGGGTTTTGCTCGAAATTTTTTTTGTTTTTACTCGGATTGGATGAGTGAAAAAGTGGAAGAAAGGAAGGGTTTAAATAGAGCTAGGGCCGGCTGTTCGGTTCTGGAGGCTGAACAGCGCCGATCGAACTCGGTCCAAACTCGGCCAGAGTTCGGTCCGATTTCGACTACTTGTATTTTTGAGGTCATAACTACATTATTGGTGTTTAAATTTGAATTTATGACTGTTGACTTCTACATTTAATAACTTCTATTACTTTGGGTTAGCTATAGGGACCGGATTCCAGCTAGCGGTCGTCCGAAGACTAGTGCGCCGTGTCGCTTCATGCTATTTACACTTGTATGACAGAAGGGCCCTTTCGGCTTGTACCCAAAATAATTTTCGTTAAATAAATTACGAAGTTTCGAGTCATAAAAATAAATTTAATTACCATACCATACTATGAATCTAAAAATTCAAGTATGCCGAGCTCTCGCCTCATTATGTTAAAATGGTCTTCCGTCGGTGGTTTTGTGAAAATGTCTGCTGGTTGATGATCTATGTCAATAAACTCTAGGCAGATATTCACATGTTGTTGGTGATCACGTAAAAAGTGATGACAAATCTCAATGTGTTTTGTGCGTGAGTGACATACAGGATTCTTAGTCAGGTTAATAGTGCTAGTGTTATCACAATAAATGGGTATCTTAGTGTAGTACAGATTGTAGTCTTCTAGGGTTTGCTTCATCTACAAAATTTGAGCACAGCAACATCCTGCGGCGATATACTCAACCTCAGTAGTTGATAATGCTACTAAACCAAGAGACTAAGGCCTTTCCTAGAAAATGACACGTACCGCTGGTACTTTTACAGTCTACTTTGCATCCAGTAAAATCTGCATCCAAGTAACCTATCAGGTCAAAGGATTTGGTTTTAGGATACCATAAGCCGACTATAGAGGTTCCCTTAAGGTATCAGAAGATATGCTTAATAGCACTTAGGTGTGATTCCTTAGGATTTGCCTGGTATCGTGCACAGATGCAAACACTAAACATAATATCAGGGCGACTAGCAGTTAAATATAATAAACTACCAATCATACCTCGATACTTACGCTGGTCGACAGGTTTGCCACTTTCATCAGTATCAAGCTTTGTGGATGTAGCCATAGGAGTTCCGATAGGCTTTACATTATCGAAGTCGTACTTTTTCAGTATGTCCTTCGTATACTTGGCTTGATTGATGAATGTTTCCTTTGAGTGTTGTTTGATCTGGAGTCCTAGAAAGAAGTTCAGCTCTCCCATCATACTCATCTCAAATTCACTCTGCATATACTTTGCAAACTCTTGACAAAGTTTTTCATTAGTAGAACCAAATATAATGTCATCAACGTAAATTTGTACAAGAAGAATGTCATCATTTAAAGATTTGATAAACAAAGTTGTATCAACTCTTCCTTTTGAAAAACTATTATCAAGTAAGAAGGCACTTAGGCGTTCATACCAAGCACGAGATGCATGTTTGAATCCATAGAGTGCTTTCTTAAGCTTGAAGATGTGATTAGGTTTTTGAAAACCTTCAAAACCAGGGGATTGTTTCACAAAAACTTCTTCTTTTAGAAATTCGTTCAAAAATGCACTTTTCGCGTCCATTTGAAATAGTTTAAAATCATTAAAACATGTAAATGCACAAAACATGCGGATAACTTCTAGTCTAGCAACAGGAGCATATGTCTCGTCATAATCAATACCTTCTTCTTGATTATAATCTTGTGCCACTAGACGTGCTTTGTTGCGTAGAACTTGACCATCTTCACTAAGTTTATTTCGGAACACCCATTTGGTACCAATTATAGATTGACTAATAGGTTTAGGAACGAGTTTCCAAACTTGGTTTCTCTCAAATTGATTTAGTTCCTCTTGCATGGCATTAATCCAAAACTCATCAGAAAAGGCATCTTCTATATTCTTAGGTTCTATTTGAGAAATGAAAGCTACATTTGTTGCTATTTCAGATCCCTAAGAGAGGAGCGTGTACTTACATCTTTTGATACATCACCTATGATGAGTATCTCTGGATGATCTGGTAAGAACTTTAATGATTCAAATTTGTGAGCCAGATCTTCCACAGGACTTTTATCGGTTTTTGCTTGTACACCTTCATCATCACTGTCGCTAGATCTGTGACTATTGAGCTCATCAAAAGTAACATTAATGGATTCTTCAACAATCATAGACCTTTTATTGAAAATTCTATATCCCTTACTCTTAGCAGCATATCCGAGAAATATCCCTTCGTCTACTTTAGAGTCGAACTTACCCAAGTTATCCTTGGTGTTCAGGATAAAACAGCGACATCCAAAAACTTTGAAATGAGAAATGTTTGGAATCCTTCCAAACCAAAGTTCATATGATGTTTTCTTCGAGATAGGTCGAATTAACACCCTATTTGAAACATGACAGGCTGTACTAACAGCTTCTGTCCAAAAATATTTAGGAAGATTATGCTGATTCAGCATGACTCTAGCCATTTCGTTTAGAGTACGGTTCTTCCGCTCCACAACACCATTCTGTTAAGGAGTTCTAGGACAAAAAAATTCGTGGTAGTACCCACTATCATCACAAAACTTTTTGAAATCAAAATTTATGAATTCGCCACCATGATCACTTCGGATACGAGTAATCATGAAGCCTTTTTCATTTTGTACATTTTTGTAAAATATCTGAAATTCAAAAATAGCATCACTTTTGTTTGATAAAAATAAACCCAAGTAAACGAGAGAAATCATCAATAATAACAAAAGCGTAGAGCTTACCGCCAAGACTATTGACTCTACTAGGACCAAATAAATTCATATGTATCAACTGCAAAGGTCTAGAAGTACTTACAGCGTTGATGGATTTAAATGTAGACCTATGTGCATTGTTCTTTTCACAGTCAGCAAATACCATATCTCTCTTGAATGGAATCTCGGGGAGTCCTTTTACCAACTTCTTAGTGCTCAGTCGTGAGATAGTGTCCATATTTGCATGCCCTAGTCTCATATGACATAGCCAGCTTTCATCTAAATTAGCTACTAGGCATCTTCCTGCATTATTAGTACTCTCCAAAAAAAAAACGTAAATATTGTCTTCTCTAATCCCTTCATATACGGGATTACCAGATGACATATCATATATGGTACATTTGTCTTTTACAAAATTGATACCATAACCATTACCAGCCAAATGACTTATGATTAGTAGGTTATGTTTCAATTCTGTGACTAGACAAACATCCTTTATTATATGATAAGAAGATATACCAACAATGCCATTACCAATAATATCACCTCTTAAGTTATTTTCGAAGGAGACGTATCCTTCTTTCTTCATCGATAGCGTAGCAAACAAAGATGCATCACCAGTCATGTGCCGCGAACATCCGCTATCGAGGATCCACTTGTATTTAGCATGAGAGGGTTGAGGGTCCACCTACAAAACAAGTAGATGAACCCTTTGGTACCCATTTACTGAAAGGTACATATTGATTAGTCTTAGGTCTCCAAAATAAAGTACGATTGTCAAGAAGTTTCCTTGCTAAGCAATGCTGTGATATGTGTGTAACGCCCCAGTCCCAAAATACGTAGAACTAAGTACGTAGACATGTCAGCTATATACATACGAAGTACATGGGCCTTGTATGTATACATAAGCTGTAAAATGTAGTAGTCTAAGACAAACTAAATCTCATCCACAATGAAAAGAATAATAATATAAAATTAACTTGAATATTTATGGTACAATCGTTGGGCGGAGATAAAGTCCACTACCAACTATCTCAATGAAAGAAATATACAAGAATCGATCGATAAAATGGCAAGACGAACCAAGCGCAATCGTCTTCAAAGGAATGGAGAGAATCACGGCCTTGGCTAGAACACCTACAGTTAATCATGAAAGCACACCCGGGGAATAACCAGGTCCTCAGACGGACGTAGCAGGATACAGAAAGAACATGCCAATATGAACTGTCAGAATAATAAAATAATATATAAAAGACTATCCTAGACACAAATATGTAAAGGAGATTCTAACCGTCTAATGTGCAATTTAGAGGATAACTTTCATGCGCATGGGTGGGATTTAGGCTACATATACGTAACTGGCATCCAGTCATCTGTATTCGTCCGTAACGTCCAAAACGTCAGAGGGTATCTGCAATATAAATCGTCACAGTTCCATCCGGAGACTGTGGTTTACCTGTTTGGATTCCCATACGTACTAGCGACCGTCCTCCCCCAATATTTCCCATACTGTTCAAGTCATGTCCATGACTCGTCCAGTTTTGTAACTGCTTGAGTCTCTAATACCCTAGTCATAGCAGTTACGATCATCTACCGTCACACGACTTTAGAGATGGCCAATCCATAAGTCATACCCCTAGCAAAATGTCTCATATCGTGTAGTGTGAGTGTCATGGCCCAAGGAAGATATAGGGATATCCCCCAACAAGAAGGTAGTCCGCTAACACTAAGTTAACATGCATATAGTAAAGTAAAACGACTAATAGAGTCGCTTGCACCCAAGTATGGCTTGGACGCGCAGTTTATAACATAGAAAACTAACAATATAAAATAAAATAAATAATACAGAAAATAAATAATTTGACAGTTAATTAGCAAGGTATACTTGCCTGTTGTGACGCCTGGTGAGCTGCCTGGCGTGATACAATAAAGTGGCACAAGATCGACTTTAGTGTTATAACTACGCAAAATAGCCTCCAATGATGGCACGAACTGTTCTATCGGGTCCAGAACGGTCAGGTTAGTTAGGGTCAACATAAGGTAGTCTCGAATGTGCGAGAGAACATGAATAGTAGGATTTAGTCATGGACAAAAAGATAGTCGGAGGATGGTGGATAAATAATATATATACTATTTATAATCCTTGAAAATATATATTTACTAGTAAAATAATTTATAGATAAATACTGAAAAGTATAAAAAATAGTTTTAGGCAAAAACTCTAGATTTATATAAAAATAAAGTTGAGATAAAGAAACTATATTTATTTAGTAAAATATTTTAGATAGGATTTGAGAAATACCAACAAAAGTTATTTTATATAACTTAAATAATATAATAATATCTCTAAGGGTTTCTAATCCGATTTTAAAAATAAGTGTAGAGTTAATCTAATATAATAGTTGTATTTGCTAGTGATACAAAATTTTATGGTAAAGAACAAAACTAAAATTATATATATAAATATAAAGTATGTAAAAAAAATAGCAAATATCTTACTACTACTACCAATAATAATAAAAATAATAACACCAATATTACTATTAATTTTTAAGGGGACACACAACCCCTAAACAATTAACTAATTAATAGTAATAACAACATAACAATGAGAGTATAACAAATGTTGTATTTATATTCGAAACTAATGGTAACAAATAGCCTAAAATACAACAAACATTTATATATATAAAAATTAACTTTATCCCTTTTTCTTTTGTTAGTAATATTAATAATAATAGAGAAATAATAATAATAATAATAATAATAATAATAATAATAATAATAAATAGAAAATGTATGCGTTCTTCCCGAAGGAGAGCACGCACCAGTCAGTGGAAGTAAGTAAAAAAAAGAATAAAAGCTGAAAGAAGGAGGAGAGAGAAAGAAAGATGGCAGGAAAAAAACGAGGGAGAGAGGAGAGAAAATCGGAGAGAGGGAGAGGGATCTGAAGAAGGAGGCGGAGAGGATCGGGCGGCGACGAGGCTGGGCGTGGACTCGACGGCAAGGGGCGGCGTCGGCGGGGGAGGCGGACACGCGCATAGGCGTCATGACGAGGGTTTCGGCTACGGCACGGCGGGAGGCGCCGGACGAGTGGGGAAGGAAAGGGGCGAAGGGGAGTTTGGGGAGCGGCGGCGGAGAAAGGGGAGCGGCTGTGCGGCGTTCGAGGTGGAGGATGAGGCGAGCTCGGCTAGACACGGCTGAGCGGGGGCGGCGCCGACGGAGGGTGACGGACACGCGGAGGCGCGTGTGGCGGAGATCCGACGTGGGGCTGGGGACTCCGATGGTCGGGCGACACTCGTGGGGGCTACCCGGACTAGATCTGGTGCTCCGAGGGAGGCGGAAGGTCACCAACGGGCGACGCAGCGGAGGTAAGTGCTGGTGGCGGTGGTGTTTATTTTTATTTATTATTTTTTTTGCTTATGGGAAGGTGGAGGAGACGACGGGGTGATCCAGGGGCCGGGTCAGGTGGTCGCAGGGTCAGTGGTGGCTGTGGTGACTGTTGTGTTCCGTCGGGTGGTGGTCTTGTTGGCTGTGGCGGTGATGGTGTGGTCTTGGTCGCCGGCAGAAGTTGGACAGAGAGTGGAGAAGGGGTGCTGGCGATTGCCTGGTCGGAGGGTCAGGGTCGGCCGGGCGTGGTGAGAATAGGTGGCTGTGGTGATAGGTCGATGGGCGAGAATAGGTGGCTGTGGTGGTGCTTTGGTGACGTGTGGTAGTTGTATGGCCGGGGTGGCCGGGCTGTGGTTGCGACGTGGTGATGATGGTTGTGGTTGGCCGGGAGAGGGGGTCAGGATGGTCGGAGGATGGGTGTCGGGGGTTTGGTCGGAGGGCATGGAACGGGACGGCAAAGGCGATAGCTATGGATAGGCTAGGATTATGGATTTACTGTTTGTCGTGTCGGGGTTGTCGACACGGAGAACACAATGTATATGTAACACATGGAATAAGAATTGTACGGGGAGGGAGAACATGGACACGATGCACTCACGTGGGGGATTTGTGGATGTGAGAAATTTATGGAGGAGTACCTGCCTATTTATAGGATGTGGGAATTCCCAGTTGGATAAGGATTGAGATTTTAAAACCCAAATAGATAATTTACTATTAAATTTAAACCAATACATTCATATCTAAATCTAAATCCAAATCCGATTTAAATATAGATAAATAACACATTTAAATTAAACTATTTAATTTAAATCAACAAATCTAATCACCATTTAATTTATCATAAATAAATCCAAAATATCTTTTTATAGAATTTATATATTAATTAATTTCGAAAATTATAATAAATATTTAAGTATTATTAGGAAAAATTTCACACTACCTTTTTATTTAAATAGCATAATAATTTCGAAAGTGAGAATAAATATTTTAAATAGCAGTATGAAATATCTTTAAAAAAATTTCAAAAATAAACATAAATATTCAAATATTTAAAATGCCTTCTTGCTAAATAATTTATTATAAATAATAAAAATTAATTTTTGAAAATGTACATGAAATAATTTTTATGTGTTTTAGTCGAGTAGAATATTCACATAAATCTAGTTTTCTAAGTTACCATTAAAATAAAATAGCATTTTATAAATAATTAAAATAATTAGTTTGGTAACCTCGATAGATACTTATCACAACTTTTAATAAAAATAATTATTATATATATATTTTGAAACCATCACCGATAATAAGATCAAAACTATTTTTCTAAAAATATTTACCTCGCACATATTCGCACTTGACGAGTAAATACGAAAAACGCAAATTCTTGCACGACGTACAATACGACTATGCGATGTATAAATACAAAAAAATCAGTACTAAAAATATAGTATAAATTTAGGGGTTTTACATTGTGTCCACGTGTACCACAATATGTGCAAGTAAGTTTAGAACCAGTGGTAGTAGAAACTATGTTGACATGCTTGTTTGGTTTCTTGGAAAGACTATAAGTGAAAGTATGATAATAGGTCATGTTTCTTCCGTGCTTTCTGATTTTTAGTCCTCTTAGGTGTATGCTTAGCATTAGGACTAAACTTAGGCTTGTAGGAACGAAATAGTAAAGCAGAATACTCTAGAGGGGGGTGAATAGAGCTGGCAGCAGAATAGTGCTAATTAAAAATTGTTAGCAGCAAGATCACAGAATAATTCATAACTAAATAATGTAAAGGCAGAGATAAGAAAGCAAATGCAAAGACAGCGATGTATACTGGTTTCCCTCTGTTGAGGACTAGTCCAGTCGGTAGAACTCTTGCTACCAGTTGAATCCACTATTGGCAAAACCGTAAGTTTTCTTACGAAGTCCTTGCAACTTCTACAACGCGAGCTTTGATACGAAGAACTCGTCCAACTTCAATTGTGAAGAGGTATTCTTCTATCAAGCCTTCTGATTACAATCACTCAGAAACTTCTAGACCGCACCGTACTGGCAAAACGACTAGAGGATTGTAACTGGCTTGGGATCTGAAAATTAAAGCTCGAGAAACACTTTTTAGAAGACTGAAAGCTTTTAGAAGAGAGAAGATTGAAAGTGAATGAGTGAGTTAAAATGATCGAAATCCTTCTCTATTTATAGGAGTTCCAAAGACAGAATTCTGGCAGAATTCGGACAGAATTCGGGCAGAACTCGATGAGCAAATCTCGGTCAAATTCGCAACTGCAGGAGGACCAAGTTTCAAGGAATTCAAAAACAAAACGGCCACTAACCGAACTCTGGCCGAGTTCTGTCAGGGTTAGATTAGGTTTTTAAAATTAGTTTTTGGGGAATTTTGAAAACCTTTTTGGAGCTTTTGTAAATACGAATGTTTTTCAAAACTAAGGACATTTTAAAAATATTTTGAAATCATTTTGGAATAGCCTATTTTCCAGTACGACTCGATGTACAAAGTATTCCTAGACTCAAATAAAATGAAAAATACATTGCTCAAAGAAATACAGACTCGAACAGGCAAACAACACTTCGGTCTTGAACTGTGTAGATAGCTGTTCTTGATCATGTCCAAGACTCCGAGATATTCTGACTAGCTCCATATACGAGACAGAGTTTGATCAATTATTAAAATCAGTTTGACCATATGACCAATGGGCCAACAAACTCCCCCATTTTGATAATTAACAAACTATGAATGATATAACATCTTTTGAGTAAGATACCAAAAATAGTTCAACATTGTTCAAATTGTTCAATCCCTGTATTATTCTCAAAAACAAAATATAAATAGTTTAACATTGTTCAAAATTGTTCAATCCCTGTATTATTCTCAAAAACAAAATGTTAGATCCTATTTCTCTCCCGTTGTCACTTAGCAAAATAATTGCAAAAGAGAAAGCTCTCCCGCAATCAATGCATAAGAAACAAACAGTGAAGAAACACAAAAAAAAATGTCTCATACAGTTTATAATATAGAAACAGATAAAGATGCTATAAATAAATAAACTGATGTGAAAGATAAACTATGAATCCCATAAAGATAAAATAATGTTCAAGAAACATAAATATCCAGTACAAGTCTGATAATAAAAGATAAAAAGACATAAACTTGGAATGTCGGAGCATTTCCAAGTGTACAGTAGATAATATCTAAGACTCAAAAATCAGCTAATATATCACATCTCCTCCTCATCATCAGCATCAGCATGACCGACATGTCCAGAAGGACCAGCTCCAGAAGTACCAGCGCCAGAAGGGTGAGAAGGGGCACCAGTGTAAAACTCACCGACATAGTCTCGAGGAGGAGCACGGTCAGAACGGTACCAATCATATGCGTTACCGGGCTGAAAGTAGGCATGAACAGCCTCATCCTCACAGCGGTAACCAGAGAAGGCTGGATCTCTAGGAATAGAACCGACAGAATGTCCAGTCTGAGCAAATCGGAGATCAGCGAGAGAATTTGCTATCGCCTGATAACGAGTGACATCGCGGAACTCACGTTCGTGGGCCATATCCGTCATCGAGACGTGCAAATCAGAAAGATGCTGGTGTATGCCTTCAAAGGTCATGGCATATTGCTGAGTAGGTGGAGGAGGGTGGAGCAGTAGGAGGAGCAGTACGAGGAGCAGCAGCAGTCATACTACGACGAGATAGCTTAAGAAACTTGGGCTCAGGGTCTTGAGTACAAGTTGACAGATCGATATCAAAATGCTGGAAGATGCGTAGAAGAATCATCGCATAAGAGAGATTTCTATCTCTTGCACGACAACGTCCCATCATCTGGATAATAGTCTTAGGGACAGAAAAAGGAATCCCCTTAAGAATGTGATACATAGCAGATAGTTCAAGTGATGTGACATCATCCTTTAAAGTAGACTTCGGAAGAAAAGTGGAGTAGATGATGCGATGCAATTCATAATTAAACAAGTTCAAGTTGTTTGCCTTGAACTTTTCAGAGCGAACTCGATCAGGTGCACAGAGTTCAGCTTTGAAACTAACAAGTGTCGTGCCGTCGGGAAAATCAAATTCAGTAATATCAACAAGCGGTGCACCTTCGTTAGATAGACCAAGGATTTCCGCTAAGAGTACATCATTGAACTCGATGTCTAGTCCGCCAACACGAGTACTTATGTCAAACGTGTTTAATATAATATTACAGTAGAAAAGTCTAATGGCATTAGTAGCTACCGGGAAATAAAGTTTAACAACGTGTTGTAACCCTAATGCCTCAAAATAAGGGCAATTCTGGAAACACAGTCCATTTGATAGGAGCGCCTGTGCATATGGATCTCATAGAGAAGTCTCCATACCACAGAAGGGCTTGATCTAGGGTTTGAAAATAAAATCCATCGAATGCGCCATTGTTCGATTGAACTGGTGAAAAGAGGAAATCCGTGGGTGGATTCGAAGATAATCCATCCTCACTAGGATTGGTCGTCTTCTTCCTCTTGAAGGGGTTAAATCCCTTAGGCGGCATTGTGCAAATAAAGTAAATATGCACAAATTAAAAGAAGGAGAAATACGGAGTTATACCTCCCGAGATTCGAGTATGTTGTAGAGGACAACGATCTCTGCACGAATCCAAAATTTGGATGGATTTTACCACGTAGATTGGGAGAAACGGAGTGGTAAAGAACTAGGGTTTGAGGGCCCTCGCGCGGCTGCTGTTGCTGTGAAGGTGGGTTTAGAAGCAATGAAGAAGAAAGGCTCTCGGGTTCTGGTTATATAACCAGATACCACTAACCGAACTCGGGCCGAATTCGGTCCGAATTCTGGCCGAATTCGCCTGGGGTTGGTTTGGAACACTTTCTTTTTCATTGACTCATTTCAAAGATTTAATTCAAAGATTAGTAATTTTAACATTCAATTAATATAATTAATATTATTTTATAGATTAAATATCGTTACACAGCGACTGTCTCAGATTAGCTGTAGGAGTATTATCCTAGCTGGCGGAGGTTCACCGGGGAACTCTTAAGTACCGCTTCGCTTCAACCGTAGTTCTGGTGACAGACAGACTCTTTATTGGCTTATTTCTAACACAGTTTTTGCGTATTGAAATATAATCATAAAATAAAATTAATTAACATTGTTGACGTCTAAAATTTCTAATTCTCGACGTAAATAATTGAAACGATCTCTGCTAGAGGTTTTGTGAAGATGTCAGCTAATTGATTCTCAGTATCTATGTACACAAGATCAATATCTCCATTCTGATGATAATCTCTAAGAAAATGATGTCGAATCTCGATATGCTTAGTACGAGAGTGACATACTGGATTCTTAGTCAAATTAATTATGCTCGTGTTGTCACAGAAAATGGAAATGTGTATGTAAAATAAATCATAGTCTTCTAAGGTTTGTTTCATCCACAAAATCTGAGCACAACAACGTCCTGCGGCGATATACTCAGCCTCTGTTGTTGATAGGGCTACAGAATTTTGCTTTTTACTAAACCATGAGACTAAAACCTTGCCTAAGAAATGACATGTGCCGCTGGTACTTTTTCTATCAACTTTGTATCCAGCAAAATCTGCATCCGAGTAACCAATAAGGTCAAAGGACTTAGTTTTGGGATACCATAAGCCAACAGAAGAAGTGCCCTTAAGGTATCGAAAGATACGCTTAACTGCGCACAGATGTGATTTCTTTGGATTAGCTTGAAAACGTGCACACAGGCAAACACTGAATATAATATCTGAACGACTAGCAGTTAAAAAAGTAAACTACCGATCATACCTCGATACTTACGTGTGTCGACCGGCTTGCCTTGTTCATCAATATCAAGCTTTATTAATGTTGCCATCGGAGTGCCAATAGGTTTGACATTGTCCAGATCAAACTTCTTTAGCAAATCTTTTGTGTACTTGGCTTGATTTATGAATATCCTATTGTCAGTTTGTTTGATTTGTAGTCCGAGAAAGAATTTCAGCTCTCCCATCATGCTCATCTCAAACTCATTCTGCATACACTTAGAGAATTCTTGACACAGAGATTCATCAGTAGATCCAAATATAATATTATCGATATAGACTTGTATTAAGAGAAGCTTGCCATTAAAAGACTTAATAAAAAGTGTAGTATCAACCATGCCCTTTGAAAAATTGTTGTCAAGTAGGAAAGAGCTTAGACGATCATACCAAGTACGAGGGGCTTGTTTCAAACCGTATAAAGCTTTTTTCAACTTGAAAATATGATTAGGGTTTTTAAAATCTGTGAAACCTGGAGGTTGTGCTACAAAAACTTCTTCTTTTATAAAACCATTTAAAAATGCACTCTTGACATCCATTTGAAATAATTTGAAATTATGAAAAGTTGATTCCTTCTTCCTGATTGTTGTTGATTCCTTCTTCCTGATTGTATCCTTGAGCTACGAGTCGAGCCTTATTACGAGTCACTAAACTATTCTCGTTCAGTTTATTTCGGAATACCCAACGGGTGCCAATGACCGGATGATCAATAGGCTTGGGAACAAGTTCCCAAACTTGATTCCGTTCAAATTGGTTTAATTTCTCTTGCATAGCATCTATCCAAAAATTATCACTACATGCTTCATCAATGATTTTGGGTTCTAGCTGTGAAATGAATGCAACACTAGAAACAATATCTCTGTTGGATGTACGAGTACTTACAGCTTTGGTAATATCACCAATTACCAAATCCTTTGGATGATCAACCATAAATTTTAATCTTTTCGGCAGACTCTGAAGGTAGCTGGTTCCTGGATCTTCTCTAGGAGGATCAGCTAGTGCTGAGCTTGGTTGAGAATCAGCTGGTGTTGAGCTTGGTACAGTTAGATCTTCGTCATTGTCATCAATAGTCATTTGATTCAATTCATCAAAGGTTACGTTGATTGATTCTTCGATGATCATAGTTCGTTTGTTGAAGACTCTGTATCCTTTGCTTTTGGCCGCATAACCTAAAAATATACCTTCATCAGCCTTTTCGTCAAACTTTCCCAAATTGTCTTTTGTATAAGAATAAAGCATTTACAACTAAATATTCTAAAATATGAAACTGATGGAATTCTATCAAACCATAACTCAAATGGAGTCTTCTTCGATTTGGGTCGAATTAGAACTTTTTGAGAACAAAACAAGCTGTATTGACAGCTTCAGTCCAGAAATATTTGAGAAGACAAAACTGGTTTAACATTACTCTGGCCAGTTCGGATAGAGTTCTGTTCTTACGTTCCACAACTCCATTTTGTTGTGGAGTCCTAGGACAGGAGAACTCGTGTACAAAACCGTATGTGTCACAAAATTGCTCAAACTCTGCATTCTCGAATTCGCCACCATGATCGCTTCTAATACGAGTGATCATGTAACCTTTTTTATTCTGTACTTTCTTGCAAAAGGCAAAAAATTCGGATAATGCATCATTCTTGCGTGTCAAAAAGTATACCTACGTGTATCTAGAATAATCATCTACAATTACAAAAGCATATAACTTACCTCCGAGGCTAGTAACTCTGCTAGGACCAAATAAGTCCATATGTAGCAATTGTAGAGGTCTAGTAGTACATACTGCGTTTACTGACTTGAATATGGATCTGGTAGCTTTGTTCTTTTCACATTGGCTGCATACCGAATCCTTCTTGAATGTTATGTCCGATAAACCGCGTACTAGCTTCTTCGTGGATAATCTTGAGATTGTGTCCATATTTGCGTGACCGAGTCTCATATGCCACAGATGACTCTCATCACTTTTAGCCATTAAGCATCTACCTGAAATATTAGTTTCTTCCAACAAATAGAAAACATATATGTTGTCTTCCCTGATACCTTCAAAGATAGTACTACCAGTTGAGCTATCAACTATAGTACATTTGTCTTTGCCAAAGTTGATGCCATAACCATGATCAGCTAGATGACTTATGCTGAGTAGATTATTTTCAACTCGGTAACTAGACAGACATCCTTAATCACAGGATAGGAAGACTTACCAACATCACCGATACCAATATACCCTTTCAAGTTGTTACCGAAGGAGACATAACCTTCCTTCTTTTTTTTCGACAGTATTGCAAATAATATAGCGTCACCGGTCATATGCCATGAACAACCGCTGTCGAGAATCCATTTGCTTTTAGCATGTGAAAGGTGTTCCACCTACAAAATAATTTACAGATGAAACTTTTGGTACCCATTTCTTGTAGGGTCCTGAAATGTTAGCTTTTGGTATCCATGCATAAATATTTAAATCAACAAGCTTTCTGATTCTACATGCAGGAGAAATATGACCAGTGTGGCCACAATAATAACATTGTGCATGTTGAGTGTTGAAAGCTGAGTGATGTGCATGGTTGGTAGGTTTAGGTTTTCTGGTATAGAAGAAAGCATACCTATAATCCTGTTTGGGCTTAACCTTTTGGGGTAAAAGTTTGATATGGTTAGGTCTGACATGTTTGGTTTGGGAATGTTTCGATTATTCGGTAAGTGACACGTGTTAGGGTAGGAAGCAGCAGTCTCAGGCTGTTTTTCTAACCTAATTTCCAATTTTTGGAAGTGTCATACAACTTAGTATAGTCAGAAGTGAGCGCTTCCATTCAGACTTGTGCACATTGAAGACTTTCTTCTCTTTAGAAAGTTCTTCTTTCAGTTGGTCAATAACCTTGTCTTTCTCTTCAGATGACTTGGTAGTCTCGTGTAATAAGAGCTTGACAGATGAAAGCTCACCAGACTCACTAACATTATTTCTAATCTCAGCTAGTTGGTCGATAAGTCTTCCTATTTCACCTTTGTACTCTTTGAGTACCTTCTTAGAGGTCTGATATTTGCTACGCAGTTTTCTGTAATCACTTATCAGTTCACTGAAGGCATCTCCTAATTGCTCAAAGGTGAAGTCATCATATGCATCAACTACAGGTTCAGAGAGTACCTGATCGGATGCCATAAAGCATATATTTGTAGCTTTTGATTGTTCATCTTCTGAGTCGCTGGCTTCACTTTCATGCCATATGCTGGTGTTGGCATACTTTTGATATGTTGATCTCTTCAGGTTCCCTTTCTCATACCTGTTGCTCTTCTTGCTTGATGATGAGTTTGTAGGACAATCCTCTTCCTGTGTCCCTTCTTCTTGCAGCCATAGCAGACAGCATCATCTTGATACCAGTTGTTGCTACTATTGTTTTCTTTGGCTTTCTTCTCATATCTCATGAATCTTTTGAATTTTCTTGCTAGGAGTGCTTGATCTTCAGCATCAGATTCACTGCTGTCTGAATCACCTTCAGCAGCTTTTCTGTGCTGAGCCTTGAAAGCGATCGTTTTCTCCTTTGGTGCAGGCTCTTCAAATCTTGTAGCTCCAGTTCATGAGTGAGTAGCTTACCCATGAGTACTTCGAGGGACATAGTTGTGAGGTCGTTCCCTTCAATAATTGCAGTAGCCTTTGGAATCCAGTTCTTGGTAAGTGCTCGCAGGAGTTTGCGAATCTTTTCATGGTTACTGTAATCTTTGCCTAGGGAGGACAAAAGATTTACAATATCCAAGAATCTTTCGAACATCTGAGTAACTGTTTCGTTGGGCTTCATCTTGAACACCTCAAACTCTTGAGTAAGTCTGCTGACCTTTGATTCTTTGACTTGAGTCGTGCCTTCATGTGTGACTTCAAGAAGCTTTCATACTTCATTAGCAGTTGTGCAGATAGACACCCTGTTAAATTCAGTTCTGTCTAAAGCACAAAATAAAGCATTAATAGCATGTGTGTCAAGACTGGCCTTTTTCTTTTCTTCCTCTGTATATCTGTTATGGGGTTTTTCAATTAAAACTCCATCAACATTTATAAAGGTGGCTTTTGACAGCCATAAATAACAATAGACCATAAATCAAAGTCAAGTGATTTCAAGAAGAAACTCATCCGTGTTTTCCAATAGGTATAATTCGTACCATCAAACAGTGGAGGTCTGTTTGTGGCCTGGCCTTCACTTGTGAATTTCACAGTTGCCATGTGTTGTGCTGTGATCTATATAACAATTAGTTAAATGAATAAATAATTGCAATGTTACCTTACTTTACCTGTAACACCCGCTCTGATATCAATTGTAGGAACGAAATCGTAAAGCGAATACTCTAGAGGGGGGTGAATAGAGTTGGTAGCGGAATAGTGCTAATTAAAAATTGTTAGCAGCAAGATCACAGAAAATAATCACAACTAATAATGTAAAGGCAGAGATAAGAAAGCAAACGCAAAGACAGCGATGTATACTGGTTTCCCTCTGTTTAGGACTAGTCCAGTCGGTAGAACTCTTGCTACCAGTTGAATCTACTATTGGCAAAACCGTAAGTTTTCTTACGAAGTCCTTGCAACTTCTACAACGCGAGCTTTGATACGAAGAACTCGTCCAACTTCAATTGTGAAGAGGTATTCTTCTATCAAGCCTTCTGATTACAATCACTCAGAAACTTCTAGACCGTACTGCACTGACAAAACGACTAGAGGATTGTAACTGGCTTGGGATCTGAAAATTAAAGCTCGTAAAAAACTCTTTGGAAGACTGAAAGCTTTTAGTAGAGAGAAGATTGAAAGTGAATGAGTGAGTTAAAACGATCGAAATCCTTCTCTATTTATAGGAGTTCCAAAGACAGAATTCTGGCAGAATTCGGGCAGAATTCGGGCAGAACTCGATGAGCAAATCTCGGTCAAATTCGCAACTGCAGGAGGACCAAGTTCCAAGAAATTCAAAAAAAACAGCCACTAACCGAACTCTGGCCAAACTCTGGCCGAGTTCTGTCAGGGTTAGGTTAGGTTTTTAAAATTAGTTTTTGGAGAATTTTGAAAACCTTTTTGGAGCTTTTGTAAATACGAATGTTTTTTAAAACTAAGGACATTTTAAAAACATTTTGAAATCGTTTTGGAATAGCCTATTTTCCAGTACGACTCGGTGTACAAAGTATTCCTAGACTCAAATAAATAAAAAATACATTGCTTAAAGAAATACAGACTCGAACAGGCAAACAACACTTCAGTCTTGAACTGTGTAGATAGTTGTTCTTGATCATGTCCAAGAGTCCGATATATTCTGACTAGCTCCATTTATCGAGACAGAGTTTGATCAATTATTAAAATCAGTTTGACCATATGACCAATGGGCCAACAATGCTGTGTCACCGGTATTGCCTGTTTGCCTAACTTGATTTCTAACTTTTTAGAAACCGTAACAGACTCTTCATATTTAGCAGTCATGTCTGAGAGTCTTTGTTCTGTGACTAAGTGCTTCTTCTATATGTCATATAATTCTTGTATTTTGACATAGTCTCTTTCTTTCTTATCAACCTTGAGGATAGCCTCATGATAGTCTACTTTGAGTTTGGCTATCTCTTCCGTGTTACCGGTAGTAGACGTCTCTTTAATATATTCAATAAGATTGGATAGTCTAGCTATCTCAGTTGTTAATACCTTAATCTCTTTTCGAGAATGCTTATAATTGTCAAGCACACTTCTGTGTTCTTCATGTAATTCGCTAAAGGCATTTTCTAATTCATCGAAAGTAAAGTCATCATACAACGGGTTTGAGGACACCTTATCAAAAGCCATAAGACAGACAATGGCATTTTCGCAGGGTCTGTCTTCTTCTTCTGTGTCACTAGCATCACTTTCATGCCAGATACTTGTGTTAGCATACTTTCGACTGGTTGTTGCTTTTCTGCTTGATCTTGATCTGTCGTATGGACTGCTTTCCTTCGAAGTTGGACAGTCCTTCTTCATGTGCCCTGATTTCTTGCATCCAAAGCATATTATTTCATCATCATTGCTTTCTTGGATATCACTCTTCCTTCTGTTTGATTTCTCAAACTTTAGGAACTTTCTGAAGTTCTTTACTAGTAGGACTTGTTCATCACCACTTGATGATTCTTCCTCAGAATTATTGCATATAGATTTTCTGGCTTGAGCTTTGAAGGCAATAGACTTTTTTTTTTGGGTTGCTTCTTTAAACTCTTGCAGATCAAGCTCATGGGTCATGAGCTTGCCCATCAGTGTTTCCAGAGACATGGTGGTAAGATCATTTCCTTCAATGATTGTTGTTGCCTTCGGGTTCCTGTTCTTGGTTAGAGCCCGTAGCACTTTTCTGATCTTCTCATGATTACTGTAATCCTTACCAAAAGATTGTAAAGGATTAGTAACATCAAGAAAGTGTGTAAACATCTGTGTAATTGACTCACCAGATTTTATCTTAAAAGATTCATACTCCTGTGTTAGTCTATTGATTTTGGATTCCTTCACTTGGAAAGTACCTTCATGAGTTACCTCAAGAAGTTTCCAAATCTCGTGAGACGTTTTACAGGTTGAAACTATGTTGAATTCCGTTTTGTCAATTGCACAGAATAGTACGTTGATGGCACGAGCATTTAGACTAGCCTTTTTTTTAGCCTCTGTATATTTGCCATG
Organism: Iris pallida; assembly: GCA_029216955.1. Lineage (NCBI taxonomy): Eukaryota > Viridiplantae > Streptophyta > Magnoliopsida > Asparagales > Iridaceae > Iris > Iris pallida. Next base: position 18,301,071 of record JANAVB010023996.1, read on the forward strand.
AGGCTTGTCTACAAGCTGGCCGTCAACCACTGTAGGTGCCGGTTTCTTATAACCGTCAACAACTATAGACCAAAGATCAAATTCAAGAGACTTTAAGAAGAAAGTCATCCGTGTTTACCAGTAGGTATAATTTGTACCATCAAATAGTGGGGGTCTATTTGTGGATTGCCTTTCACCGTTGAATATTGATTTCACGGCTGCCATATATAGTCTCTGAGGTTTGTTATATTAGAATATAACCTGCTCTGATACCAATTGTAGGATCGTTGAGCACCTCTAGAGGGAGGTAAATAGAGTGAGTGCGAGTGCAGCAAAAAATAATCACCAATTAAAAAATTATAACAAATAACTATGGCAGTAAATAAGAGACAATAAATAAATGTAGCAAGAGATAGAGAGATCAAACTCAGTGACACAGCGATGTATACTGGTATCCCTCTGAGAGGACTAATCCAGTCTCGAGTACTCTTGCTCAATGTTAATCCACTAAGGCATAAGCTAATTGAGAGATTGCAGTCTCTTACAACACCGTGCTTGGTGACGAGCGCATGACCGGCTCCACAACAGAGATAATTTCTGTACTCTGAACAATCTCTTTACAACTCTTAAAAAACTAAAAGACTCTAGATCGAAATAGATATTACTGGCTTTTGTCTAAGAAGAGTGTAGGTGTGATATGAAAACTTTTGATCGGGTGAAAACACTTAATAAATAGAGAAGAAGATGAAGAATGAATGAGTGATTTGAAATGAAAACTCTCTTCTATTTATAGGTGTTTTTTGGGACCGAACTCGGGCAGTGTTCTAGCAGAGTTCTGATGCAAAAATTTTGCATATGAACGTTGCATGCAGATTTGAAGGCAACAAATATTTGAATTCAAACAGACCGAACTCGGGCAGACTTCAGACTGAACTCGGGCCGAACTTGGTTTGAGTTCTGTCTAGGAAAATATATAATATTTGTCAAATTCTGTTACAAAAATGAAATTGAACTTTTTGGTGGATGGAATATGAATAGGTAGGCTTTATGGAAAAGTGGACTGAGATTAACCTAAGCCAGTTTTACCTAGTCGATCTTACAATTTATGTCCTAGACTCAATAAAGATAAAATACATAATAATTTGTAAAAAGACTCGGACTGGATTCCAATGAAGGTAAGCTTCAGACAGATGATGTATATGCAGTAGTACGAAGCTTGTTGATATTGATTTCACACGTCCTGAAATGATTAGCAGCAGTTCGTATATTTTGTGTACTGACTTAAGTTCATGTCGATTATTAAAATCGAGTATGACCATGGAATGGGCCAACACAAATGACTCTAGACATTGACATGCATGCCTATCTCAATTGGCGCAGGGCAAACTTCCTTAACCAAGTCATATGGCGTGCCAGAAGACTTTGATGGTGTCTGCGCCAAACACCAATTTGCGTATAGTGAAGGCTCTAAGAATAAGAAACCACTCACCTATGCCAATGAACTCATTTTCCTGTACACGTAGAGAACACAAAAATTTAGGAAGAAGAATCATATTCCTAATATAATCATGCAGGGTCAGCCTTCTTCTTCTTCTTCTCCTTCCAATGTAATAGATCTCCACTAGCTTATCTTACAAAAGCGGAGGATCAAAGACTCACCTTGTGTAATAGTGACTGCACATAACGAACATAGCTGTCATTCACATGAGGTAGTAATCAAATGTTGCTGTAAGTCAACAAATTGGTCTGTGTTTGACCGTTTGAATTACTCTAGCTCTACTAATATAATCATGATAGATGAGGAAGAGTTGATGTTTGCCTCTGCAATATGACATCTCGTAGCAATGGGGGTAGGAGACACCCAAAGCTTAACTCATTACGGCCTCTGAGTCGGCAATTCCACAATCAAATCCTAGACTCTTCTGAAGGTGTCTACCAAAACACACGATCAAAAAGTTGAGACCTCCTCAGTCAGGAGAATCTTCTCGATTCCAACCCTGGGGGTAACAACTTACTAGACTTCGATACTGAAAGCGAGGATTCTGATTGGACTTTTGTCCACAAGCTCGTCCTCAGTATCAAGAGAAGTGTCTGCTTACGTGACCAACAAGGAGCAAGACGCTTCCAGTGCTGCTAATCAAAAATAAAGGATTGCTGCTTTAGAGGCCAATCTAAAGACCATGGCTGACATGGTTACAGGTATGCACGCGGTGATCATGGCACACCATACTGCTCTACCAGTTGTGAACCCAGTTTTAACTCCAGAACACACATCAGTTTCTGGGCCTGTCCATACTGGCCCTGTAGTACAGCCTCCTCTAAATACTATCATCCCAGAAGTCATACACCTTCAAACACAAGCTACTCCAAGTCACTCTGGTATTGGGGGTGGTACTTACCATGAGGTTCCATATTCTAATCCATCAAATCAATCTGCTGCTTCTCAAACATCAAGGGACCCTCTTAAAGTAGTTAAGCTTTTGCAAAATCAGTTTGAAGCTTTTAAGCAGAAAGAAGGATTACAAAAATTAGGGATCAAAAAACCTACCCAACAGAGTAGAAGAAAGTCATGTTCCCGCCCAAGTATAAATGAAGACTATGATGCTATTCAAAGGCAACGCATCTCCGAGTTAATATATCAATCACTTCAAGATGATGACTGATCACTTCCAGAAGAATGATGCTCTACTCACTAGAGTATTTGTTGGTGCTTAGTAGGTGTGGCTTATGACTGGTATCGAAGCCTACCGGATGGTTGTATAACATCCATCGCAGGATTGAACCAGATGTTCCTGGAACAATTTTATAAAGGGAAGAACGACATGACTATGTCTACCTTTACCAAAATCAAACAGAAGCTTAATGAAACAGCCGAACATTTCATAGTGCGCTTCCAACGAGAGGCATTGAAAATGCCTCTGGGTACCCCTGACGTATTGACTATCGATACTTGCAAATCAAACTTGTTACCTATAGTTAGCATGTTGACGGGACTGACACAATTTTAAGATTAGGATTCCTTTATCATAAGTGCCAGAGCAGTTGGAGATAGTGCTTGAAAGTTTAAGCAACTAGGCATCCCGATGCCTAATCTTGATAAAGATACAAGTATTGCTACTAGCAGCGGCAGTCACCCAAACACTCGTAAGGGTAAAGAAGTATTAGCCATCAATGTATGTCACCCAACACCTACAACAACGACATCTCCACAGAGGACAGCACCACGATCTAATAAAGAGTATTCTTTCGACAACGAAGACTCTATGAGCATCTTCGATTTCTTAATAAAAAAGCAATAAGCTGCAACTGCCCGAGATCAAGTGGCCAGACGAAGTAGAAAAAACTAACAATCCTAAGTATTGTATGTATCACAGGTTTATGGGTCATCCAACCAGGGCATGGTATTTACTCAAAGGAAAGATTCAAGAGCTAATCAATGCCAAGGCGATTGTAAATCCCTTTCTTTAACTTCCATTATTACTAATATTGATCCTAATTTAATATATTATTAATTAAGTTAGATAGGGTAAATCACGATATACATGTGCATATATGAATGTATCATTTTGAGTTTATAAATATATAATTTGGTATATATAAATATACATATTTATAGTGTATGCTTATGTATATATTCTAGAGTGTAGGTATGCATATATTTTTAGAATGTATATATATACATAATTGAGTTTATGCAAACTTATATATAAAATAGAGTATAATAATAATATATATAAATTAGAGTATAAATATATATATATAATATATATATATATATATATATATATATATATATATATATATATATATATATATAATCCAATAACCCAAACAAATGATCCTCCTTTCCTTTCTCCATAAAACCTGTAAGCCAGCCCAAAGCTTCCTACCTTCCCTATTAATCCCCAAAATCAGTACCCAACTGGTCCATTAACTTGACATATCGGACGGGTCGAATTTAGAACCCGAACCTAAGCCCGTAGGCCAAATGTCAAGTCCAAAACACGAGCTAAACACGTGCTCGGTGGCTAAATGCCTCAAAAGAATATGTACAGGAGAGTGGGTAAGAGAGAGAACACCCACTCAAGTCTCCTGGTGCTCCGGGTGGTCACCATCGAGAGGAAGGTCTGGAAGATCCTCGGGCTCCTCAACTAGATCTGGTCAATGCAAAACCAGTGGAGTCAGAACTCCAATAGCAAGTACCATAAAGGAAGCCAAACTATGAACTAAAACCAGCATGCAATTTATAACATCTCTAAAGTAAAGCAGTAAACGAGACTAGAATAGTAGATTGGTACCACAGTGTTTACGAAAGGAAACTGGAACATGCAAGTAGGATAGCAAGTGAATACATAGAATAAACTGGACATGTGAGCACATGGAGAAGCCGAGCATGTAGTAGGAAGAATAGCATGTAAGGAAAGACATGAAGCTAAGTACTACAATAAGATAAACTGGAGCAAGACTAGACTAGAAGAATGGACTCCATCCATCAATCACGGCCAAGCAATGAGTACGGCTTGATACTTTAGCTAACTAGGGTTGCCACAATCCTAATTACTAACACATGCAAGTTTGAGAAATCTAAGTCCAGTTACTTGCCTGCTACTACCTGAATGATCCAAGCCAAAAAGAAAAGAAGTATAGCAGACACACTGCAGTAAGATACATGTGTCCTAAAGAGGTGCCCCACACGACGGTGTGCTGGAAGAGTGCTCATCATGACAGATAGCTCCAAATCCCATGTATATATATAAGACCAAGACCAAAGGGGCAACAGGTAACCGGGAAAATCTCCAATGATCTCTAGGTAATCAAGCTAGTTGTTTAGTCCTTTAACATTTTCTTGTTGGATTCTAGGTGTGGCATTCCGTAGAATCCATCCTAGACATGAGACATGCAAGACTGGACAAGACAAGCAAGATTGTGCACCACAACAAGACATGACAATATCAAGACAAGAGTGCACTACGACGAGCCACTATCAAGGAGCTAGACATGTACTAGAATTAAGAGTGCGCCATGACATGCCACTATCATGTAAGCAAGAAGGACATGTATCATGAGTGCGCCATGACGGGCCACTATCTAGTAAGCAAGAAGGCATGGCAACAATTATCATAGCTTGTAAGAAAAAATCTATCAAATGACATAACATGGCATGTAGAGAAGAATAATTAAAGCTAAGTACATTTTATAAAATGATTGAACATGTGCTAGTATCAAGTCTATATAGGGTGTACAATCATTCTTTAACTAAGAAAGATCATCTTATCATGTTAAGAAATCATTACAGTCGAAGAAAATATCAAAAGCGGACAAAAACGGACGAAAACGGGCAAAAACAAACTAAAACGGCATAAAACGGCATACCGGCGGTATAATACGGCATACCAGCGGTATACCGGTCTAAAGACAGAAAGTTTCTGGTGCAAAAATCGGCATACCGGCGGCATACACTGGCATACCGGCGGTATACCAGTTTTTCAAACAACAACAAAAATTAGATTTTTGCCAAAACTTGTTTCGACCAAAAAAACTTCATTTTAAATCGAAATTCGGACTTTCAAAAGTCAAAATTGCATAGAATTGAATTCTCTACAACATGGAACTATTAGATTTCATAAATTCAAAGATTTAATAGATCAATATCTCAAAATACTCTAAAACAGAGGTTCTCGGAACACCGAAACGAGTTTCGATTGCCACCAAACTCAAATCCATGTATACTAGCTAGGTAAGGACCTCATATATGTATATGTGACCAAGATCCATGATGGTAACTCTAGTATCACTCTTGATACCAAGTTTTTTACTAAGTCACTATTGGATTTTAACAGAAAATCAAATCTTGCTTAAACGAATTTTTGGAAACATGCATATATACGAGAATCATCAGAAAAACAGATTTAACAAAATGAGTTTCGGAAAATTCTAAGCATTTAATACCAAGGAAAACAAAAATGACAAAAGATTACTATTGTTCAAGAATTTGGCAAGATATACTTGCCTAGGTTAAGCTCCAAGCCTAATCTTCTACAACACCACCAAGAGGGGTACGAAACCACACTCTAGACCTCAAGGCCAAGCTCTTGGCAAGCTCCAAGGGAAGAGAAGGGAAGAAAAAATGAAGAGAGAGTGAAGAGAATGAAAAGAGAGAGGAGAGAGAAAGTGAAATGGTATATATAAGGAGGAATTAATCTTAGCCGTTGGATCATGGTCCATGTCAAAGTCTAGGTCAATCATGGCCATTCAAACAAAACCAATTATCCATTGGACAATAGGGTGCATCTATACTATTCATGAACATATCTAAACACTATTCACGAAAATATCTAAACACTATTCATAAAATATCTAAACACTATTTATGAAAATATCCGAAATACTATTCACGAAAATATCAGAAACCAAAAATATCTAAAGTATAAAAAACATGTCCCGGCGGTATGCCGTCGGTATACAACGGTATACCGGCGGTATACCGATCAAGGAGAAAACCTATAGTTTTGGGAAATTTTAAAGCATTCCGAAAACCAAGAAAATACGAAATACGCTGCAAAATACGTATCCGTATATAAATACCGATACTGTGAGACGAGTCTCACAACTCTCCCCTCCTTAGAAAAATTCCGTCCTCGAAATTTCCTAAAGGTAATCAAAGTAAGCTAGAAATCCGAGAAAACATGCTATCAGGATCAGGATAGGAAACTCATAAAGCATGAAATCCAACTAGAGTAATGTACAAGAAATATAAAAGCAATTTAAACATACGTAAACAACAACATCATGTATTCCTACAATCACACTAAAAAGATAGAACATAGATATACGAATAAGTATACCTCAAGAGTCAAACAGATACGGGTAACGAGCTCGGATATCATCCTCGCGCTCCCAAGTCGACTCGCCCGGTGAGTGATGATCCCAGGAAATACGAACTAATCGGATAGTCCGGTTCTTGAGAATCTTCTTCCTCCGGTCCAAAATGGATATGGGCCTCTCCTCATACGATAGGTCGATACCAACGACCAGCTCAAAATGATCTAGGATATGGCTCAGATCTGGAACGTACCGACGTAGCTGAGATACGTGAAATACATCATGTACCTCGCATAACGACGGTGGAAGAGCTAGGCGATAAGATACATCCCCTACTCGCTCGAGAACATCGAACGGCCCAATAAATCTAGGACTAAGCTTTTCCCGTACGCCAAACCTAATGACACCACGGGTAGGTAAAATCCGAAAAAATACGTGGTCACCGACAGAGAACTCAAGATGGCGTCGATGCTGATCTGCCCAATGACGCTGTCGATCCTGAGCTACTCTGAGATGCTCTCTGACCTGCCTGACTACTCCAACTGACTGAGCAATCATCTCTGGACCAAGTATCTGCCTCTCTCCAATGTCATTCCAAGCTAGGGGTGACCTACATCTCCTACCATACAAAGCCTCGAAAGGAGCCATCTGAATGCTCGCCTGGAAGATATTGTTATAAGAGAACTCCGCTAAATGCAAGTGATCCTCCCAAGAACCACTGAAGTCAAGAATGCATGATCGAAGCATATCCTCCAAGGTCTGAATCGTACGCTCCGACTGACCATCTGTCTGAGGATGGTATGCTAAACTGAAACTCAAACGGGTACCCAGACTCTGCTGAAGACTCTGCCAGAAATGAGAAGTGAATCTGGAATCCTGATCTGAGACTATGCTAACTGGCACCCCATGTAATCTGACAATCTGCCTCATGTACAAGTCGGCCAACTACTCTGTAGACTAACCAACTCTGAAAGGTAGGAAGTGGGCAGCCTTCGTGAGTCGATCCACTATAACCCAAATGGCATCTCTACCAGTCGGGGTTCTAGGAAGACCAGTCACGAAGTCCATAGTAATATGATCCCACTTCCACTCCGGGATCGGTAAAGACTGAAGAAGTTCGGCCGATCTCTGGTGCTCAGCCTTGACCTGCTGACAAACTAAGCATCGAGAGACAAACCGAGCTATCTCTCTCTTCATACCATTCCACCAGAAATGCTGACAAATATCTCGGTACATCTTTGTCCCTCCTGGATGAACAGAATACTGAGAACTGTGAGCCTCCGACGTAATCTTCTATCGAATATCTCCACTCGACACACAAAGACGACTCCCAAATCGGAGTGTCCCATCCTCATGGATGCACAACTCTGCTCTGCACCCTGCCACATACTCTGCTCTGAGCTGCTGAAGCCTGGCGTCCCCTGACTGAGCTGCTCTGATCCTATCCACAATGGTAGACTGAACCTACAAGCCTGCCATCATAGTTGCCTCACCAGGTAGCACTACCTCAATGCCCATCTCCTGTAGATCCTCCTGAAGGTGATGCTGCTCCGTCAAGAAATAGACTCCGGGTCTCCTGCTTAAAGTGTCAGCAACGACGTTTGCCTTCCCGGGATGATACTGAAGATCAATATCATAATCCTTCAGTAACTCAAGCCACCTCCTCTGTCGCATGTTCAGATCCCTCTGGGTGAACACATACCTCAAGCTCTTATGGTCAGTGAAAATCTCCACTCGATCACCATACAGATAATGCCTCCAGAGCTTGAGGGCAAACACAACTGTGACCAACTCAAGATCATGCGTCGGATAGATCTTCTCATAGTCCCGAAGCTGTCGAGATGCATAAGCTATCACTCGACCGTGCTGTATAAGAACACAACCAAGTCCCCGGCCTGACGTATCACAATACACCATGAACCCACCTGGTCCGACGGGTAATGTCAGAATAGGAGCTAAAATCAAACTCTGCTTGAGTTTCTCAAAAGAAAACCTGACAAGCATCTGACCACTCAAAGCACACATCCTTATACGTCAGCCATGTCAAGGGTACGGAGATCCTAGCAAAGTCTGCCACAAACTGTCTGTAGTAGCCTGCTAATCCCAGAAAGCTGTATACATCTGAAGCTATACGAGGTACTGGCCAACCCTCGATAGCCTCAACCTTCTTGGGGTCCACCTCAACACCACCTCCGACAATAATATGACCCAAAAAAGAGACTCGATCAAGCCAGAAATCGTACTTGCTGAACTTCGCGTAAAGCTGATGGTCCCAAAGAATCTGAAGAACCACGCGAAGATGCTGCTCGTGCTCTACCTCAGTCCGACTATAGACCAAGATATCATCAATCAACACTATCACAAATTGGTCTAAGTAGGGCATAAAGATGCGATTCATGAGATCCATAAAGATCGCTGGCACATTGGTCGCTCCGAAAGGCATAACAAGGAACTCCTAATGGCCATATCGAGATCTAAACGTCATCTTGGGTATATCCTGCTCTCTGACTCTGATCTGATGGTACCCAGACCGCAAATCGATCTTTAAAAACACAGCCGCTCCACTAAGTTGGTCGAACAAGTCATCTATCCTGGACAAGGGATACTTGTTCTTCACGGTCACCGCGTTAAGCTGACGATAGTCAATGACCATACGCAATGAACCATCCTTCTTCTTCACAAGAAGGGCTGGAGCTCCCCAAGGCGATCTACTAGGACGAATGAATCGCTTGGTCCTAAGCTCCTCAATAGACTGATACAACACCAACAACTCTGAAGGAGACATCCTGTAGACTCTCGCTGACACTGGCTCTGCTCCCAGAACCAAATTAATATAATATTCAATCTCCCGAACTGGAGGCATACCCAAAAGCTCCTCGGGAAATACATCGGAAAACTCACAAACTACTCTGGGCAACTGAACCTCCTCTGCTACTGCCATCCACATGACCGCTAGTGAAGACTCTACCTCGTCTCTAGAGAATGAGAACTCTTCCTCATTCGGAACACGAAAGATAACCTTGCCAGCATGGCATCTATCGAAGCGTGTCGAGCACTCAACCAATCTATACCTAGGACGACATCATAATCGCCCATAGGAAACTCTATCAGCCTAGCGAGAACTCTCTCCCACATACTATGACTCTACACGAGGCCTAGAATCGGTCTACTCCTACTAGACCGTTACTAGTAAGTATATTCATCCTTACATGTAAAGATTCTAGCTCTAAACTAATATGTGTCGCAAATCGTACAGATATAAACGAATGCGAAGCACCAGAATCAAATAAAGCTGAAGCTGAATGAGAGTGAACAAGAATGGTACCTGCGACCACCTCCCCTGCTACTAGCGCCTCCTCCATAGAAAGCGTGAAAGCCTGACCCTGAACTCTGGTCGTTGGACCCCTCTGCCTCTGAGCCTGAGACTGAGCATACTGTTGAGGCCTCTGCTGGTGGAACTGCTGAGACTGCGTCGGTAATGGCCTCTGGAAATGCTGCTGCTGAACCGGCACTGTTGCTCTAAACTACTGAACTGCTGGCTGGAAAGATGCTGATCCAGCCGAACTCCTCCTGGGACAAGCCCCTATCTTGTGGTTCGGTGCTCTACAAGCTAGGCACAAGCCCTGTGCCCTACATACTCTGATAAGACATGCCCTTCCTTTCCGCAATGGGAACAACCAACTGAGGAAGACTGCCTCCGCTGCTGAGGACGCGGCTGAGACGACTGCTGAAAGGAAGCCGCCGGAACCGGTCCCTTCGGAGATCCAATCGTCAAAGCTCGGACTGCTGAAGCTGGTGCTGAAGACTGGGAAGAAGATCCCCTCTGAATGTGAGGCCTCTTCTGACCTCCGACTCTATCAACGATCCTCTGCGAGGTGTACTCATGCCTCCTCGCCGCCCTCATCACTGCATCAAAAGTCTGGAACTCATGCTGCTCAACTGCCAGTATGATCTCCAGATGAAGCCCCTGCTGGAACCTCCTCGCCCGGTCCAACTCGGTCGCCACTAAGAAAGGGGTAAACCGACTGAGCCTGCTAAACTCTGTCGCATAGCCGTCAACGGTCCTGCTCATCTGTCGCAAGCCAATGAACCTCTGCTAGAGATCATAATGCGACACCGCATCAAAATAGCGAGTCTGAAACCTCTCGCTAAAATCGGCCCAGGCTACTGGTGCCCTAAGAGACACCTCATGAGCCGCCCACCAGTCGCGGGACAAATCCAAGAGCTGTAACCTGACCACTGCCACACGCTCCCTAGCCGGAATCCTGCCGCCTCCAGAATGGCCTCAGTATCCTGAAGCCACGCATCGGACACAATAGCATCCTCTGTACCATAGAAGTACAGGAGATGAAGACGCCTGAAGCTGCTCGCAAAATTATAGACCTGAGCACCACCTCTGTCCAAAGCCGTCTGGACAGAATGGGTGAGAACATCACTCTGACACTGCTTGCGACGCCATAAAATCTCTCAGAACATCCACCAGTGCACGAACAACACCCTCTGGCCGCTCTGGCTAAACTGGTACTGCTGGCTGAACAGAAGGAACTGGCGACTCTGCCCTTCGGTCCACTCTAGACTCTGCTCCCGAATGCTGAGGATGCTCCTCCTGAACCGGCAAAACTAAGGGATGCTGATCTGCCATCGACAAAGCCCACACAGGCCGATCAGAATGACCAGGAACGGTGCCCCTGAAAGTTTAAGGACACAAGGATTAGGTCGAGGAAACCGGAAAGATCAACGATCAAAGCAGATATCAGGTCAAAGATCAGAGGTAAAGAGTAATATTTAGGATATCAATAGAGAAGAATTTATGACTGAGATAACTACCAGTAACCCCCACATATCTGATAAATCAGACCTGTATGGGCTACCACTAAAACCTATGTCACACACCAGAACCAGAATACTGGCAAGTAGGGACGGACTAGGCTAGCTACGTATACCAAAGTACTCCAGAACTCCGAAACAACGTATAAGCTATATAGATGGGGGTTACTGCTACAAACCAACAGTCAATCCTAGGTCACATAATTCTAGATATCTCAGTCTCAGACAAGAAGTAAGGTACAAGAATATGATCATCATGCATATAAGACAGTAAAGCGTCCCAAACTATAATATATAGATGATCATAAAGCTAGTAATACAAAATAAAGAACTAGCAAGACTAAGTAATACATGATCAGCTCTAGCTGCAGTCTAAAAATATAACATCATGTCTAAGCCCGTAGGACAAATGTCAAGTCCAAAACACGAGCTAAACACGTGCTCGGTGGCTAAACGCCTCAAAAGAATATGCACAGGAGAGTGGGTAAGAGAGAGAACACACACTCAAGTCCCCTGGTGCTCCGGGTAGTCCCATCGAGAGGAAGGTATGGAAGATCCTTGGGCTCCTCAACTAGATCTGGTCAATGCAAAACCAGTGGGGTCAGAACCCCAATAGCAAGTACCACAAAGGAAGCCAAACTATGAACTAAAACCAGCATGCAATTTATAACATCGCTAAGATAAAGCAGTAAACGAGACTAAAATAGTAAATTGGTACCACAGTGTTTACAAAAGAAAACTGGAACATGTAAGTAGGATAGCAAGTGAATACATAGAATAAACTGGACATGTGAGCATATGGAGAAGCCGAGCATGTAGTAGAAAGAATAACATGTAAGGAAAGATAGGAAGCTAAGTACTACAATAAGATAAACTGGAGCAAGACTAGACTAGACAGGAATGGACTCCATCCATCAATCACGGCCAAGCAATGAGTACGGCTTGATACTTTAGCTAACTAGGGTTGCCACAATCCTAATTACTAACACATGCAAGTTTGAGAAATCTAAGTCCAGTTACCTGCCTGCTACTACCTGAATGATCCAAGCCAAAAAGAAAAGAAGTATAGCAGACACACTGCAGTAAGATACATGTGTCCTAAAGAGGTGTCCCACTCGACGGTGTGCTGGAAGAGTGCTTATCATGACAGATAGCTCCAAATCCCATGTATATATATAAGACCAAGACCAAAGGGGCAACAGGTAACCGAAAAAATCTCCAATGATCAAGGTAATCAAGCTAGTTGTTTAGTCCTTTAACATTTTCTTGTTGGATTCTAGGTGTGGCATTCCGCAGAATCCATCCTAGACATGAGACATGCAAGACTGGACAAGACAAGCAAGATTGTGCACTACAACAAGCCACAACAAGACATGACAATATCAAGACAAGAGTGCGCTACGATGAGCCACTATCAAGGAGCTAGACATGTACTAGAATCAAAAGTGCGCCATAACATGCCACTATCATATAAGCAAGAAGGACATGTATCATGAGTGCGCCACGACGGGCCACTATCTAGTAAGCAAGAAGGCATGGCAACAATTATCATAGGCTGTAAGAAAGAATCTATCAAAAGATATAACATGGCATGTGGAGAAGAATAATTAAAGCTAAGTACATTTCATAAAATGATTGAACATGTGCTAGTATCAAGTCTATATAGGGTGTACAATCATTCTCTAACTAAGCAAGATCATCTTATCATGTTAAGAAATTATTACAGTCGAAGAAAATATCAAAAGCGGACAAAAACGGACGAAAACGGGCAAAAGCAGACTAAAATGGCATAAAACGGTATACCGACGGTATACTGCGGCATACCGGCGGTATACCGGTCTAAAGATAGAAAGTTTCTAGTGCAAAAATTGGCATACCGGCGGTATACACCGGCATACCGGCGGTATACCGATTTTTCAAACAACAACAAAAATTAGATTTTTGCCAAAACTTGTTTCGACCATAAAAACTTTATTTTAAATCGAAATTCGGACTTTCAAAAGTCAAAATTGCATAGAATTGAATTCCCTACAACATGGAACTATTAGATTTCGAAAATTCAAATATTTGATAGATCAATATCTCAAAATACTCCAAAATAGAGGTTTTTGGAACACCAAAACGAGTCTCGATTGCCACCAGACTTAAAATCCACGTATACTAGCTAGGTAAGGACCTCATATATGTATATGTGACCAAGATCCATGATGGTAACTCTAGTATCACTCTTGATACCAAGTTTTCTACTAAGTCACTATTGGATTTTAACAGAAAATCAAATCTTGCTTAAACGATTTTTTGGAAACATGCATATATACGAGAATCATCAAGAAAACATATTTAACAAAATAAGTTTAGGAAAATTCTAAGCATTTAATACCAAGGAAAATAAAAATGAAAATAGATTACTATTGTTCAAAAATTTGGCAAGATGTACTTGCCTAGGTTAAGCTCCAAGCCTAATCTTCTACTCCACCACCAAGAGGGGTACGAAACCACACTCTAGACCTCAAGGCCAAGCTCTTGGCAAGCTCCAAGGGAAGAGAAAGGAAGAAAAAATGAAGAGAGAGTGAAGAGAATGAAAAGAGAGAGGAGAGAGAACGTGAAATGGTATATATATAAGGGGAATTAATCTTAGCCGTTGGATCATGATCCATGTCAAAGTCTAGGTCAATCACGGCCATTCAAACAAAACCAATTATCCATTGGATAATAGGGTGCATCTACACTATTTACGAAAATATCTAAACATTATTTACGAAAATATCTAAATACTATTCATGAAAATATCCGAAATACTATTCACGAAAATATCAGAAACTGAAAATATCTAAAATGTAGAACACATGTCCGGGCGGTATGCCGTCGGTATATACCGGTATACCGACGGTATGTCGATCAAGGAGAAAACCTATAGTTTTGGGAAAATTTAAAGCATTCCGAAAACCAAGAAAATACGAAATATGCTGCAAAATACGTATCCGTATATAAATACCGATACTGTGAGACGAGTCTCACACCTTCGTTCCCTAATTGTTATGTCATGTTTACAAAAATATTATCTGTCACGACCCGATCCCAACGTAATGGGTCCAGTCGGATCATGCCCAGCCTGCACCGTTGTGAGACGACGACAGTAAGCTGTATCAAGTAATGAAACACAAGCAGACAAAATATCATGAACGAAAATAAAATATTTTATTAAATTAAAACTAAAATGGATTAACAAAACAACAACAACATTCATTTATTACATTGGTTTTATTTGAACAAAAGAAAAAAAAGAACTAATCCAAGTGCAACTAAGGTTCTGGGGTTCCCTGATCTGGTTCAGCTACCTCGTCAGGGTTCGGACCTGGTCCGTAGTAGGAGCTATAGGCGAGATCCTCGTCGTCGCAGTCACCTAAAAATATTGGGTCTCTAGTTAGGAGGGAGCAAGAAACACATTTCCACATCTAACATTCTAAATAATAACAAATGAAATGCGAGACAGTTTTAAAAGCATTATATATTTTTGCTAAATAATAATAAAAAGACAACAGGCAATATTCCAGAAGCTACAATGATGCAATTCTAAAATAGTGCTTTGAGTATATAACAAAATCTGTAACCAGCTGGATAGAGGCAATATGTATACTGGCATTCTGGCCAAAACGACAGCATACGGTATGGCTCAAACCACCTGTACAGTAGGGGTTAGCACGAGAGAGGCAATCGGTAAACAATGTCTTTGGTCACAGACGTTATACTACTCCCCCAATCAATCCTCGAGTCAATAAGTCAATCAATCAATCCGTCAATCGATGTGGAGTCCAAGAGGGATCCACTGTGAATCAGTGTCACTACACTACATGAAACTACTGATGCATACATTTAATTATTAAAATAAAATACAGACATGAAAGATATGAAACTTGTCTTGGATGTCTCCTCGGCGTGGAATGTGACGAGTAGCAGGTAACTGCTAAGGTTTAGGGTTTCGAACCTACATATCGTAACACCAGATCAGCAGCTAGAAAAGACTACTCTGAACCTTAGGCTACCTAGTTAATTAGGGCTAAGTCTGGTCGGGGTGACACTAACCAGTTGATATAGAAAAAATAGTAATATTTATTTTTTTAAGAATAAGTTATAATTAATAAATACTAGTGACAACAAAATTTCTTTTAAAAGAAATACCTACTTTTACCAATATTACCCAAAATACGAAAAAATATTTATTTTATTCATAATTATTAATATATTTTGTAAAACTATCGTTTATGTCCGAAATCCTATTTTAATAGAACATAACATTTTCTGACCAAGAATTGCCAATGCCCCTTTTAAACCAAAAGTATTATATTTTAGTGAAAAGACGAATTTCTATTCTAAAACTATTTTTGTGATGAGAAATCGTATTTAGATAAAACTTGTTAATGAAAACATCCTTTATAAATTCTTTTTAAATAGCAAAAACTCATATTTACTATTTATTTAGTAAAATAGAATATTATAAATAGTTACCCTTTTTACTATAAAATGTTCTTGTAAAATACGTTTTTTATATATAAATCGTTTATACTTATAGAAAATATTACTATCGATTTTTATTGCCGAAAGTTAGTTACCCTTAATACTAAATAATCAAAATGACAGTTAACTGATTTTGCCACATAATCAATCCCAAAAATAATACTAATATTTACTAACAGATTAATAATACACCAAAAATTCATTAATAAGAGTCAGGGCCAAAGGTAGCTAAACATGAATTCTATAGCAAGTCTACTAGACTAGTCTCCCGATCACTCCTGAGAGTCGTGGCCAAAGGTAGCTAATCCCTCTCCAGATCCATAGCAAGCAGGGCATGTATCCTCAGGGCTATCATCGGTAATATTTTCAACATGTCCAGTCAGGACAGGAATGAATACATCTCATCAAAAAAATTCAAGTAAATGACAAAGGCTATAAAACAATAATAGACAGTTATATTGATAAAGCATGGAGTTTTAGATAGTTTAAGATGTAAAGCAATAGTTAAAAATAAGGAAAGTAAATGCTATGAAACAGAAGATAATGTCAATGAAGTCTTTAAATAAAAGCTAGCTGAACTAGAATAATATGATATGAGTCCAGGTGGTACAATGTAGGTCAAGTGTGATTCCAATCAATGATTCAAGTAGGGTGATTCTTGTAATGATCCTTGTGATGATTCTAGTTGTCACGAACCGCACCTAGTGTAGGGCCACGAGAAGTGGGTACGTCCAGCCTATGTCGTATTGTCGGTAGTAGAACGCTATTCTAGGTCACTATCTAATCAACAACTCATGCAATTATATAATGTACTTGTCGAATCTCAACTCCGAATGGAGGATAAGTATATATATATATATAATGAAATCTCAATCACAGTCTAAGAACGATAAGATAACACAGAAGTTTATAACTAAAGACTAAACAACAACAACAAATATAAACTACTAAATAATAATATCTCAAACAAACTCAAATACAAACTCAATATCTCAAGTTATTACAATTCAAGTTCTAAACATGAATCTAAAGCAAGTCTACTAGCTAGTCTTCCGATCACTTCTGAGTGTCGGGGCCAAAGGTAGCTAAGCCATCTACTGGTCCATAATAAGTAGGGCAAGCATCTGTAATATTTTATCAACATCCAGTCAGGATTGGAACGAGCACAACTCATCTATAAGTCCCAAGTAAATGGCAAGGACTATAAAGCAGTTATAGACAGTTATATTGATGAACATGGAAGTTTTATACAGGTAATAATGTAGATCGATAGTTAAAGTACAAGAAAAATAATGTAACAAAACAAAAGAAGAAACATGGCAAGGAAGACTGTAACAGATGCTAGCTAAACTAGAGTAACATAATATAAGTCCAGATTGTACAGTATAAGTCAAGTGTAATCCTAATGTGAGTTTAATGTAATATGAATCCAATACAAGACGAATCCAGTATAAGACAAGTCCAGTAAGTGATCAATGAATCCAGGGTGAGTCCAAACTATACTCTAACAGTGTGTTTTAAAATACCAAGATTGACATATAAACGACTATGGGTAATACGATACATCACACACTGATCAGGTAAGGGATAGATATCGTTTCTAGTATAATTCCAAGGGAGGGGTTTCCAATATAGGGAATGTGCACATTTCTGCTCTAATATTTCCCCGTCCAACAGGTACAAGTGAATCCATAACCCGACACAAAAATAAGTACAAGTCCAGCCAGAATATGATGATGCTAGTAGGTGATTATAGTGGTGATTCCAGTAATAGTTCCAGTAATAGAGGCCAGATATATAAAAGGTGAGTGTCACATGCAATGGATCCAGTAATATCAATCTATGTTGACAGAGAATCAAATAAAACTAACTAGAACTGAAATACAGTAATCGACAAGTAAATGAAAGAACTATCAGAGAATGTACTCGCTTGCTACTCTGAATGACTGATGAATATCAGATGTCTGAACCGGTGTCACAGTATCCTAATTAGAGTAATATAGGTTATGATGTGTTCAAAAATAAGGTAAATGAAATCTACAATGCAATCTACATAATTCTAAGCCAATCTTGGTCAAAGTCAACTCTTGGTCAACTCTGGTCAACGGTCTAGTCAACCTAGGTCAACTCTAGTCAAACTAGGCTAGGGCCAGTCAACTCAAGTCTAACCAACATATCCTATAGGGTAAACTATACTCTAGGCCTTTATACAACCTATAGATACAATACATAACATACATAATTGTATACATACATGCACTACATTCATACATATCATTCATCTATATTACATTACATACATGCATATCATGTATATCATGTATTACATATATGTATACTTGCATTCATTATACATAACATATAGGCTTACAATACATAAATATATATAAATATATATATATATATATATATATATATATATATATATATATATATATATATATATATATATATATATGCATATATATATATATATATATATATATATATATGTATGCATATATACATTACTACATATTATTACATACATGCATCTATACATTATATACATAGATACATTACATACATTGCATAAATGATTACACACATCCTCACATACATATTTACATGGATACATTATATACTTAACATACATGGCAGTTTATATACAAAGAGAAGGAGGGAAAAGTTAACTGTGAGAGGGGAGAGGGGACTGACAGGGATTGTGCAGTAAGAATGAGGGGAAAACAGGGGACTAAACTGAGACTCATCTCAGTTATCCCAAGTATAAAGCCAAAAAAATATGCAATACTTTACATTCAAATAGATAATATACATTCAAATAAATAAAAAAATAGATAATATACATGCATTACATATATTCATTACAATTATGTATCTATACATACATTACCTATATTACATTCAACATATATACATATATTACATAACATATTTATAAGCAAACCTGAGATCAATCCTCTCAAAATGAATCTCAAGAAAAATAATATATTTTAAAATCCAACTATCCCTAAAAAAAACTGAGAACTAAACTCAAACTGAGACTCATACAACTTGAAAATCCAACGAATGAACAAACTTGAAATCATAAACATTCACAACAACCTTAACCTGGAATCTATTTACAACATCAAATCATATTCAAATCTCATAAAACAAATCAAATTCCAAATTCAAATTCAATTATTAAAAACCCAAAACCTGGAAATGAATGTTTACATTAAAACATATCAATACAAAACCAAATTAGTAATGCAAAAGCAAACTTAAATAGGAGAAGTAAGTGTACAGAGGTGTAGCCTATATGTGCCAATCCTAGGAATGTGTCCACGTGTCCAGTAAATGGACACAAGTGTCAAAATAAACAATTTATATTGTATCAGTAAAACAATGACAGTCACTACTAAAATAAGGTAAATTAGCGACGTAACGGTACGTCGCTAATAATGGAAAATACGTTGCTAATCGTAATTAGCAACGACTTAAGCGACGGAAAATGAATGTCGCTTTTAAGCAAGTCGCAGATGGCACATGCGTCGCCCTACGTCGCTATTTGCGACGTCAAGGTCGTGTCGCTGAGTCGTCGCAACGTTAGCGACGTAGAGCGACGAAAGTGTTACGTCGCAAACTTAGCGACGTCGGGCGACTACGTAGCGATGTCCTGTTCTATTTACGTGATGACGTGGCATGCCTGCCATGTCAGCAATATGGCGACGTACAGCGACGTAACGTCGCTAATCAGCGATGTATAGCGACGTCCCCTACCCGTCGCTATCCGTCGCTATACGTCGCAGAATAATAAAAAAATATTTAAAAAAATAAAATCTGTATTTTTGTTATGCTGTGTGTCTGTGTTTACAGTGTGTGTGAAGTGCAGTGTTCGAACCATCGACAGTTTCGCTTACTGTTCTATGTTTTATCTTGGATAAAAAGAGCAACGATTCTGGGTGCACTCCTCAGAGCTTCCTCTTTACGTCCTTCACCTTCTCGGGATCCTGTACGACGTCCCGAGAGAGTGAAGGATGTGAAAATGAAGCTCTCAGAAGTACACCCTGAACAGTTGCTCTTTCTGTCCAAGATAAAAACATACAACAGTAATCGAAACTATCGATGGTTTCGAACACTGTATTTCACATACACTGTAAACACAGACACACATCATCACAAAAATATATATTATATTTTTTAAAAATTTGGACAGCACCTCCTTTGTATATCAGATCATCGCTTATAACCCAGCGTAGGTATATTTGTCATCCCCGTCGCAGATATCACAAAGTAAATATCACAATAAAAATACCAACAAAGTAAATATCCAACAAACTACACTCCATAGACACACATCATCACAAACATCCAATAGAGTCAAATAAAAATAAAAGATGATAAAAAGTCTCCCACCAAGTGTATAAATAAAAGTGTACCAATAAACAATTTGCCCATAGGGACAATACATACAACTCATAAAAAAATCAATAAAATCACTGCGGACCCCTGTCGCGTATCTGGGATAGCATGTACTCATACTGCTCCTGTGTGAGCTGTACCATAGGGGCAGTAGGTGGCAGTGCAATGTCTCGAGTCGGCGTCGTGGATGGACCGAGAGGACGTGTCTGCTCCAGCTCTCGCAGTCGCTCAGTATCCGCAGCAAGGGTACTCACCATCCTCTGAGAACTCTCCTCAATCGAAGAATATATCTGAGTGAGTGAGGCCGACATGGTCCTCTGCGATACCTCCAGCTCGACCTACCTACGCTCTGTGCGCTGCGTAGACTCGGTGAGCGTGTGCAAGCTGGCAGCTGTAGCCTGCTGCAGACTTATCAGCTCCTGTATACTGCGCTCGACCGTATCAAATCGTCCGGTGATCCCCGGATCGTCGGATCGTCGCTCTGCCCCAACTGCCTCAGAAATCTGCTGCTGCAACTCGTGACGAAACTCATAGAGCTGTCTGCATACATCATGCGCTCGTAATGATGCCTACGAAGCTGAAGACTGTGCACTGACAGAGGGGGCCCGGGATGACTCTGTAGCCAAGTAAGCGTCGTAGGATCCCGTACCGTAGTACGTATCTTTCTGAAAACTGCCAATGACGGTCATCCAGAGCTCGTCCGGCGATAGAGCTGTAAGCGGCTGGGAGGAAGTACCAGCCCCTCCCTATGCTGGCGTACTAGCAGTAACAGCCGCCTCCTCTTATAGTCGAACAAACTCGGCCTAGAACAATATTTGCTAACGTATAAGTGTTTGCTAAAGTCTATATTGATTTCTATTTTCCCGTTTTCTAAATTATAGTAAATTAATATAAAGAATAGAACATATATATGCCTGCGTCGCCCTCTCGTCAATGAACTCTTCCGCCCTCCGATGGGTGACCAGGAAGACGGTCACCATGTTGGGGTCCTCACCCTTTTTTACCTGTTAAAATATATTATCTATTATTAGTATTAAACATTCTATCAAACTATATATAAAATAATGTCTGTCATAGGAAATGTACCAGACGACGAAAATGCTCCGTCATCGGAATGGAGCCACCACACCACCTACCGGCGCTCGATCGTGCCACCTTGGCCTTGTCAGACCGCTCCTGGTACCTGGGCTCGCCGAATCTAGCCTTCATCGCAGTCCACTGCTCTGGCATGATCCAACCATGGATTAGCTTTCCGGAGCGATCACGAGACTTCTGGTCGTGGATCGCATCACGGATGAGCTTGTCTGCGACAGCAAAAAATTGGGCCTCGATCTTCGCCGCCCGGTGTGGTAGATAGAAATAGGTCCTCTACAAGAAGTAAAATAGAAAAGTTGTATAATATACACAAATAATTATTATAATTTAAAAATAAACAAATTTTTTACCTTGAAGTGGGCAAACCAAAAGGCCTTCCCATCTAGTTCTTCTTCTGTTATGTGTGGCCTACCTGACCTCACATCATCATTAAATATGCTGAAAATAATATCGTTCAATTAATGTAATAGTATAATAATCAACACTATTAAAATAATGTTGACGTATTAATTACTTACCCCTCCAGTTTCTCTACTTCCTTCTCGTCACAGTTGAGTAATACATACACCTGAGCAGCCCTTAACTCATCATCGTTCAGATATCTCTTCTTCATTTTACCCAATGGCTTTCCTGGAGCATTGAATACCTTCAGTATTGTATCATTACATTCATGTTCTCCGTCGTCATTTCTAGAAGCTCTCGTTCTATTAGTTGTAATATGAGGCTTGAAATACATCGAACAAAAGTTTGTAATCTTCTCGAGAACATAGTCTTCACAAATAGAACCCTCGACCCATGCCTTATTTTTCATCTTTTTTTAGGTGATTCAAATATCGCTCGAATGGGTACATCCATCAATATTCAACGGGTCCACCAACACGTGCCTCATAGGATAGATGAATCGACAAATGCTCCATAGAGTCGAAGAATCCATGAGAAAATACCCTCTCTAGCTTGTACAGTATTACCGCAATGTCCTTCTCTTGCTTTTCTAGATAATCAACGAGCAATTTCTTAGTACAAAGATCCCTGAAGAATATGCTAAGCTCCGTCAATGGATCCCAAACTGCCTGCGGTAAGAATTTCCAAAATGCAATCGGAATTAACCTCTCCATGAATATGTGACAGTCGTGGCTCTTCATACCCGTCAATTTGTTTTCCTTCGGATCGACACATCTTCTCAGATTTGACACAAATCCGTCTAGAAATTTTAGGCCCTGGATCCACCGACAAAGTCTCACTTTATCCTCCTTGTCCAGCGAGAAAATTGACTTCGACGTGAACTGTTTTCCATTCTGCTCTATCACATGCAATGCAGGGCATTTGTATATTTCTTCTAAGTCCAACCTGGCCTTGGGATTGTCTTTCGTTTTTCTCATTACGTCAATCACAGTATTAATTATGTTATCAAACACATTCTTCTCAATATGCATGACATCAAGATTATGTCTGATCAGATTGGTACTCCAGTATGGCAGATCCCAGAATATGCTCCTCTTTGTCCATTTATGATCTCTACCAAATCCATCGTACTTGTACCCAGTTGTAGGATCTTCGATAGCACTTGGAAAATCTCTAACCTCCTCCCATATCGTGGTACCCTTTACCTTATCGCTATTGGTATCCCAATACCAATACCTTAAGTTGGAATCTCAATATCTTAGTCTAGGTAACTAATACCTTATGTAATGCCCGTATTTCAGATTACGTATTTTGATTAGGCTACTTGTATTTTGGACCTGTATTTTTATTTCCTCGGATTTTAGCCTGTAATGGTATTTTGGCTCGACTTGCAAATTTTAGTTTTTCTCGTAAATTGGGTTTTTGGACCTGGCATGGTTTTATTCTTTATGGAGAAGGGTTTGGTTTGGTTTAGTTTGTATTGGACTACCCAAGTTAAACTCCACCCTCAACACAACACACCATCCCTCATTAAAACCCCACCTAACTTTCTCTCTCCTCATTACTCTTCCATTAATTTTCTCCTTCTTCTTCCTTCCTCCACACAACACCCAACTGCCACCAAATAAGAACCCTATTTTATTTGTCTATTAGTTAGATTAGGCCATGGTGAACCACATTAGAACTTGGCATTTTGTGATTTGGAGCTTCCATTTTTCTAGATCTAAGTTTTAACCATTTTTGGATTTTCTTGGTTTTGATCTATTAAACTTAGATTTTTGCTTGTTTTGAGGTTTCCATGTGGAAGAGAATTCAATTTTACACAAGTTAGAACTTTGAAAACCTAAATTTTGTTTTGATTTGGCCAAATTATGAAGATTGGAATTTTGGTGTTCTTGAGATTTTCCTTTCGGCCAGCTGGAGAAGAAGACCTCGGCCAGCGCTCTTTAGCGCTGGGCTGAACCACGCCAGTTCCCCCTCGGCCAGCACTCTTTAGCGTTGGGCTGATTCGCACTCGGGGCCCCTTGGCGAACCGCGCTCCTTCTTCCCTAGCGCATCTGACCCAGCGCAGCTCAGTCCCTGCGCAGCTCAACCCAACGCAGGTCAGTCCCTGCGCAGCTTAACCCAGCGCAGCTCAGTCCCTGCGCAGCTCAACCCAGCACAGCTCAACCCAATGCAGCTCAACCCCAGCGCGCTTGGCCCCAGCGCAGCTCAACCTCAGCGCGCTTGACCCCCAGCGCAGTTCAACTCCAGCGCAGCTTGCCCCTGCGCAACCCAACCTCCTGATCTCTAGCGCAACCCGACCCCCTGATCCCTAGCACAACCCGACCCCAGGGACCCCAGCGCAACCTATTTGCCCATGATGGTTTGGTTTTGTTCCTTGGGCTTGGCTTCTTTGTTGATTGGAGTAGATCTTGTTCCACACAATATGACGGTCTTGACCCAACACGACCTGGCACGGTTTTTGGTGTTTTGCTTATGACTAGTACAGTTTTCGTAATTTCTGTGATTCATGATCCTAGTACTTTCTGATCTTCTTAGTAGTGACCCGATGGAGTACTCTCTTAACTTGTGACCTGTGATTCATAATTAATCTTGTAACTGGATAACTTGATAGTGGTCCGTGGCGGCGCACTCCTGACTTGTAACTTGGCTTGATAATTGATGCTGTTGCGATGGCTAACTCTACTCTTGTAACCAACTCTGGCACCGTGGGTGTTCATTCTTGCTGCTTATGCAATCCACATGTCTTGTCATGTCTTGCATCATGTTTAGGACGTGACTCCCTGGTTACCACGGTCAGGGATTCGCACTAAATATGAATTAGGCTAATGACTAGATCAAACTATAGTTCATAGAGAATTTCCAGTCACAGGCGATCTCGTTATCTGGGCGCTTTAATGGACTTGTAGCCTGCCGTCGAGTAGGGCACATTTCTAGTACACTGTCATGTGTTGTACCCTCTAAGTCACCTAAGGGTATATCGTCTCCTGGGCGATGTACCCAACCATACTCTCAACACACGGAAGGATAACTCGATAGTCTGCAGGGCTTGGGACTGGAAAATTCTCATTTGCATCTTGTTAGTAATTAGGCTGTGATAACCCTAATTAGTTAAAGTAGTAAGCCGTAGTATTTGCTTAGCCGCTTGTGAATGGATGGTGTCCAGCCTTGTCTAAGTCTCGTCTAGTCCCGGTACCTGGTACTCCTGAACATGATTATTTTACTTATCTTTAAACAATAAATGGGTAGAGGCAAGTGCTATTCAGGCGAAGGATTACAACCCCGGTCCTTGTTTGATTTAAGGGTTGTAACCTGGCTCCCGGAATGGTCCCACGTTCCTAGTCATTTATTGTCCTGTTGTACTCTTTATTACTTGTACCTTTCTTCTATTTCTTATGTTCTGACATGTTAGCTTTTGTTCTTATTTCGTGGCCTCCTTGTGGCACTTGCTCTTTCTGGGGTTTGACCCAGCTGGTTTTGTGTGACCAGATTTCAGAGCAGCTCCCGAAGATCTACCGAACCTCCAGCCCGATGGTGGCGACTAGAAAGAACCCGGGCTACGAGTGGGTTTTCCATTTTGTTTCGCTCACTTGATTATAAAATTATTTTTTTGAGGCGTTTAGCAGACGAGCACCTGTTAGCTCGATGCATATTTACTTATTGTCTGCCTACGGGCTGTAAACATGATTAACAAATCCTAGAATTGATCATGTATGACTAAACTCTTGCTAGTCTTCGCATTTTTGTATGACTAGCTTCATGATCAGCTGAATATGTAATATTTGGGATGCCATTTATTGTATATTTGGTGGTCTAACATCTTGTAACTATATTACTTGCTTGAGATTGAGACAATAGGCTTGACCTTAAGAGACCATTGGCTTGTAGTAAACCCTCATATCTAGACAGCCGTGACCATATAGAGGGATAGATTCTATTTCAATATACGTAGCTGGCTATGTACGCCTCCGCTCTCCAGTATTCTGGTTCTGGGGCGTCACATGGTTTAAGTGGTAGCCCATGCAGGCCTTGGCATTCAAGAATGTGAGGGTTTACCATATAGATGTCTCAATAAGTATTCGCCCTTGATCTCTGCTCGTATCTTCAATTCCCTGAGAATCTTGACCTGATCACATGCTTGTATCGTTGATCTGTCCTGGTCCTTCCTTATTATTTTTCTATGTCGTCTTCTTCAGTGGCATTGTTCCTGGACCTGTCGATCAGCAAGGCGGAGCACCTTCCATGGACCAGCCGCAACCTGGAGACCAAGTCCAGCATTCCGGAGTAGCCTCCAGAGTTGTGTCTACTGGAGGAGAACCACCAATTCAGCCCATCCAGCATACAGAGCCTGATGATGGCACCTTGGTGGGTCTCATCAGATCCCTATTAGCCTCTCAGGATCTTCGTGGAGATGTCTTGCACCAGGCGGTGGCTGATGCTTTGACCAGAGGAGGTCATCAGGGTAATAGCGTGGCCAACAGCTTCAAACGCTTGAACCCTCCCTTCTTCGACGGCAGTAAAGATGCGATCGCTGCAGACGCTTGGCTTCAGGATATCGAGGTGGTTCTGGAAGCAGCTAGAACACCTGAGAATAAGAAGGTGGCGATGGTACGCCTACAGTTACTAGACTTAGCTCGCAGTTGGTGGGCGGTACAGGCCGTGGGATTAGCAACGCCGGTTATTTGGGCGGTATTTAGAGAAAGATTCCAGATGAAGTATTTTGATGCTGTAGCTCGGTATGACCTGCAGACAAGGTTTACCAACTTGAAGCAAGGAGGCATGACGGTCGACAGTTATGCATGTGAATTTTCTAGACTCAGTAGGTTTGCCCCCACCTTGGTGGCAACCGAGTTTGATAGGGCCCAGCGGTTCCAGCAGGGGCTGCATTTGGAGATCTTATTGGCAGTTGAGCAGTTCGAGCACCAGACATTCGATGCAGTATTGAGGGCAGCTAGGAGGCACGAGTACACCTCCCAAAGGATCGTGGATAGGACCGGAGGTAGGAAGCGGTCCCATAATCAGATGTACCAATCATCAGCTCCAGCCCCGGCAGCAAGGGGTTTGACCATTGGAACTCCGAGGCGGACGGCCTCAGTGACGTCGGTTCAGCATTCAACCCCGACGTATCCGTAGCAGCAGAAGCAGAAGCAGACTTTCGCGATAGGCTGTTCTCATTGCGGGAAGCCAGGGCACGTGGTGGCAGATTATCGCAGGACGCAGGGATTATGCCTGGCTTGTGGAGCGGCAGATCACAAGATAGGAGCCTGCCCGAATAGGGGTAGTTTATTTTCTTCCAACCTAACAAGTCCGTCGGTTAGGGGACCAGCACCTATGCAGCAGCAGCAGTACCGAGGCTATTGTTGGCTCAGGCCCAGGCATTTCAGCAGCAGAACCAGCAGCAGTACACCCAGGCTCAAGTGCAGAACAGGCAGAGAGGTTTCCAGCAGAGGGGACCCGCAGCCAGAGGACAAGGTCAGGCGATGATGATGACTATGGAAGAAGAAGTTACACCAGGTGAGGTAGTGGCAGGTACTATTCTCGTCAACTCCTCTCCAGCATCGATATTATTTGATTCTGGTGCATCGCATTCATTCATGTCTGTACGATTTGTGACACGGATAGGATTGGAGCCCGAGTCATTATCAGTGAGGCTCAATATACTTACTGGTAATGGTCTTGTGGGAGTAGATCGAGTATTTTCCTCGTGTCGGATCATAGTTAGCGGTAGAGAGTTCCCCGCTAGATTTATAGAGTTCCCTATGGCAGACTATGATGTAGTCTTAGGCATGGATTGGTTGAGGAACCAGTATGCTAGGATAGACTGCCATGTTGGCAGGGTTGTCTTTAGTATTCCAGGCGAGCCAGAGTTTTTATTTTCCAGAGGCGCAGTGGAACCATCTTCCCCAGTATTACGGATGGCAGTAGCAGCAGTGCAGTTACCCCGGATAGTTGAAGAGTTTCCAGATGTCTTTCCAGATGAACTTCTAGGAATGCCACCAGAGAGAGAGATCGAGTTCACTATAGACTTGATCCCCGGGACAGCACCAGTATCAGAGCGAGTCTACAGGATGGTGCCTTCAGAGTTAGAGATTTTGTACAAGATGATTGAAGAACTCAGGAGCAAGGGATTCATTCGTACAAGTGGATCACCTTGGGGAGCCCCGATGCTTCTTGTGAAGAAGAAGGATGGTACGTCCAGATTATGTGTAGATTATCGTACCTTGAACTCAGTGACAATCAAGAACAGATACCCTCTTCCGAGGATAGATGACTTGTTTGATCAATTCAAAGGGGCTTCAGTGTTCTCGAAGATAGACTTGCGATCAGGATACCACCATATCAGAGTCAGAGAGCAGGACATCCCGAAGACAGCTTTTCGATCTAGGTATGGACATTGGAAGTTCCTTGTTATGCCCTTTGGAGCGACCAATGTGCCGGCCGTATTCATGGACCTCATGAATCGTATTTTCATGCCCTACTTGGACCAGTTCATGATCGTGTTCCTAGATGACATCCTGATCTACAGTAAGAGCGAAGCGGAGCATGAGCAGCATCTCAGAATCGTCCTTCAGACGCTTAGAGAGCACCAGTTGTATGCCAAGTTCAGTAAATACGAGTTCTGGCTCGTTCGCATTTCGTACTTGGGTCACATCATTACCAGAGGAGGAGTGGAAGTGGATCCCCAGAAGATTGTGGCTATCGAGTCATGGCCAGTGCCTAGCTCAGCGGCAGAGGTTCGCAGCTTCCTTGGATTGGCCGGCTACTACCGGCGATTTGTTTCAGATTTTACAAGGATTTCGG
Source organism: Iris pallida (assembly GCA_029216955.1). Lineage (NCBI taxonomy): Eukaryota > Viridiplantae > Streptophyta > Magnoliopsida > Asparagales > Iridaceae > Iris > Iris pallida. The sequence goes on from JANAVB010023996.1 coordinate 18,329,922, forward strand.
CGTCGATGACCCAGTTGACCCGCAAGGATGTGCAGTTTGCTTGGACAGTAGAGTGTCAGGAATCATTTGAGAAGTTGAAGCAAGGTTTGATCACGGCTCCTATTCTCACGCTTACAGATGGAATCGGAGGATTTTCAGTATATTGTGACGCTTCAGGCCGAGGTTTAGGATGTGTTCTGATGCAGCATGGGAAGGTAATAGCTTATGCGTCACGACAACTTCGTGATCATAAAAAAAATTACCCGACCCACGACTTGGAGCTGGCAGCAGTAGTGTTTGCACTTAAGCTTTGGCGGCATTACTTGTACGGAGACAGAGTGGAGATATTTACTGATCACAAGAGCCTGAAGTATGTTTTCACCCAGAAGGACCTTAATATGCGGCAGAGAAGATGGCTCGAGCTACTGGTGGACTACGATGTGGACTTGCAGTATCACCCAGGAAAGGCCAACGTTTTAGCAGATGCATTGAGCAGGAGAGCCGGAGTTTATTTCCTAACAGCACAACCAAAGTTTTTTGTAGATCTTCAGAAGATGGATATAGAAGTTGTCCTCCCTTCCAGCGTGGCATTGATGGCCAGTCTACAGGTTCAATCCAGCATAGTTGAGAGGATCCGGATGGCGCAGTCAGCAGATTCCAAGATTCAGCGACTCAGAGCAGAGTGTGAGGCAGGAAAAAGGCCAGAGTTATGCATTCATGAAGATGGTACACTTCGACACGGCACTCGTCTTTGTGTACCCAGTGGAGATATCAGACAGGAGGTCATGGCAAAAGTTCACAGTTCACAATATTCTATTCATCCTGGCAGTACGAAGATGTATAGAGACATCCGTCAGCATTTTTGGTGGAATGGCATGAAGAGGGAGATAGCCCGGTTTGTCTCTCGGTGTTTGGTTTGTCAACAAGTTAAGGCTGAACATCAGAGGCCAGCAGGACTTCTTCAGCCCTTGTCGATTCCAGAATGGAAGTGGGAGCATGTGACCATGGATTTCGTGACTAGATTGCCTAGATCCCCAGCTAGTCGAGATGCTATTTGGGTTATAGTTGACAGGCTCACGAAGGTGGCTCATTTTCTTCCGTTCAGAGTTGGTCAGTCGACGGCTCAGTTGGCAGAGATGTACCTCAGGCAGATTATCAGGCTTCACGGTGTGCCCGTCAGTATCACCTCGGACCGAGATTCAAGGTTTACGTCACACTTTTGGTGCAGCTTACAAGAGAGTTTGGGAACTCACCTTCAGTTTAGCTCAGCTTATCACCCGTAGACAGATGGCCAGTCGAAATGCACGATCCAGACTCTTGAAGATATGTTGCGGTTATGTACACTTGATTTCGGTGGTTCATGGGAAGATCACCTGCACCTGGTAGAATTCTCCTACAACAATAGTTTCCAGGCCAGTATTCAGATGGCTCCATTCGAGGCACTGTATGGTAGGAAGTGCATATCTCCGTTAGCCTGGGATGATGTTGAAATGAGGCAGATGCTTGGTCCAGAGATAATTACCCAGGCTGTCGAGGTGGTCAGGAAAGTCAGAGATCGCCTTCGAGTGGCCCAGGATCGCCAGCGCCATTGGGCCGATGCTCATCGGTGTCCCTTAGCGTTTGCTATCGGCGACTATGTATTCCTTAGGATCTCGCCTAACCGCGGCGTCATTCGCTTTGGCGTACGGGGAAAGCTTAGTCCTAGGTATATAGGGTCGTTCGATATTCTGGAGCGAGTAGAAGATGTGTCCTATCGTCTCGCTCTTCCGTCGTCGCTAAGTGAGGTGCATGATGTATTCCATGTGTCCCAATTATGACGCTACATCCCGGACCCGAGCTATATCCTGAACCATTCGGAACTAGTTGTTGGTACCAACCTTTCGTATGAGAAGAGGCCCGTGTCTATATTGGACCGGAGAGAAAAGATACTCAAGAACAAGACTATTAGCTTAGTCTGTGTTGCTTGGGGTCATCACTCTCTAGGTGAGTCGACATGGGAGCGTGAGGATGACATGTGATCGCGATATCCCGACTTGTTTGACTCGTAAGGTATAATATCTTCCTTATGCCTTATACCTTCCATCCCTTGCTTGCATGTATGATTGTTTGATTGTTTGCTTAGTGTAGCTTATTGTGGTTAGTACAGCTGGCTCTTACATCTCTAAACATCTTGATTTAAATTCTGAGAACGGAATTCTTTTAAGGTGGGTAGAGTTGTAATGCCCGTATTTCGGAATACGTATTTTGATTAGGATACTTGTATTTCGGACCTGTATTTTTATTTCCTCGGATTTTGGCCTGTAATAGTATTTTGGCTCGACTTGCAGATTTTAGTTTTTCACGTAAATTGGGTTTTTGGACCTGGCATAGTTTTATTCTTTATGGAGAAGGGTTTGGTTTGGTTTGGTTTGTATTGGACTACCCTAGTTAAACTCCACCCTCAACACAACACACAATCCCTCATTAAAATCCCACCTAACTTTCTCTCTCCTCATTACTCTTCCATTAATTTTCTCCATCTTCTTCTTCCTTCCTCCACACAAAACCCAACCTCCATAGGCAAGTACACCTTGCCACCAAATAAGAACCCTATTTTATTTGTCCATTAGTTAGATTAGGCCATGGTGAACCACATTAGAACTTGGCATTTTGTGATTTGGAGCTTCCATTTTTCTAGATCTAAGTTTTAACCATTTTTGAATTTTTTTGGTTTTGATCTATTAAACTTAGATTTTTGCTTGTCTTGAGGCTTCCATGTGGAAGAGAATTCAATTTTACACAAGTTAGAACTTTGAAAAGCTAAATTTTGTTTTGATTTGGCCAAATTATGAAGATTGGAATTTTGGTGTTCTTGAGATTTTTCTCTCGGCCTGCTGGAGAAGAAGACCTCGGCCAGCGCTCTTTAGCACTGGGCTGAACCGCGCCAGTTCCCCCTTGGCCAATGCTCTTTAGCGCTGGGTTGATCCGCGCTCGGTGCCCCTTGGCAAACTGCGCTCCTTCTTCCCTAGCACAATCCGACCCAGCGCAGCTCAGTCCCTGCGCAGCTCAACCCAGCGCAGCTCAGTCCCTGTGCAGCTTAACCCAGCGCAGCTCAGTCCTTGCGCAGCTCAACCCAGCGCAGCTCAACCCAACGCAGCTCAACCCCAGTGCGCTTCGCCCCAACGCAGCTCAACCTCAGCGCGCTTGACCCCCAGCGCAGTTCAACTCCAGCGCAGCTCACCCACTGCACAACCCAACGTCCTGATCTCTAGCACAACCCGACCCCCTGATCCCTAGCGCAATCCGACCCCAGGGACCCTAGCGCAACCTACTTGTCCATGATGGTTTGGTTTTGTTCCTTGGGCTTGGCTTTTTTGTTGATTGGAGTTTTTGTGATCTTGTTCCACACAACACGACGTTCTTGACCCAACACGGCCTGGCACGGTTTTTGGTGTTTTGCTTATGACTAGTACGGTTTTCGTGATTTCTGTGATTCATGATCCTAGTACTTTTTGATCTTCTTAGTAGTGACCCGATGGGGTACTCTCTTAACTTGTGACCTGTGATTCATAATTAATCTTGTAGCTGGATAACTTGATAGTGGCCCGTGGCGGCACACTCCTGACTTGTAACTTGGCTTGATAATTGATGCTGTTGCGATGGCTAACTCGACTCTTGTAACCAACTCTGGCACCGTGGGTGTTCATTTTTACTGCTTGTGCAATCAACTTGACTTGTCATGTCTTGCATCATGTCTAGGACGTGACTCCCTGGTTACCACGGTCAGGGATTCGCACTGAATATGAATTAGGCTAATGACTAGATCAAACTATAGTTCATGGAGAATTTCCAGTCACAGGCGATCTCGTTATCTGGGCGCTTTAATGGACTTGTAGCCTGCCGACGAGTAGGGCACATTTCCAGCACACTGTCATGTGTTGCACCCTCTAAGTCACCTAAGGGTATATCGTCTCCTGGGCGATGTACCCAACCATACTCTCAACCCGCGGAAGAATAACTGGATAGTCTGCAGGGATTGGGACTGGGAAATTCTTATTTGCATCTTGTTAGTAATTAGGCTGTGATAACCCTAGTTAGTTAAAGTAGTAAGCCGTAGTATTTGCTTAGCTGCTTGTGAATGGATGGTGTCCAGCCTTGTCTAAGTCACGTCTAGTCCCGGTACCTGGTACTCCTGAACATGATTGTTTTACTTATCTTTAAACAATAAATGGGTAGAGGCAAGTGCTATTCAGGCGAAGGGTTACAACCCCGGTCCTTGTTTGGTTTAAGGGTTGTAACCTGGCTCTCGGAATGGTCCCACGTCCCTAGTCGTTTATTGTCCTGTTGTACTCTTTATTACTTGTACCTTTCTTCTATTTCTTATGTTCTGACATGCTGGCTTTTGTTCTTATTTCGTGGCCTCCTTGTGGCACTTGCTCTTTTTGGGGTTTGACCCAGCTGGTTTTGTGTGGCCAGATTTCGGAGCAGCTTCCGAGGATCTACCGAACCTCCAGCCCGATGGTGGCAACTAGAAGGAACCCGGGCTACGAGTGGGTTTTCCATTTTGTTTCGCTCACTTCATTGTAAAATTATTCTTTTAAGGCGTTTAGCCGACGAGCACCTTTTAGCTCGATGTATATTTACTTACTGTCTGCCTACGGGCTGTAAACATGATTAACAAATCCTAGGGTTGATCATGTATGACTAAACTCTTGCTAGTCTTCGCATTTTTGTATGACTAGCTTCATGATCAGCTGAATATGTAATATTTAGGACGCCTTTTATTGTATATTTGGTGGTCTAACATCTTGTAACTATATTACTTGCTTGAGATTGAGACAATAGGCTTGACCTTAAGAGACCGTTGGCTTGTAGTAAACCCTCATATCTAGACAGTCGTGACCGTATAGAGGGATGGATTCCATTTCAATATACGTAGCTGGCTATGTACGCCCCCGCTCTCCAGTATTCTGGTTCTGGGGCGTCACACCTTAACATCGACTTTACCTTAGATACTAGATAATACCATATCCTAGTAATATCCTACCCTTAGGCTAGTAGATAACTCAATACCTTAGGCTAATAGATATTACCATCTACCTTAGGCTAGTATCTATCCACCTGCCTTAACATCATACCCATTACCTTAGCTAATACCTTATCCTTAGGCTATAGGTAATTCTCATTACTTTGCTAATACCTTAGATACCTTAGGATACTAACTCTACCGTTCTAACAATATACCAACACTCCTAAGATACTCTAATATTTACATAGAGATATACCCTATAGGGTATCCTATTACCATAGACTAATCTAGGACACTCTTAAGATACTAGGATATCTAACTATCCTAGGATACCAAATTCTAGCCAAGATACTAACATAGGGTACTAACTTCTAGCCCATATCCTAATATCCTATTATCTTGATACCCTTAAGATACTAGCATAATCTAACTACCCTAAGATATCTAACTTAGGATACTAACTTATCTAGAATAAATAGGATACTAACTAACCTATCCAAGACACTAACTAACCTATCTAGGATACTAACTTCTAGTATCCTAAGATATTAACTCACCTATCTAACTCTAGGATACTAACATCCTAAACAAGATATTAAATTAGTGCCTAGGATACTATCCTAAATATCTAAATTAGGATACTAATTTATGTGTAGACACTAACATACTCATCATAAAACAAAACCACACCCCCCCAACATAATAAGAGACACTAGCTTCTAGTCACTATTGCAGCTGTTGCCCTCACTGCTCTTGCTACTGCTGTTAGCAGCTGCTGCTGGCATTGCAGCTACTGCTGCTGGCATTGCAGCTACTGCTGCTACTATCCTGTAGCACAAGCTGCTGCCTTTGTAGCCACTTGTTCCCACCCTCTTGCTACTCTATCATACCCTCTCTAACACACACACAACACTCACTACCACATCTAAATCCCTCTCACCTTTCTCACTCTCAAACACACACACACACACACACACACACACACACACACACACACACACACACACACACACACACACACTAACACTTATCTCAATATCCCTCTTCACTCACACTACCATACTACCACATCTAACCTCCCCTTTCTCAAACACACACTAAAAACACAATCATACACTCACACACTCTCACATCTCATCACAAGCACAAACACACTATTAAAACATCTAATCCCTTTCTTCAAACAAACACACATAACCACAAACAACCAACCACCAATCCAAGCCACAAATACACAAACCAAAGGCCAAATGGATAGCCAATAACTTGCCATGCTTCTCCCTCTCTCACTCTCACACAAGACACAATCGCACACACTATATATTTATAAACTTTTATCTAAAATAGTCCACATACATAAATATATACCAATTTATATATATTTACATATATACATGACTTGTGGGTCAAAAATACATAGATATATATAGGAATCCATATGAAAACCAATTGGGATACCTTAACCATGACTAACCTACCCTCATTTGTGCACAAAACTGAAATTAGGATTCTAAATGACCTATTGGGCATTTCCACAAATACTTGGTGTGTCACCCTCCGTGTGTGTGTGTGTCTCTGTGTGTGTGTGTGTGTATATGTGTCTCTGTGTGTGGGGGGGAGAAGGAGGAGAAGGAATTAGGTTAGGGTTTAGCGGAGAGGAGGAGTAGCTCGGATTGGGGGAGGAGGAGCTCGAGGAGCAGGAGCTCGACGGGGGGGGAGGGAGTCACCGGGGGGGAGGGAGTCGCCGGGGGGAAGGAGGAAAAAAGGAGTTTTTGAGTTTTCGAGTTTTTGAGTGAGGGAAAAAAAAGGAGTCTTGTGCCCTAAGTAAAAAAGTTAGCGACGTCAACAGTGGACGTCGCTAACCGTCGCAAGCATTTTAATATAAGCAATATATTTTAATAATATGTCGCTACACGTCGCTATTCCGTGATATACTGTATCTAGTGTCGCTGAACGTCGCTATGCAGCGACGTTTTGCGACGTCAATAGAAAGGAGTCGCTATATTATATAGTTAGCGACGGAATTTCATTCCGTCGCTAAACAACGTCGCTAATAGAGCATATTTTAGTAGTGAGTGGGGGCTCGTGCTGAGGTGTCGAGGGGTCCAGGGACTCGTGTGTCTACCCTCGAGCCTCGTGCTCGTGTCCAACCCTAGGGTGGTATAGGGCTAGGGATACAAGTTCCAGTATCGTGTCTAGTGTGTGTCATGTCGTATCAATCAACGCATATCAGAGCGTGATTTTGTGCGCATGCACAGTGTGGCCTGACTGCTGCAATCGAGATTTCTCTCAATCTACTCAATCAATTCGTCCCAAACTTTGGGAGTAAGGTGTCAGTCCTTGTCCCCACGTGTCCACCAAAGATGGTATGATGAAGTATCGTGTCTTGTCAGATCTGAAAGTGTGGCAGCAGGACAACACACGAGGGTCTCGTGCTGCATATCCGTGTCCATTTTCGACACGAAGACGACCTCAAATCGTGTTAAGAGTTTGGGGGTTTGAAAACACACATCAAGGACTACACAAATCTGAAATTAGTTGTAAAAAATAAGAACAAAAAGTTTATTGAGATATTTTATCAAACACTTGCATACACACTCCGATACGTGTCCGATACGCGTATCAAATGGACACCAATTCCTACCCAACTTGGTCTACAGCTATAGGACACCTAAATGAATGCAACTATGGAAAGAAATCAAGAATTTGAATGAGTTTGATAGGTTTTACCTATTGAGAGTGAATCTCAATAAAAAGCTTAATAAATGAGGGTCCTTCTCTAATTTACAATAATCCCAAGCCTCCGAATCTTTTCTAGCTAGTCTCCTACAGTCTCTACACCAGGAATAGAGTCCAATGCAAAAGACTAGACTCAATTTGAAGAAGAAATGAAGAATTGGGAGTGATTTAGGAAGAACACTATTAGGGTTCTTAAAAGGCTATGTAAAAGAGGCAAAGGGGTGCTAAGAGATGTTATATAGAGGTGGAGATCCTTTGATGGCAGCCTAGGGTTATTTCTACGGTTAGGGTTAAGTTTTATGAGGTTTAAAGGCCTCTAGCTAGTTTAATTCTAGGCCTCAAGCTAAAGGCCCAAGTGAAAATATCTATCCTTAACAAATATCTAATCTCAACTTAATATCTAGATATTCCTAAGCTTGTCATGATGGAAGCTTCTAATCTAATATCTAGGCTCATGGATAATATCTAGGTTAGGACAATTCTAGGTTAATCTCTAACAAAACACTTAGCACATTATCACTTAATCAAAATCCTAATTAATTCAAAAGTCATAAAATGACCAAAACACCCTTAGGCTAAAAAGTTGTAAATAGTCATTCTAATCACATGGTTAGGTCTTCATGGTCATGGTTAGTCTCTAGGCTTAACAATTTTAGGGTTACACTAACAACACACCAAAATCACAATGCACCAAATTAAATAGTATTAAATTAATTAAAATTCATAAAAAATCACTATCATGAATTAAATTATATTATTTAATATTCAATTTTACAAAAGTTCAAAATTACCCTCATTTTAGAAAAGTGGTTGTTACAAGTCTACCCTCCTTAGAAGAATTTCGTCCTCGAAATTTAAGGTGATCGTACTCCTTCTAGGTCAAACCTACAATCAATCAAGGTCGAGAAATAACTGTCCTATAACATGCAATCATAATCCTACTTATCGTGATTTCATAGTCTCAAACAAGGTCACTATGCTATTTAGCATATCACAAGAATATCCTGACAGGTACTAATGAAATCACACATGAAGGTGGGGAAGAAGAACAGGAAAGACAGACCTGTTAACCCGTCACCCATAGCATCGATCTCCTCGACCGTCAGTGCGAAAGCCCCACCCTTCTGGTGTTGGGCATGGTATTGTGCCACAAGTGGCCTAACTCCCTCATATGGAGGTGCAGTAGGACAATCTATCATCCGGTGAGCGTCGGATCCACAGAATAGGCAAACCTTCAGCCTCCTCCTACAAGACTCCTAAACGTGCCCTAGCTTCCTACAGTAGGCACAAGTCGGTATCCTGTGGTCTTGTCCTAGAGGCTGATGTTGCATCTACTGAACTCTAGCCGGTGCCTGCATCTGTTGTGGCTGGTGTGCTACCCTCTGCACACAGGGAAGCTTTCCACTCCCACTAGCCCCTCCTGGACTTGAGCTCCAAGTCATCCTCTGCCGACATGACTCCTGTCAAAATCTGTTCAAAGGTAGCGTCGAGACCACTCTTGGTCAACGACTTGACCTCCTTGATCAAACCTCTCCTGAACCTTCTCGCCTTCGCTGCCTCGCTAAGGCCATCTACAAATCTGCCCAGACAGCAGGAATCACCAGTATACTCCTCCACTGCCTGGTTCTCCTAAACCAGACTCTCAAACTGTGCCTCCAAGGAGCCGAGTGCTGTGTCGGAGAAGAACTTCTCCTTTAAAAGCCTCTTGAAAGCCTCCCATGTCTGCCCCTTTGTACCCATTCTAGGGTCTGTCTGGTACCATGTGCAGGCGAGGTCCTGCATCTGGCTGCCTGTCGCCTCAATCTGGATCCCAACTGGTATCAGTACAAGTCTGAAGATCTCCTCGATGTTCTCCACCCAGTCATCAGCATATAGTATGCCCTCCGAGCCCTTGAAGTCCCTGGGCCTCATCTTCTGGAAGTCCAGAATGGTCGGGGTCCTCTGTTGGTACAGTTGCTGCATCTGGCCTCCCTGCGGCTGGGCGGTAACCCTTTCCATTGTCGTTATGGCCAACTGGTGGGCATTGTCTATTCCCCATCTAAAATTATGAGACTGACGCTGCTGGTGTTGCTGCTGGGCCTCCATAATCCACTGGAAGAAGGCAAAGAGCTGAACTGCATCCACCGATCCAGAAGGTGGTGTCGGCTGACGAACATCCGAAAACTTTGGGGTGGGCCTCCGAATTGGTGAAGGAGCACCCCCGAAAGCTGCTGATGCTCCTACATGAGCAGAAACAGGAGGTGTTATGGCTCCAGCGTCTACAATCGGACGAGAGGTGGCAGACCTCTCACCAGCGTCTGCTGGACCAGAGCGATGCGATCGTGTCTCCACCATCCTGAAGACAGATCAAATAAGGAAATAAATATTGAGCAGGAATCAATTTAATCTAAGGAGGACAGTTTATTTCAAAGAAGGCAATTATCAGCAAGGATGTATGGATGGCAGGAATTAGATAAGAATTTTTTCTACCTGTGATTGAGTACCTCTCCGTTAAAGCCTATTTCTCAATTCGTATCTCAAGCTCGCAGTAGTACAACTAAGTCGTCGTACTACTACGATATCGCACTAATGCGACTCTCGACCTGTATGGGCTACCACCAAACATGTGTCATGACCCGTACCTAGTGTAGGGGTACAAGAAGTGGGTACGTCCATCCAACGCCGCAGTGTCGGTGGTAGAACGCTGTTCTAGGTCACTATCTAATCAACAACTCACGTAATTATATAATGTACTTCTCAAATCTTAACTCCGAACGGAGGATAAGTATAGATATAATGAAATCTCAATCACAGTCTAAGCACGATAAGATAACACAGAAGTTTATAACTAAAGACTAAACAACAACAACAAATATTAACTACTAAATAATAATATCTCAAACAAACTCATATACTAACTCAATATCTCAAGTTATTACAATTCAAGTTCTAAACACGAATCTAAAGCAAGTCTACTAGCTAGTCTCCTGATCACTCCTGAGTATCGGTGTTTGCCATTAAAATTGTGTTATTACAAATTTCAATACAAACAAAACAGTGTTACAATGTAGGACTTAGACGTAGTCCTAGAAGTACACTTTTGTTTATCTGGGTCCCTTGTGCCGATGGAGCGAGTGGTAATGCGTTGACTCTGTTGACGATCTGACGACGGTTCTCGGTTCTCTGAAAGTTTGGATTGCTCTAGATACTGGAGCTTGTTGAGAGGAGGAAGACGTTGAGTGTCTGTATCTGTCTCTCTGTGTATGCTCGCAGGTCTGTCTCTGTATATGTATGTCGGTGCTTGCATGATGTGTGTGGAAGAAGGAAATGATCCCTCTATTTATAGTTTTGCAGGCTGGCTGCTCATGCACGCATATGTAGGATGCACCTATTTGTGGGGACGCCACGTGGTGATTGCTGATGGAGGCACATGGACGATGTACTCGATTTGAGGAGTTGAACCCTTCCTGTTGCCTTTGTGGGCTGCGGCTGAGCTGACACGTAGCAATAGAGAGGATCTTTCAGTTGCAGAGATCTTGGATGATTAGCACCCCTTCATAGGCTGAATCAAGTCAAAGGACACGTGTCGTAGGTTCATGGCTCGAAGATCTCAGATTTGGTAGGGAGTGATCTGATAGGATGCGCCTGAGAATGGGCGCATGAGGAGACTTTGGCTCGTAACCTTTAGGAGTCACAAACCAGTCGGGGCACATAGCTTTTGAGGCGCATACGGAGCTTCAATAGTGACTTTGACTTCTGTCTTTAGGGATCATGAAAAAAGTCTAAGGCGCATAGCTTTTGAGACGCATACAGAGATTTGGGCGCATGGCTGCGGAGGCGCATACGAGATAGTTGGGCGGCCACGTGGCTTGTAACCGTCGAAGAAAAGTAATGATGATGCTGACGTTGGTGATGCTTCATCTTCTAAAAAAGATGTCAACTGTTCAGTCCTCGGGGGACGTGCTGCCAACTCTGTCAGTCTTCAGCATTTAATTTTCTTTGACGGGTGATGGGCTGTTGAGTGGGTGCATCGATCGGCATCCCACTAGGCACATGGGGATGCATAGGGTTGAAGGGCGCATCCTTGTGAGGCACTTGGTGTTGAGGGGTGTATCTGTATGATGCGCGGTCTGACCAGCACATCCGTTTGTATGATACGTCTTTATTGGCCCGACTGTTACGTTCTTCGAGTGCTTTAAATAACCATTTTTGACTTGGCTGAATTCAAAGCGTCAGGTTCATCACCATTTAATGCATATTCATTGTACGAGATTCGGAGAGCCAGCCACTTGGCACATGGGTTTGATTTTCCCGGCCTATAAATAGTGGCATGGAGAGGGTTTGCTTCTCATTCTCTTACGTCCTCCCAAAATGAACTTGTTTGCCCGAGTGCATTCTGTCGACGAGATGCTCCCAAGGGTGAAGATGTGATGCATTGTCTTCGTTGATGCATTTGAAGGTGACTGTTACATCCAAAAGTCGGGGTCGAGGGCTTCTGAGGCAGGCAGAAGGTGCCTGTTGTATCCAAAGATCGGGATGCTCGAGTCTCGTCTCCGTTATGCTGGAAGAGCCGCAGATTGGAATTGCGGTGCTCCAATCTTCCTTCGGCTTTGGAGAGCTCTTCCTCCTACAAGGGTGGGTATTGCCCATTCTGGTTGGGTTGAAAGCTGCTCCTTCAGCCGCGGGTCGATTGCGGTGCTCTTCTCTTCCTTGGTTTGAAGAGCTCTTCCTCCAGCTAGTAGGTTGATTACTACCCTCATTCTGCTCAATAAATGCTTTATTAGTCGAAGCATTTGATGGCGCATATGCTAACACTTCATGATGCGCCTGATGAGACGCTGAAGGGTGGCACATAACTGAGCTGCTGAAGGGATGCACATAACTGAAGATGCACATAACTGAGCTGCTGAAGGGATGCGCCTGTCTGAGAGCGCATGACGAGATGCGCCTGTTTGAGAGTGCATGGCGAGATGCGCCTGTTTGAGAGCGCATGGTGGTTGCTGCGCCTATTTGAGGGCGCATGGCGATTGCTGCGCCTAGCTGTAGACTTAGGATCTTTTCTTTGTAGAAATTCTTCTTTGTACACCTCTTTTTTAGACATGTAATAGACTTTTACATGAATAAAAATCCTCTTAATGTCTATTCTTTTGCTGTGCCCAGTATTTTATCTGAGCTCCCTGGCGCATGTAGTGTTTGGCGCATAGGATTTCTGGTCCTGAGATTTCATGCTTCTACAACACCCCCTTCAAAGTTTTCAAAACTTTTCGTCAAGTTTTGGAATACTTTGAATAAGAAGCATGGTGGTCTTGGCGCATGACTGTTCGGGCGCATGAATACTCTGTACATCAATGATGGGGCGCATGCTCCTCTCAGTAAATGCAAATGATAACGCTTCGATAACCAAGAAGATTAATGATGATCTTTTTAGATTTATTTGCAGTTATCTCCTCACAGAACCCGAGGCGGCGGCTGAGGTCACACTTCATCGGTTCACGCGTGCGACTGAGCCTATAAACAGGCGTGAGATGGAGAGAGAGAGAGAGAGAGTTCTTCCTCTCTTTGCTTTCCTTTTTTTTAGAGTTCTTTTGAAAAACCCTAACTTTCTTTCTTCAAGAAATAGCTCCCAAGACTCCTCGCGGCGGTGCTGGTAAGGGAAAGGAGCCTGCGAAGTTCATCGAGGAGGACGCTCCTGTCATCATTATGACTCCGGCCGACGTTCGGCCTGCGGTGACGGGTGGGTTGTGTTCTTTCAATCTTTTTAGACGAGTCTGGAGCACCTGGCGGCATGTTCTAATTCTTTATCGCCGACGCGCATGGACTTCTGTCCTGATGATGCGCCGAGGCTACTCCGCCGACGCGCATGGGTCTAGGCCCTGATTATGCGTCGAGGTTTTACTGCTAACGCGCATGGGTTTACATCCTGATAATGCGCTGAAGCTTTTACCGCTGATGCGCATGGGTTTTGACCCTGGTATTCGCTGAAGCTTCACTGCTGATGCGCATGGATTTAGATCCTGATGATGCGCCAGGCTGCTTTGACAGACTTTGTCTTCTTAAAGCTTCTTGCCTGACTTCTTGCTTTTGCTGTGTCAGTGTCGATGGCTATCCCTTTGCTAAATGAAGTCCTTCTGGATGCTTCTCTTTGTTAAATAGGAGTTGATTTCGACGAGGAGGTTATTAACCCCGCGAAGGCTGCTATCTTACTGAATCAGCCTTCCGAGAGAGTGCTGCAAATCCAAACTCAGTCGCCTATTTTCCTTTAGAGTATGATGGAGAGCGGAAAACTGGAATCTGCTGAGTCCGAGGATGTGACCTTCTTGAAACCTGCCTTTCTGTTCGATGACCGACTGACCTCCACCGAGGCGAAGATATTGAAGATCAAAGAAGACTGGTTCTTCTCTGCGAAGGGCATGGTTCTGTACATGCGACAACTTGAACGCCAATTGTCGCTGACGGCCTTCTACCGTTTAGCTTCCAAGAGAAGGATATCATGGGAACTTACTCCTTCTCAAGGAGGGGCAGTGGGCGGTATTCTTTCGATTGATGTTACCTCGAATTAAATGGATACCTTGGCTGCCTCGCGAGCTGGTCCCTCGTACAGTTGCCGAACTTTGCGTCCCGGGAGCCTTTATAGTGAGGTCCCTAATGACACCTTTGCCTTTAGCGCTTCGACTTTTGCAAATCGGATGCTAACATCGAAGGTTATGTATCCGAAAGGTGGCTTTAGGGTTGAAGGTTGGTGCCACCACATGCTGAAGTGGGACGAGTTAACCCTTTGGATGTTATCGAAGTTCAAGATTGAGCTTAAAGAGATTGGGCTGACGGCCGCTATCTGTGCCACACAGGCCGACGTGGATCTCAACAAGCATATGTTTCTTGCGCTCTTGGAAACGTTCAATACCCGACTGGCACTTTCTTTACTCCAGTAGGAGAGTTGGGACTGGACCTTCATGAGATGTACGAAGTGTCCAGGCTTCCCTGGAGCTCAGAACCGTATGAAGAATATTTCTCGTCAAACGAAGAGATCCTTGTTCTGGAAAAGAAGGACCCGGAGATGATGGCTGTCTTCAAAGAGGTGGCGAGCCATCATTATCTGATGCAGCGGAAGGATAAAGGCAAAATACATCCTCATGTAACTGTTTGGAGGGATTACGTCTTCAAGCAGGATTTGGCGGACTCTTCAAAGATCCGGTTTACGACTCCGGAGGGGCTAAAACCCGCGGAAGTAATTTCCGAAATGAGTCGACTAGACGAGAGGGCCCCTCGTTCGAATGAGAGTGGCGAAAGCGCGTACAGCTATTTCTGGCACTGTGTGCCCCAGATGTCGTCCAAGGCAGTATTGACTGCATACCTGATGATATGGCTATTCTCCATAATCTGGTTCCTTCTGTCATTTTTGTGACATATGCTTTCCTTTTGTAGGAACCGTTGAAGAAGAAGACCCGGGTTTCGAAACCGGGTGTCAGTAAACCGAAGAAGGTGGCAAGCTCTTCTGATGAGCGTATCCCTCCGATTGTAATATCTCTCGTGGAGGAGAATCCTGACAACGTCGTTCATGCGGAGATTTTAGTATCTCTAGACTACGTCGGAAGAGACACTGAGGATGTAGCAATTTCTGGGATGGTACAAGTCGCCGTGGAGGCCTTGGACGTTGAGGGTCCAGCAGAGACGGGGCTTCCAGGTGAGGAAGTAGAGTGGAGTTCGTCGTCTTCAGATGACGTTCCTCCAGAGATGCGTGAGCCTGTTGCGGGGGCAACAGATGTGATTAAAATAGAGGAGAGGGTTGATTCCCCTCCTTGTCATGATAAGGGGAGGTCAACTGCAGCAGTACCGAGCCCTACCCCAGACTCAGCAGCGGAGGCTGAGGTGGCTGCTGACCGGGAGGTAGCAACAGATCCTAACCCCGTGAAGGGTTTTGATGGTGAAAGTGGGACTTGTCCACCAATCCTGACTTCAAGGGAGCCGAGTTTAGAGACAAGTGCCGATCTTGCTGTTCTAGCGGAGAGGAAATGTCCCGTACAGCCTGCTGATAGCATGTTGGGGACGGATGAGGTAGCAGCTGATGTCGATGGTCCCTCTGTGCTTGAGAATGGTAAGGGTTTGCTGGAACCCTCTGTTGCTCCTTCTACTTGGGGTACGATATCGATGCCTCTCTCGGCTCCTCCTGTTCTTTTGGCTCTTCAGGCTCAAGCCCCTGCTGAGGAAGAGTCCGTTGATGCCAAGGTTCTAGCCTCGCAGGTTAAGGCCGGTAGGCCCTCTTCCAGTCCGCTATTTAGAGCAGCTCCTCCAACTCCTGCTATGACGCCGCAGGTGCTGGCAGATACAGATGAGTATGTAATACTGCAGAGAGGCGTATCGGCAGTGATGGACGCCAATGGGAGCTTCACGACGGCAAAAACTCTGGCACTACCTCACATCAATCTGATACGTTCCCACCAGGGCCATGATCATATGGCCGAGATTCTGGAGGCCTCGGTGGCCGAGCTGGACCAGCTGCTTTCCGAGTTTCAGTGTATCCAGCAAAATGATCTCTCCGTCCTGATAGACGCAGAAAAGGAGAAGTTGATCGCTGAGACTGAGTCCTCTTATCAGGCCACCGTAGGTGTCTGGGAACACGAGGTAGCTGAGACTGAAGCTGCGGTGGAGAGGTTGTCTCAGTCCATGCAGGAGAAGGTAGAGTTGCGAGCTTCGTTGGACGCCAGTATAGCGGAGGTTGATGCTAAGATTCGCCTCTTTGAAGACTAGCGGGTCAAACTTTTATTAGATGATGAGCGAGTCCAGGCTGAACATGCAGCATCTAAGGAGAAGGAAGCGACTTTCACCCGCCGGGCTCTTACCCTGGCCCAGCAACGATAACAGTTGGACGAGAAGCATGAGGATGACACTTCTTCTGAGGCCATAGAAAGGATGCGTCAAGAAGCCGAACGCCGGGTCCTGGCGACCGTAGAGACTCGGGCGGCAGACTTGAAGCGTCGGATTGAAGAGCTTTCGGCCAACCCCGGAGATGTTTAGGGATTGTAATCTCTTCTTTTTGTGTAATTTGCAACTCTTGCTGGGGATGTAATCCTTTATTTTTAAATAAAGAATATAGAGTTTTCTGTGGTGTGTTCATTTTTGCTGTCATGAACTTGATGATTTGTGTAGACCTATTATCTTTTGCGCACCTTGGTTTTTAGGTACAGATAATAAGTTCGAGAGAACCGACATGTTTGCTCAGAGGTGATGTGGACGTGGCAAATATGGGATTCAAATGATGGAATCTTCTTACTCAGAGGTGTTATGGACGTGGTAGGAATGACTCTGGGGGATATGCGGAACTACTCAGAGGTAATGTGGACGTGGAAGTTCTGTGATCAACGTACGACAACGCAGGGGTTGTCCGTACGGGATGTCTACTCAGAGGTAATGTGGACGTGGTAAACATAATGGGTAGCGTAGTCTTATGGAGTATAAGATCCCGCTTTGCAGGGCGTAGGGGAACAACTCAGAGGTGATGTGGATGTGATTGTCCTTCTACTGGAGGATATAATGCTACGGAACAGCTAGGTTCCGAAAGCGTAAGATTTTGTGGAAGGAAATTGTATGTGAGCCCCTGATGATTGGGTCCACAGACTCCCTTGTTGGGTGGAGATAGAAGTACATGTCTGAAAGATGTCAGGAGTAGTACTTCTTTAGGAACTTGCCGTTGATGGGCATCATGAACAAGTCTCCATTGGATTTGGCGAGGCGGTAAGCACCGTTCGAGTATACCGTCTCTATGATGAAAGGTCCCTCCTACTTGGGCTCGAACTTTCCTGGTGTCTTGTGAGTCAACACCATCGGCCTCCTGACTGCCAGAACCAGGTCGCCTACTTGGAAAGTCCTCTGCTTGACCTTCTTGTTGAAAGCCTGTGATATGCGGGCATGATAGAGTTCGATGCGCTGTTGAGCTAGGAGACGTTTTTTGTCAAGTGCCTCCAATTCTTGCAGACGGCGACGTTGATTGTCTTCTTCTGTGAGTTAATTTGTGATCGCTACACGGAGAGAGGGTATCTGGATCTCAAGAGGCAGTACCGCTTCGCTCTCGTAGACCAGGGAGAATGGTGTGTTGCCCGTCAGGATCCATACCGTTGTGCGGTAGGCCCAAAGGCATTCGTCGAGCTTTTCGTCCCAGTCACGTTTGTTAGATGACACGACCTTTTTGAGTTGCCTGACGATGGTCTTATTAAATGCCTCAGCCAATCCGTTTGCTGCCGGATTGTAGGCGGTCGATGCCATATTTTGAATACAATTCTTGTCACAGAATCTGCTAAAAATATGGCTGATGAATTGTGGACTGTTATCGTGGATAATCCTTCGAGGTACCCCGAAACGGTAGATGACATGGTGTTTGATGAAGCTGATCACCCTGGAGCTCTTCACTTCCGCCAGCAGAACTGCTTCTGTCCATTTGGAGAAGTAGTCGGTAATGGCTAGGATGAAGCGGCGTCCCCTTGATGAAGGAGGGGTGATCGGTCCTACGATGTCCATGCCCCAGCCTTCAAAGGGCCAGGAGGCAACCGTAGGATGTAATGGTTCTGACGGTGTATGGATGAAGTCGGCATGAAGCTGACAAGCATGGCACTTTTTAGCATAGTCGACAACGTCGGCTGCCATGGTTGGCCAGTAGTAGCCTATGCGTCGTAGTCGATCCTGCAACTTAGGGCCAGGTTGATGAGCCCCGCAGGTTCCGTCGTGAGCTTCTCGAAGGGCTTCAGCTGCTTCTTCGTTGGATAAACATCGAAGGAGAATTCCATCGTAGGAGCATCGGTACAGCATTTTAGTAGCTGTATCATAATAGAATCGAAGGGAATGCCTTCTGACTGAGACGGCTTCTTTCGGGTCTTCTGGAAGAATTTCGTAGACGGCGAAGTCGATGAACGGAAACCTACAGTCTCGAACATTAATACCAGTACTTGTTGACATAGCCTGGGCCATTTGTGAGCATAGGTTGTTTTTATGACAGACCAAGTCTCGACCAACTACCGTGACGTAGTATTGAGTCCCAAGGGACGCTGCCAATGAGGCTGCGAGGCCAGCCAGAGCGTCAGCCTCCTAATTTTGTAGATGAGGTACATGTTCGATGAAGAACTTGGTGAAGGTTGAAATGATGTTCAACACAACCCTATGGTAAGGAATCAGATCTTTATGGCAAACTTCGTATTGCCCTCTGACCTGGTTAACGATGAGTTTTGAGTCGCCATAGGCT
This sequence comes from Iris pallida, assembly GCA_029216955.1. Classification (NCBI taxonomy): domain Eukaryota; kingdom Viridiplantae; phylum Streptophyta; class Magnoliopsida; order Asparagales; family Iridaceae; genus Iris; species Iris pallida. The sequence goes on from JANAVB010023996.1 coordinate 18,348,854, forward strand.
TCCAGATGATCCACCCCTAGCTGTTACGCCAGTTGGAGTCCCATGATGAGAGCATTGTACTCGACAACATTGTTGGAGCACGGCTTTGAAAGGAAGTAGACACGCTGGATGACCAGTTAATCGGGGGAGACTAAGACTACCCCCACTCCTGCGATGATTTGGCCTTTGGGGCTTGTTCTTGAAGCGCCATCGAAAAATATCTGCCAGACGGAGCTTTTTTCGATGACGTTTGATTCTTGTACCTCATCCGGGATGTCTTCATAGAGTCTTAAGGACTCTGGGATGGGGTGTGCAGCCAAAAAGTCGGCCAGAGCCTGACCCTTAACGGCTTTTTGTGGAACAAATACCATATTATATGGCGTTAGCAGGATTGCCCATGTAGCTAGCCGGGAGTCCAATGATCCTGGCTTCGTCATGAGAACTCTGAGTGGATTGACTCGGGAGATGACATGAATTGTCTGGCCTGAGACATAATGGCGAGTCTTCTGGATGGCAAATACCAGAGCCAAACACTCTTTTTCAACGGGGTTGTACCGGTGTTCGGCCCCGATCAGTGTTCTACTGAGGTAGTAGATAGCTTGCTCATAGCCTGTATCGCTGTTTTGAGCCAGCAAAGCGTCGAGGGAATGATCCATGGCACGGACGTAGAGGAGAAATAGTTTGTCGGCGACGGGTGCCACCAGGACTGGCGGACTCGTCAAGTAAGCCTTGATATCGTCGAAAGCTTTTTGGCATTCCTCTGTCCAGACGTGGGAGACTCCCTTCTTCATGAGCTGGGTAAAGGGTTGACATTTTTTGAAAAGGTTTGCTATAAACCTCCGGATGTATGCCAGACGCCCTTGAAGGCCTCAAAGTTCTCGGAGGTTCTTCAGAGGGTCCATGTCAAGGATGGCTTTGGTCTTCTCGGGATCGACATGAATGCCTTTCGCCGTGATGATGAAGCCCAAGAACTTTTCGCTAGAAACCCCTAGGAAGGATTTAGCGGGGTTTATTTTGAGTTGATGCGCTCGCATGAGATCGAAGACTGTCTTGAGGTCTTGTAGGTGATCTCCTTTGAGACGGCTCTTGACTGCGATGTCATCAACATAGCATTCGACTGTCTTGCGAAGATGCTGACAGAAGATGGTGCTCATGGCTCATTGGTATATCGTACTAGCGTTCTTCAAGCCGAAGGGCATCACTGTGTAGCAGAAAACACCCTTCGGTGTCCTGAATGACGTGTGTTTTACGTCATCGGAAAACATCTTGATCTGGTTGTAGCCTGAATACCCGTCCATGAAAGACATGCGTTCGAAGCCACATGTGTTGTCGATCATCACATCGGTAATTGGAAGCAGGAATTCATCCTTCGGGCAAGCAGTGTTAAGATCCCTGAAGTTGATACAGACTCGTATCTTCCCATTCTTCTTGGTAACAGGGACAACGTTGGCCACCCAATCCGGGTGTTGTTCTTCGTGAATAAATCTACTTGTCAGGAGTTTGTCTACTTCCTGATCGATAGCGTTCATAATGTCAGGACGAAAACGTCGCTGTTGTTGCTTTATAAGCTTGGCATCGGGTAAGATATTGAGCCTATGTATCGCGATCTGAGGATCGAGTCGTGGCATATCTTCGTAGCTCCAGGCGAAGACATCGATATAATCTTTAGCCAGCTGGATTAAAGATTTTCGGTCTTCTCCTCTTAGGCTTTTGCTGATAAAGATGGGTTTGGAAGAAGATCCATCCCCAAGGTCGATCTGCTCGACTTCGTCTTCGGTAGGGGGTTCGCGTAATTCAAAACGAGACTCCCATTGTTCTCCTAGGCGTTGAGCCCAGGGTTCTTCTTTGAAGAATTCTGGCGCTTGGTCTTTGCCTTTATCTTCTTGAGATTATGCAGATGTCATATTGGCTGACAGCACTTTCTTGAAGACTGATCCGATACTGGTATCGGAATCCCAAGTTGATGCTTCGGATGAATGAGAATGTTCTATTTCTTCTGCTTCCGAGCTTTCTGGAGTTGACGGCGGCGTGACATAGCCCACCCCCCGTCGAGTTCGATTATAGTAGTCCTGTGGCTTTCCTTTAGGTGTTGGAAGGTGGAGAGGGAGACGTCGACCCTTGCCGTAGTTCAGGCCTTTGTTGCTTTTTAGGTTATAACCCATCTTTTGGATGAGGTACTTTGCCTTGTCTGTGTACCGATAGACTTGTATTCTGCCGGTAACTGGTTCTGGCTCGAGCGGCGGAAGGTCTTGATGACTCTCGACTTTGCCGAAGATGATGGATTCTTTGTCTCGATTCCGCGACGGGACTACAAAACAGACCTCTTGGGACGGGACTACTCGATTTACATGATGGACGGTCGTTATTTGTGTTTGCAACAACCGTAGAGTGTTATCTAATGTATACATGGCATTCCAATGTGGAAGACTAAAATAATTAAAAGATACTCTATTATTGATGAAACATGAGATTTTGTCCCGCGGGATTACATTGTCCAGAGAGGGTGCATCTACATCAGCAGAGATATATTCCCCTAACTCTTTATCTGTGAGTACTGGGATTGGATCGGAAGAGTCCACCACAGCTTTGATCTTGGGGTCCGAGAGGGCTACGTGGGCCTTCTCCGGCAGCTTGGATGAGACAGATGATTGCGGCGGCTTGCCCTTAAGACGCACCTTCAGAGGTACCTCCACTACGCCTTCAGTGGTTGGTGCCTTCCCCTGTAGTTTTGCACAAGGGGAGCCGATGTCTGAGGCAGCTTTTTCTTGAGCCGTATCTTCAAGAGAGCTTCAGTAGGTGTTCTACCCGGAGCAGTTGGTGCTTTTCCAGGCAGTTTGATGCTCATGGGAGGCAACGTCTGAGGCGGCTTCCCTTTGAGTCGAATTTTTAAAGGAGCATCGGGAATCATCTCGGGCTCCATGTCATGCTCTGCTGCCTCTTCTGCTTCATCGTCAGCATCATTGGCTTCCTCCTCGTCGGGCGATTTGTACAAGGTGGAATCAGTGAAGTAGGTCTCTACCCCCTTGAAAGGGTCAATGTCCGCGAACTCTGTACGGATGACGTCATTGGTGGATACGTACTTCATACATTGGTGGAGTGTAAATGGCACCACCATGTACTCATACAGCCATGGACGACCCAGTAGGAGATTGTAGTTGACGTCAGCGTCCACGACGTAGCAAGTCACCTCGGTTCTGAGGTACCGATATGACACTTTAGCCGTATTTTGTCCAGCAGCTCATTTTTGCTAGCATTGAAGCCACTGATTGTTGTGTTGAAAGGCGCCAGTCGGTACATTGGGATCCCCAGTGTTGAGAGCAGCGTCTTCGGAATGAAGCTGAGGGAAGACCCCGGATCGATCTGAATCTGCTTCACCTTGACGGAACCGATATACCCTGTATAATACAGCGGCCTGTTGTGTCGGTTGTGCTTAACCAGCATGTCTTGTTGGGTGAAAGTTATATTGGGGATAACTTCATCCACATAATGACAGTACGCACATATAGTCGGAGTATCCTCAGGCTGCTTGACCTGGCTGATGAAGGACTCAGCATCCTTCAGGGCTTCATAGAGAGCTTCCCGAGTGTCCTTGGAAAGACGAAGGAGCTCGAACAGAGATAGGCGAACAGGAGTACTGGCATGTTGTGCCAGTATGTTAAAGTTGTGGGGCTTGGTTAGCCCCGAAGCATTCTCCTTTCACAGAGGCCTGTCGAAACGAGCCTCTACATGCTTCTGCTTATTGGCTGGAAGGGGCTTAGATGGGCCCTCTTCCTGGACAGCAGGGATGGTATAGGGAGGCACCACTTCGACGGCAGCTTCGTCGGGTTGGGCGTTCTGATGTGAATGCGTCTGTACAGGAAGTGCCTCTTCCATAGAGGAAGAGACCATGCGGCAAGACTTGATCTTTCTATCCTTAGTTTTGGAGGCAGAGCGTACCTCCGGTTGTGTAACCTCGGAGACGAGGTCAGGGTGAACCCACAAGTCCTCTTCCCGGGATGTGGTGAGTGGGATGAGTCCACTCACGTTGTCACGAGTAGGTGGTAAGTTAACCACCTCCATTGTCGCCTTTGGGATGGAGACGACGCCATCTTGTGTTGTAGTGGGCGGCAAGGTGCCAAATTGGAGTGACACCAGGTTGGCCGAAATCGTTTTCTCTTCGTAGTCGACGGAGATGACATCCGCATTGATGATGTGTTGGATGTAGTTTTTGAGGACGTAACAGTCCTTAGTTGGGTGTCCGACAAACCGATGGTAGTGACAGTACCTCAGATTGTCCACTTTCCTAACCTCGTTGGGACGCTTCGGGTCCGACAACTTGATCTTGTCATCCTGCTTCAGTATCTCAAAGAGTTGCAGGGTGTCTTCATCATTGAAAGAATAAACCTCCTTTGGCCTTGGGGTAAGTGGAGGCTTCTGAGTAGGTGCTGATGCACCTTTGGAGGCATTGACAGTCAACGCCTGTTTCCCCTTCGTCTCTCGGCCGGGGTTGTTGGCTGCAGGCCATTTCCTCTTGTCTTCAAAGGCAGGGAAACTAACCCCCAGAAGACGAGCATTGGACGCCTTTTTTTCTGCTGCTTCGGCCTCGATGATCAAGGAACTCCAGTCGGGAGGAGGAGTAGAGTTGAGCCAGAGTTTGATTGCAGGCAGCATGTTCATGCTGCAGGAGGAGAGGAGTACGTGTTCTGGCATGCCCGGGGGCAGTCTGAAGAAGGCCTATCGGAAGCGTTCGATGAATACTCGAACTGTTTCCTTCTCCTTCTGGCGTATCTCTATGAGGGACGCCATTGTCATGTCCTTTCCACCGTCGTAGAAACGGTCGAGGAAGAGACGCGTCAAGTCATCGAAGGAAAATATGGAGTTATCGGGGAGACTGCAGTACCAGTCGTACGCCATTCCTTTTAGTGCCCCGACAAATATGCTGGTGAGTAGTGCATCCTCCTTCGGGAGATGTCCCGTTTGAGACTGGAAATACGTCAGATAGCGAAGCGGAGAGTCCTTCCCGTCGTATGGCGTCAGTGTCTGTGGTTTATACTTAGGAGGATAAACCACTTTGTTCCACTCAAGGGGATAAGTTTGGGGAATTTCCATCTTTTGGCGCTCCTCTTATCTAGTCTTGGACTCAAAGCACTGGCGCAAGTCCCTGATCATCTCGACCACATCTTTCGTGGAGCTGGGAGTCGGGGAAGGTAGTACAGCCTGGAGTTGAGCATTTGAGGGCTCTGACATCCGTGGTGCCTCGCGGCGATCTGTATCCAAGGACACCCGTTGAAAGGGTACACTTGATTCTCCATTGGTCCCGGGGTCAGGACCGGTAGAAGGTGCATTGGCCAAAGCGGACCGTATTTCAAACACTGCTTGAGTCAGTGTTTGTATAGAGGCAGAGAGGTTTTGAGTCCTTCCTCCATGGTATCCATGCGCTGGACGAGGTCTGCTGGTGGCGCATCGGGGGGATCAATTGAGGCTTCTCTTTCGGTCTCACTCTCCTGTAGGGGAGTTGCCTCTCCTGGAGCTTCGTCCTGGCTACCCCTAGCTATGTTTTAGAGGACACCCTCATCTTCAGGAGAAGTATCCGCAAGGGCCTGATTACCTCCAGTTTTGTCTTGGAGGCCTTCGTCTTCGAGATGCAGATCCACAGGGTATAGACTACCCCCAACTACGTCCGGGAGGCTGATTTCGTCTCCAGGATGAAGGTCCACCCGAGCTGTGCTTTGGAGGACATCTTCGTCTTCAGAAGGAGGATCAACGAGGGCTTGACTACCCCCAGCTTCCTCCAAGATCTTTTTTCTCCCCCGAGTGCCTTCAAACACCCCGAAGGACAAGACAGTTGTCTTGGTTTTTCTCGGCTGGCTTTTGGACGAGGACGAAGAATTGCCAGTCGCTTATCGGACTGACGAGGAGTTAGAGATTACGTTGCATGAAGCAACCTTTAGTTCTGGCTCCTCTTTTGTTGACACATTCTTCCCGAGGTGACGTCGGAGGGGTGTTGATGATTGCAGCCGCTGGAACACTGACTGTCTTGGTGGCACCGCTGCCTTGCAACAACAGTTGATGGTGACTACAGCACAAGTGTGCCCTGTGAAGGGCATATTGTGCTTGTCAGTCGACTCTCCTGATCGGCGTTTGTGAGTGATCACGTTATGCAGTTCGTTGGAGGAGAGTGCCACCTTCGTATCCCCATCAGGCGTATGGCAAGGCCAAGTGCCGGGGTGGTTAAGTGAATGATGTACCCCCTGATCCAATACCAAACAGGCACTCGGATCAGTATTGGAAGAACAACATTTACAGTGATTTGAACGAACCTCAAATGCACAACCAGTGGAGGCACGGGAGTTTAAGACCACAGGGTTTGTCTTGCTCGACTTGGTTGCGAACGCAACAGATGCGCCCAAGTGAGACAAGGACTTTGAAGGTCGACCCATTTTCGGCACAGAAGCACCCGAGTCGACCTTATACAGCTTATCATCAGCAGCACGCATGATTGTGAGCACATGCCTCTGATTTGCTGCCGACATAGCACGTTTAAGGCGCATGGCCCGTGCTGCCTTAGACTTCTTCGTACCAGCCCGCTGGGGCACATAGTACTCAGAGTCCAAATTCTCCTTGCCCCTACAGCGAGTGAGTCTGTCAAAGACAGAGACTTTCAGTGACGCATTAGAGGTGATACGCGGGGCATTAGTTGCGCCCCTGCTTTGTCGGTGTATCTTCCTCGCCTGAGAGGGAGAAGGCTGGGGAATGTGGTCAGCCGCACGTTTCCCCGAGAGATACGCTGCACCGGTGGGCGCATCTTGGTTGCTGAGGACGTCAGCAGGAAGGTAAGGCTGCATTGGAGCATCCCCTTCGGTGGTGGCAGATGCGTCGACCTTGCATACCCAGACCCGGCGAGTCTTCTTCGGCTTCGGCAGCCGCTTCGAAGGACTCGTACTGCCTTCAGAGATGAACTCCTCATACGCCTGTTGATTGAGGCGTACGACCAGCGTTTTATGGGAGGAGCCCACCTTCACGTCATCGGATTGCAACACAGCTTTCTCGGTAGAGGAAAAAGACGTCCCCAGCAGAGTCGCCAGCTTGTTTGCCATTAAAATTGTGTTATTGCAAATTTCAATACAAACAGAACAGTGTTACAATGTAGGACTTAGATGTAGTCCTAGAAGTACACTTTTGTTTATCTGGGTCCCTTGTGCCGATGGAGCGAGTGGTAATGCGTTGACTCCGTTGACGATCTGACGACGGTTCTCGGTTCTCTGAAGGTTTAGATTACTCTGGGTACTGGAGCTTGCTGAGAGGAGGCAGACGTTGAGTGTCTGTATCTGTCTCTCTGTGTATATTCGCAGGTATGCCTCTGTATATGTATGTCGGTGCTTGTATGATGTGTGTGGAAGAAGGAAATGATCCTTCTATTTATAGTTTTGCAGGATGGCTGCTCATGTGCGCATATGTAGGATGCATCTATTTGTGGAGATGCCACGTGGTGATTGCTGATGGAGGTGCATAGACGATACGCTCGATTTGAGGAGTTGAACCCTTCATGTTGCCTTTGTAGGCTGCGGCTGAGCTGACACGTAGCAATGGAGAGGATCTTTCAGTTGCTGAGATTTTGGGTGATTAGCACTCCTTTATTGGCTGAATCGAGTCAAATGACACGTGTCGTAGGTTCATGGCTCGAAGATCTCGGATTTGGTAGGGAGTGATCTGATAGGATACGCCTGAGACTGGGCACATTAGGAGACTTTGGCTCGTAACCTTTAGTTGTCACGAACCAGTCGGGGCACATGGCTTTTGAGGCCCATGCGGAGCTTCAATAGTGACTTTGACTTCTGTATTTAGGGATCAGGGAAAAAGTCTGAGGCGCATGGCTTTTGAGGCGCATGTAGAGATTTGGGCGCATGGCTGCGGAGGCGCATACGAGATAGTTGGGCGGCCACGTGGCTTGTAACCGCCGAAGGAAAGTAATGATGATGCTGACGTTGGTGACGCTTCGTCTTCTGAAAAAGCTGTCAACTGTTCAGTCCTCGGGGGACATGCTGTCAACTTTGTCAGTCTTCAGCATTTAATGTTCTTTGACGGGTGATAAGCTGTTGAGTGGGCGCATCGATCGGCGTCCCACTAGGCGCATGGGGACGCATGGGGTTGAAGGGCGCATCCTTGTGAGGCGCTTGGTGTTGAGGGGCGCATCTGTATGATGCGCGGTCTGACCGCACATCCGTTTGTATGATACTTCTTTCTTGGCCCGACTGTTACGTTCTTCGAGTACTTTAAATAGCCATTTTTGATTTGGCTGAATTCAAAGCGTCAGGTTCATCACCATTTAATGTAAATTCATTATACGGGATTCGGAGAGCCAGCCACTTGGCACATGGATTTGATTTGCCCGGCCTATAAATAGTGGCATGGAGAGGATTTGCTTCTCGTTCTCTCACGTCCTCCCAAAATAAACTTGTTTGCCCGAGCGCATTCTGTCGACAAGATGCTCCCGAGGGTGAAGATGCGACGCATTGTCTTCGTTGATGCACTTGAAGGTGACTGTTACATCCAAAAGTTGGAGTCGAGGGCTTCTGAGGCAGACAGAAGGTGCCTGTTGCATCCAAAGATCGGGATGCTCGAGCCTCGTCTCCGTTATACTGGAAGAGCCGCAGATCAGAATTATGGTGCTCCTATCTTCCTTCAGCTTTGGAGAGCTCTTTCTCCTGCAAGAGTGGGTATTGCCCATTCTGGTTGGGTTGAAAGCTGCTCCTTTAGCCGCGGGTCGATTGCGGTGCTCTTCTCTTTCTTGGTTTGAAGAGCTCTTCCTCCAGCTAGTGGGTTGATTGCCACCCTCGTTCTGCTCAATAAATGCTTCATTAGTCGAAGTATTTGATGGCGCATATGCTGACACTTCATGATGCGCCTGATGAGATGCTGAAGGGTGGCACATAACTGAGCTACTGAAGGGATGCATATAACTGAGGATGCACATAACTGAGCTGCTGAAGGGATACGCCTGTCTGTGAGCGCATGGCGAGATGCGCCTGTTTGAGAGTGCATGGCGAGATGCGCCTGTTTGAGAGCACATGGTGGTTGCTGCGCCTATTTGAGGGCGCATGGCGATTGCTGCGCCTAGCTGTAGACTTAGGATCTTTTCTTTGTAGAAATTCTCCTTTGTACAGCTCTTTTTTAGACATGTAATAGACTTTTATATGAATAAAAATCTCTTAATGTTTATTCTTTTGCTGTGCCCAGTATTTCATCTGAGCTCCCTGGCGTATATAGTGTTTGGCGCATAGGATTTCTGGTCCTGAGATTTCATGCTTCTACAATCGGGGCCAAAGGTAGCCAAGCAATCTTCTGGTCCATAGTAAGTAGGGCACGTGTCCTCGGGGCAAGCATACGTAATATTGTGCCAACATCCAGTCAGGATTGGAACGAGCATAACTCATCTTAAAATCTCAAGTAAATGATAAGGACTATAAAGCAGTTATAGACAGTTATATTGATGAACATGGAAGATTTATACAGGTAATGATGTAGAGCAACAGTTAAGTACAAGGTAAGTAATGTAACAAAACAAGAGAAGAAACAAGGCAAGGAAGACTATAACACAAGCTAGCTGAACTAGAGTAATATGATATAAGTCTAGATTGTATAATATAAGTCAAGTGTAATCCCAGTGTGAGTCTAATACAATATGAATCCAATACAAGATGAATCCAGTACAAGACGAGTCCAGTAAGTGATCAATGAATCCAGGGTGAGTCCAAACTATACTCTAACAGTGTGTTTTAAATTATCGAAATCGACATGTAAACGGATGTGGGTAATACAGCACATCACACACTGATCAGGTGAGGGATGGCTATCATTTCCAGTATAATTCCAAGGGAAGGGTTTCCAGTATAAGAAATGTTCACATGTCTACTCCAATATTTCCCCGCCCAACAAACACAAGTGAATCCATAATCTGACACGAAAATAAGTATATGTTCAGCCAAAACATGATGATGCCAGTAGGTGATTCCAGTGGTAATTCCAGTAATAGTTCCAATAATAGAGGCCAGATATGTAAAAGGTGAGTGTCGCATGCAATGGATCCAGTAATATCAATCCGTGTTGACAGAGAATCAAATAGAACTAACTAGAACTGAAATACAGTAATCGACAAGTAAATGAAATAACTATCAGAGAATGTACTCGCCTGCTACTCTGAATGGCTGATGAATATCAGATGTCTGAACCGGAGTCATAGTGTCCTAATTAGAGCAACATAGGTTATGATGTGTTCAAAAATAAGGTAAATAAAATCTACAATGCAATCTACATGATCCTAAGCCAATCTAGGTCAAAGTCAACTCTCGGTCAACTCTGGTCAATGGTCTAGTCAACCTAGGTCAACTCTAGTCAAACTAGGTCTAGGGCCAGTCAACTCAAGTCTAACCAATATATCCTTAAGGGTAAACCATACTCTAGGCCTATATACAACCTATAGCTACAATACATAATACATACATACTTGCATACATATATGCACTACATTCATACATATCATTCATGCATATTACATTACATACATGCATATCATGTATTACATATATGTATACTTGCATTCATTATACATAACATGTAGGCATACATTACATTAATATATATATATATATATATATATATATATATATATATATATATATATATATATATATATATATATATATATATATATATATTAATGTAATGCATCTATACATTATATACATAGATACATTACATACATTGCATAAATGATTACACACATGCTCACATACATATTTACATGGATACATTATATACTTAACATATATGGAAGTTTATATACAAAGAGAAGGAGGGAAAAGTGAACTGTGAGAGGGGAGAGGGGACTGACAGGGACTGTGCAGTGAGAAGGAGGGGGAAAACATGGGAC
>JANAVB010023996.1:18367241-18677241 GCA_029216955.1 Iris pallida
CTATATCCGTCGCTAATCCGTCGGTAAATCAACTTAACGACGGCTAACCGACGGAATTTGGCTGAAAAAATCTGTCGAGAAATAGCCCGTCGCTAAACAAAGCTCGTCGCTATTCTGTCGCCATTCGACTACTTAGCGACGGATTGTCGTCATCAAGGATCGGACATTTAGCGACGGCTAGCCGACGGATTTCCATTAAATCAATTATTGAAAAGTTTTTTATACTACTTTTTAGTGACAGACAGGTCCGTCGGTAATATGTCGGTAACTGCGTATCATAGAGTTTGTGATACGGAAAATCTAACGCAAATTCGTCGCTACCCGTCGATAATACTCGACAAACGAACGACAGTTTAGTGACGAAATATCCGTCGCTTAGGTTCTAGAAATCTTTGTATTTCCAGAACCTTATCGACGGATAATCCGTCGCTAATCCGCCGACATTCGTCGTTAACTGGAAATTCTCCAGTTAGTGACGAAATATTCTGTCGCTCAGCCGTCACCTTTCGTCGCAAGTTCATCGCTAACTGGAAATTTTTTTAAAAAATACATAAAATAAAGCATTCCCTGTTTGTACAACATCCGAAACATCGAAACATCACAATATGCATCACACCTCACACAAACCCACAAACAATATACCTCACACACCAATATACAAATATCTATCACAAATACATCACATAAACCAACATACATCAATGAACCAACAAACAAATATACATCACACACTAATATACAAATATCTATCACAAATACATCACACAAACCAACATACAACAATGAGACCCAGAGCAACCCTCCGTTGAATTTCTATATAATAAAAGTCTAGGTAATAGCATCCAAAAACATCCAAGTCTATAAAATAACCATGTCTAGAAAATAAAAAATCATCAAGAGTTGTAAAACCATCCAAGTAAAACCCATAAATAAGTCTACCGGAAATAAATCTGGTCAAAAGTTATTTCATATATATATTGTCCTCTAAATATGCGCAGAGAGATCTCCCTCCTCAGCCACTGCGTATAAGTAGGATCCACACTAGCAAGATCAATATCCATAGGAGATGGATGACTGGAACTTCCCGTGCAACTGCCCTCTGGTGCCACCTCCTCCTTCACAGCTATCTCGGCTTTAGGAATCACTACCGACTCAGCAGCAGGAGGTGTCACTACCTCCTCAGCAGTAGGTACCACTATCGACTCAGCAGTAGGAGATGGCACTACCTCCTCAGCAGCAGGAGGTGATACTATCTCCTCAGTAGCCATCTGCGCCTCTCTCAAGCGACGCCCTCGGGTCTTGGGTGCCATCTGGTAAGATTGATGGAAATATGGAAATTAATTAGGGATTAAACAAAATGACAATATTAGATGTGTAATGTGGAAGATTCATTGTTATATGGAAATGACAGTATTAGACGTCCTCTGTGTCCTCATCTTCCTTTTCCTCCTCATCTTCGTTTTTATCTATTTTGTTTTCCTCTTCGGATACTTCAACCTCCAACGGTGAATGACCCTCAACAGTCTTACCTTAAACTTGAAGCCATTAACGACATAGCCTGACAGTACGGAATGAGTCTCACAACCAGGATATAGAGGAGTATCCGCATCATACACCATATCCTGTCTTTCTGCATATAGTTTACCTTGCGATGACCACAAGCCATAATCACGTACGAAACCCTTACGGGTCAAATGATCTCTCACAGTCACCACTTCTTTGTAACGTCTATTGCGACAATTATCATATGGCACGATCAACAAAGTAACGATCCATCGCAGATTGGATGTGAAAATATGTATCGTAAGACAAAGTAAATATAATTGCAATTAAAAATATATAGTCCGATACCGACTCCCCTATACTTCGTCGCTCTACTTCCCCTGCTTCTTAAGAAGGCCCCCTCTCTGACCCCCCTCTACTTCCATGCTTCTCATTCGACTCTCTCAGGCTCCTATTCTGCATCATTTGATATCCATCTCAACCAAAGATTACAGAAGTGTGAAAATGTTAATATTAACCAAGGATCGGTATCGGAATCGGTATCATCATAAATCTCATGGCTTGTTCTACCAGAGCATAATATAAAACCAAATGTGTGAAGCAGAGCTTCACATTTAAAATATTAGAAGGAAAAAATTTGCGATTGGTGGTAGGGCGAGCAAGAATCCTTTGAAAGTATTCTGGCTCGCCCTACCACCAATCGAAATTTTTTTCCTTCTAATATTGTGAATGTGAAGCTCTGCTTCACGTTTGGTTTTATATTATGCTCTGTTAGAACAAGCTATGAGATTCATGGTGATACTGATTTCGATACTGATCCTTGGTTAATATTAATATTTTTACACTTCTCCACGCTTTGGTTGAGATGTATATTATATGATGCGGAATAGGATGCCTCATGACCCGAATGAGAAGAAAAGGAGTAGGAAGGCTCACTCTATACACTCATCCGCCTACGATATACACTCTACACACTCTTACTTATGTAAGCCTTTTGAGGTAATCAGCATTATACTAGATTTCCGAAAAATCTATAACTCTGATAGGCCCAAAAGACTTGGCATAAGTAATTTAATTTTCAACACTTACCTAGCTACTACTAAGATATCTTATATATATTCTTCTAGGATACTCACTCTATACCGATATCTTAAATTTAATTTTCAACACTTACCTACCGTCTAGACACCGCCTAGACGCCTAAGCGATCAATATCGATACTCATAGAAATAGTCTGATACCGATACCGATACTGATTCGTAAGATAAAGTAAACAAATTTGCAATTAAAAATATATAGTCCGATACCGATACTTTTCTGCTTCTCATTCGACTCTCTCAACCTCCTCTGCAGATAGTAAGGTGAGCCAGAATCCTTTGAAAGGATTCTGGCTCGCCCTACCACCCATTGCAAAGGATTCTGGCTCGCCCTACCGCCTAGACGCCGCCTAAACGATCAATACCGATACTCATAGAAATAGTCCAATACCGATACTTCGTCGCTCTACTTCCCCTGCTTCTCAAGAAGGCCCCCTCTCTGACCCTCCTTTACTTTCCTGCTTCTCATTCGATATTTTAAGAAGTGAACGTCTTTCTTCGTAGTGGGGTCGGGAGAAAGAATGGGAAAGATGATTTCACTATATTTCTGACCGGGAACAGGACCTATCACAAGGATTCTGGCTTGCCCTACCACCCATCGCAAATTTTTTTCTTCTAATATTGTGAATGTCACTACCAAAATATGTCCATTTAGTGACGGCCACATCCGTCGCCCATCCGTCGGCAATCATTATTAGCGACCGATCACTGACGGATCTTGGCCAAAATAATCTGTCGGCAATCAGCTCGTCGCTAATAATGGTCCGTCGCTAAGTAGTTGAAGAGCGACGGAATAGCGACGGCTTTTCGTCTTCACAATACGATGCATTAGCGACGACTTTTCGATGGGCTTTCGTCCATTTCAAGTATTAAATAAATAACTGTGTAGACGCTAGCGACGGATAGTCCGTCGGTAAACCGTCGTAATAGTGTATCAGAGGGTATCGTTCCGTCGCTAGTCCGTCGATCGCTGTCGCTAACGAAGGACGTATTAGCGACGGGATACTAACGGATTATCCGTCGACCATGTTTTGGAAATGCTTGACATTTCCAGAACCTTGGCGACGGATAAATCGTCGCTACTCCGTCGCTACACCGTCGACAGAGCGACTGATTAGTGGCTGATTATCCGTCGCCATGGTTCTGGAAATGTCAAGCATTTCTAGAACCTTGTCGACGGATTGTCCGTCGCTACGCCGTCGAGAGAGCGACTGATTAGTGGCTGATTATCCGTCACCTTGGCGACGGATTTGCCGTCGCTATTCCGTCGAATTATATTCCACCAGAACCATGCCGACGAATATTCTGACGACCACCCGTCGCTACCTAAAAACAGTTTCAAATCTCCAGTTAGCGACAGAAGTTCTGTCGAAAATAAATCGAAAACTAAAAATATTCGTCGCAAACCGGTCACTAGTCCGTCGCAAAATGAGATTTTTTTGAAAAAAAAAATTGCAGTACTTTCCATGTTCACAAAAATATGCATAAACCAAACCAATATATAATGCACACCAATTATCCAACAATCACATACACCAAATATATAATGCACACCAATTATCCAAGAATCATATAGACCAAATATGCACATACGAATTTAATGCACACCAATTATCCAAGAATCACATAGACCAAACCAAATTAATATAAAATAGACATCAATTATCCTGAAGAGTAACCTAATATCCGTTGTTATAATCCGATCATAGCATAAATAATCCAAAATTACCACAAATATTCCAAATTTTCTTAATTACAATATTTTAAGGAGGAGGAGGAGTTCGATTGCCCGGTGGTGGTAATCCTTGGTGCGACTGACGAATATACTCCTCCACTTGGTACGGCGGTAAGCTGTCGTAGACACTGTTCGAAAGTCGGCATAGCTGCTCTGGCAACATGAGATCCAGGAGTGCCGTCACAGTCGGAGGTGGTACCAAAGGGGCATCAGGGTTGAAAGAAAGATGACCCACGGAAGAAGGACCGACACCAGCAGTCGACGGACCGGCACCAGTAGAAGACGGACCGACACCAGCAGCAGACGGACCGATAACAGCAGACGGAGATGGAAAGTACGTGGCAAATTGCTCCCGTAAGGACGACACCGCCTCGTGCAGCTGCGTAAGCTGCAACCTAACATCATCGTCTGCCGGGGCCACGAGAGGAGGCGGTGTCGGTGGAAATCTCTGCCTCGCCATGTGCAACGGCCCTAGGGAGCTGACTTCGTACAGGAGCCCTTTCTTAAAGCCGTCAACGGTATCTACGAACAAGTCGTTGCGAGCGGCAAAAGAAGAGGGCGTCCGGGCGGGCGTCATTTCACCGACATCCTCGGTGTCAGTTAACTGAGCCCGACTAAGGGCCTCACGATATGCAGCCTATCAAATGAATGTGTTTATATTATAAGATTTACCTAAGTTGTAATCTAAATCCTATGTTTCACTAAGTTAAGTGTGAATCCTAAGTTTACCTAAGTTATAGTCCGATAGTTCGATACCGATACCGATAGTTCGATACCGATACCAATAGTGCGATACCGATACCTATAGTTCGATACCGATACCGATAGTGCGATATCGATAGTTCAATACAGATAGTCCGATAGTTCGATACCGATACCGATAGTCCGATACTACCGATATCGCCGATACCAATACTCATCCTATTTCTTAAACTAGGATTTGTCATATTGCATTTTCTTTAAAGTGTCGGCCGATACCGATCCGATACGGCCGATACCGATACGGTTTGGCATGTTCCGATCCGATACCCACCGATACCAAATATTGACCAATGCCTACATTGGGGGGTCTTTGTTAGTTAGATATGACATATGTTAGAGTTATTTTGAAAATATATGTTGGTATCCTACTACTAGTTAGTGTCACGCCCCAGAACCAGAATACTGGAGAGCGGGGGAATGACTCAGCCAGCTACATATTACGGGTAGATGAATACCGTATAATACGATCAATGCTGCCTAACCAGACGAGGGGGTGCATACTACATGAAAGTCTTACTATGGTCACTTCACATCTATTGTCTCAATCATTCAAGTAAGAAACAGAAATAGAGAACATGTAAGAAAAAGCAGTAAGTCGTCCCAAACGCTCAGCCAAAATGTTCTTGAGATCTGGCTTTACAAAACATAGCCAGATGGTATAGCAAAGTATACACAATTGTTATCAGCTGCAGTCTGACTTAATTATAATTATGCAAAAGTAAGTGCAAGACAATCCGACTAACATGTCGGTGCCAAACGGCTAAGTATAAAGTAAGTAACAAAACGAGTGGTGAAGTAAGGAACCCACTCGAGTCCTCCTGCGATCATCCCTCTAGTGTTAACCATCTTGGAGGTAGAAGTAAGCTGGATCCTCGGGGACTGGCTCTAAATCTGGCCATGCAAAACCAGAGAGGTTAGACCTCTAATAGCAAGTACCACAAGGAAGGACGATATAAAGGATTAAACCAGTAAGTAAGAGAATATAATAATAGATCTCTGCTTTCCACTAGGATTCACATAATATTACGACACTTCGAACCAACCTTCCAACCAAACAAGGACAGAAGTTGGCCCGTCATGTCCTGACATTCTGATCATCTCAGTTAGGCAACAGAATAGGTACAGTACACAAATAAATCATCTTAAACGGCCAATCAACTACTACAGTTTGCTATTGTGAGTCCCAAGTTATCCTGGAATTATACAAATAAAGATTCCTCAGTTCTTACTATGTGCGAGCAAGGCTAGTCTATCCAATCAATCAATTGCACCAATCATGTAATTAGACGAGTCCCAGCGGGACGCCCGCCGTTAATATAGCATGTACAATAATATAAGCAGATACTGTTCCCTGCCCGTGTGACAGATTTACGGTATCCGTGGGAACCAGTCGGCCTGTCGGGCACTACTAGTCCCAAGAGGGCTGCCATGTAAGAACTCGGGAATCCATTCTCTCCATGCCATCATTATTTTATTTAACTTAAAGCCTCTATGTTGAGCGAAATCCCATGCCGTGGATCATGGTCATTCAAATGAGTACTTTGTACGGGGTACGATATGCGCAACTCTACAACGATACCCGCGCGGCTATGTTGTAGGTCTTACATAGCGTAATGCAACAATCAAATCTAACTACGGAGTAATCATGCCTTGACCATAAAATACACATGCTATTTTTGTAAGATAAATAAATACTAAATAAATAAATAAATAATTTTGAAACCTGCATGTGCCCGTATGCCAATATTCGGGATCAGCCAGTCGATTACAATAGTTTATTACATGAACGTGTCTCATTCATTCAATTCAATAAGACGACTAGCCAGTCTCTTAGTTCCAACTAGGAACGCATGATCAATTATTAGTCATTGTCACAATCATTATCGATGGTGGCAAGGCATGAAAATCAATTAGTATTACATGGGGTCGAGCCTATAACTCTCAGGGTTTAACTTCTAGTCATACTAGGTATCCATGGATCAATCAAGACACATGACACATCCCACATAACAATCTGTATTAATGATATTAACATATCATGATTTATCAAGTTCATGCAAGAAGGCATAAGGATATAATAGGAGAATTATCATGCCATCCTTAAATGAATAAGTTATAGAACAAATAAAAACACCCAGGTTAGAAAGTCACGCCAACAAGTCTATACTAAGGCCAAAAGTCACGCCAAGTCTAGTAGGAGTGAGCGTGAAAATGGGCGTGGAAAATGATAAGAAATCCACGCACGCATGCAAAGATGGTGCGTAACTCAAAATTCACGCTGACATGAAAGGACGTGTACGTGACTAAGAATTCACGCACGAAAAGATGTGCGTGACTGAAAATACACGCACGCTCATGAGAACGTTAGCGTGACTAAAAATACACGCACGCTCATGAGAACGTCAGCGTGACTAAAATACACGCACGCTCATGAGAACGTTAGCGTGACTAAAAATACACGCACGTTCATGAGAACGTTTGCGTGACTAAAAATACACGCTCGCTCATGAGAACGTTAGCGTGACTAAAAATACACGCACGCTCATGAGAACGTTAGCGTGACTAAAAATACACACACGCTCATGAGAACGTTAGCGTGACTAAAAATACATGCACGCTCATGAGAACGTCAGCGTGACTAAAAATACACGCACGCTCATGAGAACGTCAGCGTGACTAAAAATACACGCCAATACGTAAAGACATGTGCGTGACTCAAAATCCACGCAGACACGTAGAGACGTGTGCGTGACTCAAAATCCACGCAGACACGTACAGACGTGTGCGTGACTAAGAATACACGCAGCCACGTAAGAACGTGTATGTGACTCAGCCTTCGTCCCAAGCCAGAAAATGAAGTTCCCAGCCAGAAGACACGCTAAGTTGGGAGATCAAAACCCATGAACAGCCGAAAATATAACAACTTAGATCTAGAGAAAACAAGCCACAGAAATCAAAAATGCCAAGCACTAAACTCTCTCAGGATCATGAGAGGAAGAGTAATGATCCATAAAAATGGATGAAGGAGAAGCAAGATTGCACTTGCCTTCTCCTGCTGCTGGTAGATGGAGAGTGATGAGAGGAAGAAGAAGTAATGGTGAGAATGAGTAATGAAGAGAGAGAAGGAGATAGGAGCTTTAAATAGCAAAGGGGGTGGTA
The DNA here is from genome assembly GCA_029216955.1 of Iris pallida. NCBI lineage: Eukaryota > Viridiplantae > Streptophyta > Magnoliopsida > Asparagales > Iridaceae > Iris > Iris pallida. The sequence goes on from JANAVB010023996.1 coordinate 18,375,498, forward strand.
GGTGGGAGACTTGGGGCCGGGTTTAAGGGAACCACCAAACCGAAACCCAATAAGACTAAAGCAGGGAATAAAAGCAGGAAAAAAATACAGGAAATAAAATTGCAGGGAATTAATTAACATAAAAATTAAAGGGCAGATAATTAACATGAACTTAAAGGAATTTAAATACAGGATAATACATAATAAATACTAAATAAATACTTATGAGTTGTACATGTATAAAAATATGCATTCCGGGAACGGGGAGTGACAGCTCTACCCACCTTGGAAAAATTCTGTCCTCGGAATTTCAAATCCAAGCAGGTAGAAATATCGGAGCTAAACTAATACAAACAGTTCTAGTGAGCAAGCAATCATTTTACCATATCAAAAGCAAGTACTGTATATGTAAATTCATCAATCTATGATATCAAGTAGCTCTACCCATAAGGTGACAAGCATGAAGAATCAGGACAATCAAGGCATACAGAAAGAGATATACCTTGTGAGTCAAACAGGTGTGGATACCGTGATCGGATATCATCCTCACGTTCCCACGTTGACTCTTCCAAGGAGTGATGACCCCAAGCAACACGGACAAGACTAATTGTTCGGTTCTTGAGTATCTTCTCTCTTCGGTCCAAAATGGACACAGGCTGTTCCTCGTAAGACAGGTTGGTACCAACAACCAGCTCAGAGTGATCGAGGACATGGCTTGGGTCCGATACATACCTACGTAATTGAGATACATGAAACACGTCATGCACCTCTCGTAACGAAGGCGGGAGGGATAAACGATAAGCAACATCGCCTATCCGATCAAGGATAACAAATAGGCCTACGTACCGCGGACTCAATTTCTCGTGAACGCCAAATCTAATGACCCTACGAGTAGGTGAGATCCGCAAGAATATGTGGTCCCCAACAGAGAACTCTAACGGCCTACGATGCTGGTCCGCCCAATGACGATGCCGATCCTGCGCAACTCGAAGTCGCTCTCTAATTCCCTTAATCACTTCAACCGTCTGAACAATCATTTCTGGGCCTAACATCTTCCTCTCTCCGATATCATCCCATGCAAGCGGTGACCTGCACTTCTTACCATATAGTGCTTCAAATGGCGCCATCTGGATACTGGCTTGATAACTATTATTGTATGAGAACTCGACCAAGTGCAGGTGACTCTCTCAAGACCCTCCAAAATCTAGAGTGCAAGCTCGTAACATGTCTTCCAAAGTCTGAATCGTTCTTTCTGATTGACCATCCGTCTGCGGATGGTAGGCCGTGCTAAATCTTAACTTGGTACCCAGACTATGATGTAAGCTCTTCCAGAAATATGAGATAAAGCGGGTATCTCGATCTGACACAATACTGACAGGAACCCTATGCTGCCTGACTATCTGTTGCATATATAACTCCGCCAACTTTTCTGTAGATTGTCCTACTCTGAAAGAAAGAAAATGTGCTACTTTCGTAAGTCGGTCCACTATTACCCAAATAGCGTCCTTACCACTTGGTGATCTCGGTAAACCGGTCACAAAGTCCATTGTAATATGCTCCCATTTCCATTCTGGAATAGGAAGCGGTTGCAATAACCCAGCTGGCCTCTACTGTTCTGTCTTCACTTGCTGACATACCAAGCAACGGAAAATGAATCTAGCGATCTCCCTCTTCATCCCGTTCCACCAGAAATGCTACTTGATATCTTGGTACATCTTGGTCCCTCCAGGATGAATAGAATACCGAGAACTGTGAGCTTCTGCCATAATCTCCTGTCTGATATCTCCACTAGGCACACATAGACGTGATCCAAACCTAAGTGTACCATCTTCATGAATTCTCATCTCCTTTCTGAGTCCTGACTCACATTCTGCCCTAAGCTTCTGAATCCTCGGGTCCTGTGCCTGAGCTGCCTCGATCCTGCCTACCAAGTCGGATTGAACTTGCAGACTTGTTAGAACTCCTACATCACTAGGAAGTATAACTTCGATGCCCATCTCCTGAAGGTCTTCTAAGATATGCCTCTGTGTTGTCAACATAAATGCGCCGTCTCTTCTGCTGAGAGCGTCTGCTACTACATTCGCCTTGCCTGGATGATACTGAAGCTCCACGTCATAATCCTTGATCAACTCCAACCATCTTCTCTGCCTCATGTTTAGTTCCTTCTGAGTAAAGATGTACTTCAGACTTTTATGGTCTCTGTACATATCCACTCGATCACCATATAAGTAATGCCTCCATAGCTTCAAAGCAAATACTACTGCCGCTAATTTCAAATCATGAGTTGGATAATTCTTCTCGTGGTCCCGAAGCTGCCTAGATGCATACGCTATCACCTTCCCATGTTGCATAAGGACACATCCAAGTCCTTTACCTGATGCATCATAATATACTGTAAAACCTCCGGGTCCAACTGGCAATGTAAGAATATGTGCTGATATCAACTTCTGCTTCAAAGTCTCAAATGATGCCTGACATTATGCCGACCAAACGAACGGTACATCCTTCCGGGTCAAGCGGGTCATGGGTGCTGAAAGCCTTGCAAAGTCTGACACAAACCTTCTGTAATATCCTGCTAATCCCAAGAAACTCCGCACATCTGCTACGGTCTTGGGTACTGGCCAACTTTCTACTGCCTCTACCTTCCTGGGATCTACTGCTACTCCAGCTCCTGATATGATGTGACCCAAAAATAAAATATGATCCGACCAAAACTTACACTTACTGAGCTTGGCATATAACTGGTTCTCTCTCAGAACCTGCAACACTTTTCTGAGGTGGTCTTCATGCTCCTTTTTACTAGCAGAGTATACGAGAATGTCGTCAAGAAACACAACGACAAACTGGTCTAAGTATGGTATAAAGATACGATTCATCAAATCCATGAATATAGCTGGAGCATTGGTCAAACCAAACGGCATTACTAAGAACTCATAATGCCCATACTTCGACCTGAATGCTGTCTTGGGAATGTCTTCCTTCCGAACCCTCACCTGATGGTACCCTGAACGAAGATCTATCTTGGAGAAAACTCTAGCTTTGCTCAACTGGTCAAATAAGTCGTCGATCCTAGGTAATGGGTACTTGTTCTTCACTGTTGCCGCGTTAAGCTTCCTGTAGTCAATGCACAATCTGGATGACCCATCCTTCTTCCCCACAAGTACTACTGGTGCTGCCCATGGTGACACGCTAGCTTGGATGAACTTCTTCTCCTTCAGTTCCTCTATATGCTGGTATACCTTGGCCTGCTCTGAATCCGCCATTCTGTAAACTCGACCTGATATCGGTTTAGTTCCTAGTGCCAATTATATACTGAACTCAATATCTCTAACCGGTGGTAGACCTGGAAGTTCTTCAGGAAATACGTCTAGAAAGTCTTCAACTACCTTCGGAATCTGAACTTCTTCCATTGCCGTTACTACTCCCTGCTCTCGTTGAGTTGCCCCTGATCTGACTAAGGTGAACCGCTCCATGCCTGGAATATCAAAAGATACACTCCCTCTACGACAATCTATTGTCATATGACTATCTTTCAGCCAGTCCATGCCTAAGATAACGTCGAAATTTTCGACAGGAAATTCTATCAACCGGGCGGGTAAGGAATGCCCGCAAACTACAATGCTACATGCTAAAATAACTCTACTAACTCCTACGAGCCCATTACCAGTGAGTATATTCAACCTCCCTGGCAATGCCTCGAACTCCATTCCCAGCCGTGTCGCAAATTGTGAAGATATAAATGAATGGGATGCTCCCGAATTAAACAATGCTACTGCGGGATATGAGGCGACGAGAATGTTACCTGCCACAACATCTCCCGATGCCAATGTCTCCTCCAAGGATAAAGTGAATGCTTGCCCTCGACCTCCTTGTTGATTCCTATGCTGCGACCTAGCCTGATGTTGCTGCTGGCCCCTTCCTTGATGATGCTGGGGTGGTCTATGCTGGTGTTGCTGTATCAACGGCCCCTGCTGCCGAAACATCTGAGCCTGCGGCAGTAACAGATGCTGCGCCAATGGCCTTACTGCCACTGCTGGTCCTCGATACTGGCCTGCCCCTGGTGCTAGCAGAGCAGGAAACTGCTGCCCTGGTCCTCCTGACCTCGAATTCATGGGACATGTGATAACCCGATGATCTGGATTTCCACATATCAGACACAGTCCATTCAATGTCCGACACACATCTCTAGTGTGCCCCATCTTCCCACAATAAGTGCAGCCTGCCGGGGGTTGCTGGTTCTTCCTCTGTTGCTGTTGCTGCTGCCTGGGTGGTAGTGCTGGTCCTCGTATCGCCACATCGTGGATACGAATGCCAGTGGATGGTGTCGTTGTTCGGGGCACTGCTCCCCCCTCCTTCAATCTGACTGTGGGACCTCTTCTGACCCCCAGTCCTCACCGCAAGCCTCTGAATGGTGATCTCATGCCTTCGAGTTGCCGTTAATATTTCGTCAAAAGTTTGATAATTGTGCCCCTCTATCAATTGCAAGAGCTCAAGATAAAACCCTTGCTGAAACCTCATGGCCCTCTAGCACTCTGTTGCTACCATCTCTGGGGCGAATCTACTCAATCTGCAAAACTCCGCTGCATAAGCATCTACAGTCTTTCCGGCCTGCCTGAGGTTGATAAATTTCTGTTGTATCTCAAACTGCGCCACATCTCCATAGTACTTGGTCTTGAATCTTGCAGTAAAATCGTCCAAAGCCACAGGACGTCTGATGCCCACTTCCTCTGATTCCCACCAATCACGTGTGAGATCCTGAAGTAATAACTTCACTAGATCCACACGTTCTGCTGCCGGTACCTTAGCTGCTGTCAGAATAGCCTCAATATCCTTAAGCCATACATCTGCTGAGATGGCATTCTCCGTGCCCTCGAAACGGCGGGGGTTGTACTTGCAAAACCTGGCTGATGCTCCTGAATCTGGCCTTGCCCCTCTTTCCAATGCTGTCTGCAATCCTTGATTGAGTAGCACATTCTGCTCTTGTAGCTGAGTGTGCATGCATTGCTGGGCCAATATCTGATGTTGCTGAGTAGCCATCATTCCTCTCATGATCTCCAGAAGGGCTGGTGTGTCCACTTGGATAGGTGGAACTGTTGGTGGTGGTGGAACATCCGGATACTGCGATCCAGCTGCTGGTTCCACTATCACTTCTTCCTGGGTAGCCTCTTGAGTTAGTACCGGCCCTTGTTGCTGACCAACCTGGTCAGGTTGCCCATGTTGCTCCTACTGTTGTCCAGCTCTGACCGATGCGGATGAAGTACCCCTAAGAAAAGGGAAAAGAGAACAATCAAACAACCGGACATGAAGGATCAATGAAATCAAAGGATACCGGAATGTCAAACAAGGGTTGAGAATAATGAATCATGAGATCAAGGGGGAACACGTGTGATTGAGACATCCTATAAATCAAAACACCCCACAAGTCTGAAATCAGACCTGCATGGGCCACCACTAAAACCTTGTCACGCCCCAGAACCAGAATACTGGAGAGCGGGGGAATGACTCAGCCAGCTACGTATTACGGGTAGATGAATACCGTATAATACGATCAATGCTGCCGAACCAGACGAGGGGGTGTATACTACATAAAAGTCTTACTATGGTCACTTCACATCTATTGTCTCAATCATTCAAGTAAGAAACAGAAATAGAGAACATGTAAGAAAAAGCAGTAAGGCGTCCCAAATGCTCAGTCAAAATGTTCTTGAGATCTGGCTTTACAAAACATAGCCAGATGGTATAGCAAAGTGTACACAATTATTATCAGCTGCAGTCTGACTTAATTACAATTATGCAAAAGTAAGTGCAAGACAATCCGACTAATATGTCGGTGCCAAACGGCTAAGTATAAAGTAAGTAACAAAACGAGTGGTGAAGTAAGGAATCCACTCGAGTCCTCCTGCGATCATCCCTCTAGTGTTGACCATCTTGGAGGTAGAAGTAAGCTGGATCCTCGGGGACTGGCTCTAAATCTGGCCATGCAAAACCAGAGAGGTTAGACCTCTAATAGCAAGTACCACAAGGAAGGACGATATAAAGGATTAAACCAGTAAGTAAGAGAATATAATAATATATCTCTGCTTTCCACTAGGATTCACATAATATCACGACACTTCAAACCAACCTCCCAACCAAACAAGGACAGAAGTTGGCCCGTCATGTCCTGACATTCTGATCATCTCAGTTAGGCAACAGAGTAGGTACAGTACACAAACAAATCATCTTGAACGGCCAATCAACTACTACGGCTTGCTATTGTGAGTCCCAAGTTATCCTGGAATTATACAAATAGGGATTCCTCAGTTCTTACTATGTGCGAGCAAGGCTAGTCTATCCAATCAATCAATTACGCCAATCATATAATTAGACGAGTCCCAGCGGGACGCCCGCCGTTAATATAGCATATACAATAATATAAGCAGATACTGTTCCCTGCCCGTGTGACAGATTTACGATATCCGTGGGAACCAGCCGGCCTGTCGGGCACTACTAGTCCCAAGAGGGCTGCCATGTAAGAACCCGGGAATCCATTCTCTCTATGCCATCATTATTTTATTTAACTTAAAGCCTTTATGTTGAGCGAAATCCCATACCGTGGATCATGGTCATTCAAATGAGTACTTTGTACGGGGTACGATATGTGCAACTCTACAACGATACCCGTGCGGCTATGTTGTAGGTCTTACATAGCGTAATGCAACAATCAAATCTAACCATGGAGTAATCATGCCTTGACCATAAAGTATACATGCTGTTTTTGTAAGATAAATAAATACTAAATAAATAAATAAATAATTTTGAAACCTGCATGTGCCCGTATGCCAATATTCGGGATGAGCCAGTCAATTACAATAGTTCATTACATGAACGTGTCTCATTCATTCAATTCAATAAGACGACTAGCCAGTCTCTTAGTTCCAACTAGGAACGCATGATCAATTATTAGTTAATGTCACAATCATTATCGATGGTGGCAAGGCATGAAAATCAATTAGTATTACATGGGGTCGAGCCTATAACTCTCAGGGTTTAACTTCTAGTCATACTGGGTATCCATGGATCAATCAAGATACATGACACATCCCACATAACAATCTGTATTAATGATATTAACATATCATGATTTATCAAGTTCATGCAAGAAGGCGTAAGGATATAATAGGAGAATTATCATGCCATCCTTAAATGAATAAGTTATAGAACAAATAAAAACACCCAGGTTAGAAAGCCACGCCAACAAGTCTATACTAAGGCCAAAAGTTACGGCAAGTCTAGTAGGAATTGTAGTGCCCCGACCCGCAAGATGCCTTATGTTGGATGGTTGGTTCGATGAAGCCTTGTTGGACTTGGGATTATGCGAAGGATCGCTTGGAAGACTATGCGATCGTGGCGGGAATCGTCCTATGAATGTGAGTAGTGTTGAACCCTTCAAAGATCCTTTAGCTTCACGCTTAAAATAAGGATGAGTATGCTATGTTTCTAGTTGAGTTTGTTCAATAACACCTTGCATGGAATTTGGAAAGATAATGAAAGATAATAATCACCTGAACGTAAACTGGTGTGGCTAGATGAATTGTATGCTTGTACACTGTTGCGATGAATTACATGACAGGTGATGGCGAAGTCCCAAATACTTGGGCGGTGAGTATATTGAGCTTTGGCTCAATGAATAAATGGTAAAACAGATGCTAAGACCCAAGAACTGGGCAGTGAGTATGCTTGAATTGCATTCAAATGAATGAATGCTAAACAGATGCTAAGTCCCAGGAATTGGGCGGTGAGTACATTGAGTTTGGTTGGAAAGATGTGGCAAGGCATTGGGTAACAACATTCTATTATCCTGTTGCCGATGTAGAATGTTGATTACGCCAAGACCCTGGATTGGGCAGATGATAATGTGAGCATTGGCTCAAGGCAAGATGGCTAGATGGTAAGATGGCAATATGAATAAGAATGATGGTTTTGCTTAGTTTTCCTTATCATGCATTATATGTTTTCTTCTTAGATAAGTTGCCTATAGTTGCATGGTCATGGACAACTTGTCGACAAGGTGGTTTCTCGAACGGTATTCCTGGGCCATGGAACCCGGTTCGTCCTAGGGGAAACCAATGCCGAAGTAGTGGCAGTACTGAAGTAGTAGCACGGTATACAGGACTTGCAGTGGGGCTAGCTACCTGCACTGGCAAGGGTGCTGTATACCTGTAAGACGGTCCAGGATGGCGTGTCGCCAGTGACCTTCATATAGATAGGTCAGGTGCTAATGATGTCTTATACAGGCAGAGTAAGTTATTACTCAAATACAGGGAAGGATGTCGGCTGTTGGTAAGAATCACCTGAACGGTGATATTCATATTGAATCATGATATTGTTTCTAACAATGTCTTGTGCAGGCAGAGTAAGTATTATAAATGTACAGGGATGGCTACACGACCGTGGGTAAGAATCACCAAAGGGTGATAACAGTATGCTTTAAATTATGTTGGCTATGAGATTTGCATGCTTTACTTCTTGTCGGCTATAACATGAAATTGACCCTAAGGCAACGAGAAAGACAACTGTTAATAATGTTCTGTAACATGTTTACTTAGTGCTGTCTTCTTAGGTGAGTTGGGCCAGCACCGCTCGCCAGTACATTGATGATGTACTGACCCACGTTGTGGGCAATATTACAGGTGTTTGCTTGGGGGAAGTCCTGTGAATCAGTGCTTGGCATCGATGAATCGGATGGGTGTATAGAAGCTCTTCTTGCAAGACGATGTCTTCTGCTATACGGGACATAATGTATGGAACATGGGAACTCAGTTGTACCAGTGAGATTGTAGCCATATTGGCAAGTTCATTGTAAAGAAGTCGGTATATTCATTGTAGCCTAAAGGGCAAGTGTATACATTCAGTTGGCTATTCAAAAGTCTTGTAAACAGTTGGAAACTCTGTATTCCGCTGCGAGTCTTGTAATCAGTTGTAAACTCTGTATTTCGCTGCAAGTCTTGTAATCCATTTTGATTATCAATAAAGTGATACATTTCTATATAAATTGTGTGACTTCAATTTATCTGCTTGGTTCCGCTGCGTTATTGATGTTTTCTGAGAATTACCAGGAACTGTAATGGTTTTGCCTTGTACAAGTACAATCTAGACTTGTACGGCATCACGCCCAGTGGCTAGTTTTCGATCCTCCGGGATCGGGGCGTGATATAATGGTATCAGAGCACGGCTTTACGTCCTTGAATTCCTATTCGATTTGTTTCGAATCAACGTTGCTACTAAGATGATTCTAAGCTGCTTCCGCGATGATTCAAAGATTGCTTCCGCGATTATTCAAAGTTGCTTCCGCGGTGAATCAAAGTTGCTTCCGCGAATACTCAAAGTTGCTTCCGCGATGAAATCAAAGTTGCCTCTATGATCACTCATAGTGCTTCTGCAATTATTCTGTGTTGCTTCCAAACTATTCTATGTTGTACCCTTGACTGAAAGTCCGTTGATCATTCTGACCTCTCACTGGGTGTTTCATACAATAAGTCTAAATATGTGGGCTGTGATATGTGTGCTTTGTTGAATTTTTAAAAGATACCAAAAAGAATAACAATGATGCGATGCGTAAGTTTGTGATGTATACTGGATGTCTTATGTGTGGGATTCTTTGAATCGATTGTTATGCAGCAATCGACAGTGGGTGATGGCATGGTATGTTGGAACAGAATGTGCATGGATTTCAGTGAATGGGAATCGACAGAATCTTGAGTCGATATTTGTGGTCAGCATAACCACTGCAGGATGGATTGTCCATATTGGACGTTGGTTTGATACGAGGGAATATTGTGTTGGGAATGGCTTGAGCTCTGAGTGGTATATTGCATATACCCTCGTCGTGATAAGATGTCCCTTGACCCTTGATGTGTTTATGATTTTGTGTTTGCCTTACCTATTAAGGTATTGGGTGGTATCGAATCATAGCTGAGCTTACGATTGATACATGTTGGCTAGGCGTGTTCTTTGATTGTTAAGTTGGATGACCCATTGTGAGATTTTGATGTGTTCAGATGAACCATCGCAAGACCTTGTCGGTTAGCATTATGTTGGGTAATAAGAGAATTGAGAATATGAAATGAATGCCTTGGTTGGGAAGAAAACAATTTCCGATTCAGGCGAAGACTGAATCAGTTGGGTAAGGAGGATGGTAGGCTCGGTAACGATAGTGTGGTGTTGCTATTGAATGATTTGCGGGAATAGCTATGGACCGAATTTTGAATGATGTTGGAATTGAGTGAAAGAAATTGCATGTAGGATATCGATAGAATTGATGGTGATGTTAGACGCTTATCAGGATGCTGCGAATAATTTAGATGATGCAGAGAGAGTTGCATCAACGACCAAAAAGATTGAGAATGGGATTGAGGAATAGATGATCTTAGCACGATGTGCAGTTGGGTTTGAGAGAAATTGAAGTGTCCCGAATTAACAAGTTATGACCCTTGATTATTTGAGGCATAGAGAATGAGTACTTGTCCCTTGATGCATGAAAGAGTAGATGTCCCTTATGAGAGTCGAATGGCTGAGATACAAATAAGTATCGAGGTGCAGCGATATGTAATAGACCATGTCGGTAGATGATGTTGTCGCTTGAATAACAAGTTTGGTGGAATATAGAATTGTTGGATTATGACTTAGCTAATGAGTTATGTTATGTCCGCTAAGATGACCGATGCATGAATGCTAGATGATTGGTGCTATAGAGATTGGATCAGTGCATGAATAGTAAATCTTCTTATGGAATCACAAGAAGATGATACAAAATAAATATTGATGGTTAACGTGAATTGCTAAGAGATGTCCGTGTTGGTGTTAAAAAAATTTATAAATGATGTCTCAAAAGAAATATGATTATAGTTGCCTTATTTTTGTTGGTTAAAAGAGTATGGACCGTATCGATGATCTAAGAATGTGGGAAACGAATATGTCGCGAAGAGACCGTAGGAAAGAGATCATAAGTGATAAAGTATTGAGATAACAATGTCGGATGATGATTCAGAATAGTTGACCCGATTGAATAGACATATGAGTACGATATGAGGATGCAAGTCGGATTGAACAAGTGATGCTATGTCTATGCAAGTTGGAAATTGAAATCTTGGATACTCGATTAAGGAATTTTATATGATAGCTTCGAGATTGGCCCATAAAGATGTGGGATAGAATTATTGGATAGAATTGTCGGATAGATTTTGTCGGTTGTGGGTAAGTCTAGAATGAGACTTCGTTGGGTATGACTCGAGTATGAGTACGGGTAGAAAGACTTGACCCTAGATTGTTGACTAGTTGCCTAGAGTGTCGGTTGGTTGCCTAGATTGTTGGCTAGTTGCCTAGATTGTCGGTTGGTTGCCTAGATTGTTGGCTGGTTGCCTAGAGTGTCAGTTTGTTGCCTAGATTGTTGGTTGCTTGATTAAGTCTCAGATTGGTTGGCTATGTTCTTCAGTTGTCCGTGTTGGGTATAAGTTCATAAGATTTGGGGTGGTGTCCCATGTCCCTAAGTTGGTCAGACCATAGAGTTGCCCTATGTTGAGAATTGGTTGCCTCTAAGATAAGAGATAAGTATGTCCCTGATAGCTACTCATCTCATATGGGTTAGCTGAATGTCTGGTTTAGCTTAGATTAGCTGACCGTAGAAACTTGATTGTATGCTAAGTTGACTATTAGAAAACCGTAGGATGTCCCTATTGATGTTGCGTGAGTATAGTTGGATGAATAAGATGTGTTGGAAGGTAGGCTTTGGAATGGAATAGATATTTGGGAAATTTTGATGTTATAATGTTGGATGGGATGACGGATCATGTTGGTTTCGGAAATTGAGTTGCCTTGGTTGAAATGTTGGGAATTGTTAGAACTGGTTGGATTGGTTGATTAATATTGAGCTGCAAAAATTGTTGGTAGTGCTTTGAGATAGTTGGAATAATTTCATTGATCAGATCAAGATTGAGGATAAGTGCAATGACGGAATTGGATAGTGCATGTAGCCGAGATCGGCGAATGTGAATATGAATGACCCTCAGAATTAATATTGCTGGAATATGATAGTTGCCTATGCGAGAGGATAATATTGTTGGCTTGATCAATACGAAGAAACATTTGAGTACAATGAGAAATATTACTAGAGTGGGATGATGGTACAATTTGAAGGATGGTACAATTTGGAAGATGGATCATGATTGGGAAATTTACAAGTTGCAAACAAAGTATATGGATGCGAACGATGATGAGTACAAGATTTGACCGACGAGAATCGGAGTATCGAAATAAAATGTGGCAATAGGATTTATCAACTTTGGTGGCATGGATGACAATGAACTTGAAAGGAATACTTGACATATCTAAGTCCGAATACTTTGGAAAATGTTGGATCGGTTGAGGAAAATGTCTTGATTTGAATTAGCAACATCTATTGTGTTATCAATTGGTTGGAGTATCGAATAAACAAAGTGGGATTATATGAGATATTCAAAGAGAATTAATGATATTCGAAAAGGAAGGTACACCGTAGCTCGTTCGCTTTCTCTATCACTGAACTTGACTGAAGTACATGTATTTCGGGGACGCCTAAAATATGTGTATGATTCCAACTAAGTGATATGCTGAATACAAACGAAGCCACGGGGAGGATTATTATGTGCTAAGAATTTGCACGAGTGTCGGAGGAAAGATCAAAGATGGTAAACTATGTTGAATTAATTGGGATGCTGTAACGAGACGGTACATTACTTGAAATCAATCGAGAGATTGCGGAGAAATGTTAAATGGTGCAAGTTGATCGTTGAGAAGTGTCATGAAGAGTTGGTTGAAATTTTGGGGATGAGTTTTGTTTTAAGTTTCGAGGACGAAACTTTTTCTGGGTGGTATATATTGTAGTGCCCCGACCCGCAAGATGCCTTATGTTGGATGGTTGGTTCGATGAAGCCTTGTTGGACTTGGGATTATGCGAAGGATCGCTTGGAAGACTATGCGATCGTGGCGGGAATCGTCCTATAAATGTGAGTAGTGTTGAACCCTTCAAAGATCCTTTAGCTTCACGCTTAAAATAAGGATGAGTATGCTATGTTTCTAGTTGAGTTTGTTCAATAACACCTTGCATGGAATTTGGAAAGATAATGAAAGATAATAATCACCTGAACGTAAACTGGTGTGGCTAGATGAATTGTATGCTTGTACACTGTTGCGATGAATTATATGACAGGTGATGGCGAAATCCCAAATACTTGGGCGGTGAGTATATTGAGCTTTGGCTCAATGAATAAATGGTAAAACAGATGCTAAGACCCAAGAACTGGGCAGTGAGTATGCTTGAATTGCATTCAAATGAATGAATGCTAAACAGATGCTAAGTCCCAGGAATTGGGCGGTGAGTACATTGAGTTTGGTTGGAAAGATGTTTGGTATCAAAGACGTGGCAAGGCATTGGGTAACAACATTCTATTATCCTGTCGCCGATGTAGAATGTTGATTACGCCAAGACCCTGGATTGGGCAGATGATAATGTGAGCATTGGCTCAAGGCAAGATGGCTAGATGGCAAGATGGCAATACGAATGAGAATGATGGTTTTGCTTAGTTTTCCTTATCATGCATTATATGTTTTCTTCTTAGATAAGTTGCATATAGTTGCATGGTCATGGACAACTTATCGACAAGGTGGTTTCTCGAACGGTATTCCTGGGCCATGGAACCCGGTTCGTCCTAGGGGAAACCAATGCCGAAGTAGTGGCAGTGCTGAAGTAGTAGCACGGTATACAGGACTTGCAGTGGGGCTAGCTACCTGCACTGGAAAGGGCGCTGTATACCTGTAAGACGGTCCAGGATGGCGTGTCGCCAGTGACCTTCATATAGATAGGTCAGGTGCTAATGATGTCTTATGCAGGCAGAGTAAGTTATTACTCAAATACAGGGAAGGATGTCGGCTGTTGGTAAGAATCACCTGAACGGTGATATTCATATTGAATCATGATATTGTTTCTAACAATGTCTTGTGCAGGCAGAGTAAGTATTATAAATGTACAGGGATGGCTACACGACCGTGGGTAAGAATCACCAAAGGGTGATAACAGTATGCTTTAAATTATGTTGGCTATGAGATTTGCATGCTTTACTTCTTGTCGACTATAACATGAAATTGACCCTAAGGCAACGAGAAAGACAACTGTTAATAATGTTCTGTAACATGTTTACTTAGTGCTGTCTTCTTAGGTGAGTTGGGCCAGCACCGCTCGCCAGTACATTGATGATGTACTGACCCACGTTGTGGGCAATATTATAGGTGTTTGCTTGGGGGAAGTCCTGTGAATCAGTGCTTGGCATCGATGAATCGGATGGGTGTGCAGAAGCTCTTCTTGCAAGACGATGTCTTCTGCTATACGGGACATAATGTATGGAACATGGGAACTCAGTTGTACCAGTGAGATTGTAGCCATATTGGCAAGTTCATTGTAAAGAAGTCGGTATATTCATTGTAGCCTAAAGGGCAAGTGTATACATTCAGTTGGCTATTCAAAAGTCTTATAAACAGTTGGAAACTCTGTATTCCGCTGCGAGTCTTGTAATCAGTTGTAAACTCTGTATTTCGCTGCAAGTCTTGTAATCCATTTTGATTATCAATAAAGTGATACATTTCTATATAAATTGTGTGACTTCAATTTATCTGCTTGGTTCCGCTGCGTTATTGATGTTTTCTGAGAATTACCAGGAACTGTAATGGTTTTGCCTTGTACAAGTGCAATCTAGACTTGTACGGCATCACGCCCAGTGGCTAGTTTTCGATCCTCCGGGATCGGGGCGTGACAGGAGTGAGCGTGAAAATGGACGTGGAAAAAGATAAGAAATCCACGCACGCATGCAAAGATGGTGCGTAACTCAAAATTCACGCTGACATGAAAGGACGTGTACGTGACTAAGAATTCACGCACGAAAAGATGTGCGTGACTGAAAATACACGCACGCTCATAAGAACGTTAGCGTGACTAAAAATACACGCACGCTCATGAGAACGTCAGCGTGACTAAAATACACGCACGCTCATGAGAACGTTAGCGTGACTAAAAATACACGCACGCTCATGAGAACGTCAGCGTGACTAAAAATACACGCTCGCTCATGAGAACGTTAGCGTGACTAAAAATACACGCACGCTCATGAGAACGTTAGCGTGACTAAAAATACACGTACGCTCCTGAGAATGTTAGCGTGACTAAAAAGACACGCTCGCTCATGAGAACGTTAGCGTGACTAAAAATACACGCACGCTCATGAAAATGTTAGCGTGACTAAAAATACACGTACGCTCATGAGAACGTCAGCGTGACTAAAAATACACGCACGCTCATGAGAACGTTAGCGTGACTAAAAATACACGCGCGCTCATGAGAACGTTAGCGTGACTAAAAATACACGCACGCTCATGAGAACGTTAGCGTGACTAAAAATACACGCACGCTCATGAGAACGTCAGCGTGACTAAAAATACACGCCAACACGTAAAGACGTGTGCGTGACTCAAAATCCACGCAGACACGTAGAGACGTGTGCGTGACTAAGAATACACACAGCCAAATAAGAACATATGCGTGACTCAGCCTTCGTCCCAAGCCAGAAAATGAAGTTCCCAGCCAGAAGACACGCTAAGTTGGGAGATCAAAACCCATAAACAGCCAAAAATGTAACAACTTAGATCTAGAGAAAACAAGCCACAGAAATCAAAAATGTCCAGTACTAAACTCTCTCAGGATCATGAAAGGAAGAGTAATGATCCATAAAAATGGATGAAGGAGAAGCAAGATTGCATTTGCCTTCTCCTGCTGCTGGTAGGTGGAGAGTGATGAGAGGAAGAAGAAGTAATGGTGAGAATGAGTAATGAAGAGAGAGAAGGAGATAGGAGCTTTAAATAGCAAAGGGGGTGGTAGGTGGGAGACTTGTGGGCCGGGTTTAAGGGAACCACCAAGCCGAAACCCAATAAGACTAAAGCAGGGAATAAAAGCAGAAAAAAAATAAAATGCAGGAAATAAAATTGCAGGGAATTAATTAACATGAAAATTAAAGGGCAGATAATTAACATGAACTTAAAGGAATTTAAATACAGGATAATACATGATAAATACTAAATAAATACTTATGAGTTGTACATGTATAAAAATACGCATTCCGGGAACGGGGAGTGTCACGACCCGCACCCTAGAATTAGGGCACGAGAACGTAGCAACGCCCAGCCTACGCCGCAGTGTCGGCGGTAGAACGTTGTCCTAGGTCTCAATGTATCTAATAGTATAAGACTAACAGTTTATACTCCCCAAATGGGGGTGACATAGCAGATACATACTCAATCACATCTAGGGTAGAGCATAAAGGAAGATAGATAAAACATGAAATCCAAAAGAGGTACAACAGAGAGAAATCTAAGTGTCTAAGATACAAACTCAGAATACATCTCAAAACTCAAATACAGTAATCCATAAAATAATACATCTCCAGACAACTAAGAATAGCTAACTAAACAACCTCTAATGGTCTCCTCTAGGCTAGCAGGCAATCCCGAGCTATCTGTAAAATTTGTCAACGTATCCTGTCAGGAAAATGAGCAAGTACAAAACACCAACAGCAGTTCCATGTGAATTGAGAAATACTATAAGAGACAGTAATAATGAGATACAAGACAAAGAATATAGGCGACTTGGGAACCGTTTGAAAGTCGAGTTACAACCCTTAAACCAAACAAGGACCGGGGTTGTAACCCTTCTTTCAAACAGAACTTAGTCCCAAAATCATGGTACAGTATAAAAGACAGATAGAGCATATAAGAATGAATCGTAGCATGGTAAAGGTACAGTAAGTAAAGCTGAAACAGGAATGTAAGACATGACAACAATAAATAAAAAGTGATTTGAAATATTAGAGCGATATGTGATCGGCTAAAGGGAGAGCATGGCCAAGTTATCCACTTGGCACGGTAATCCGCGGTGAACTCAACGGAGAATCATGCCGTCCAACCTGGATAACCGGGAGTGAGGTATCTGTGACACCCTACGTGGGGTGAGTGTGACGCTAGCAATGTATAGTTACAATAAGGCTTGATCACATAACCCCTAATAATTCCCCCAATATATCCCCCGAATAGTATCACGGATCCGGACATGGCATGTCATGACACGGGGTTCGAGAGCAGGTGATCAGCCTACTCCCAAGATGTGTCTATATAAGTACAGGAACACGGAAATATCTCATACCCATATACCAAGAAAGTCCAGGAATAACATCTCATGCCCGGATCCGACGTATACTAATCCGTGAACCGTCGTGTCAGGAATCAAGTATAACACTACAACTGAATCGGATATAGTAGATATCAAGACAATGAAAACTATCAGTGAATGTACTCGCCTGCGGTCCTGAGCTGATAAGTATAGAGGGTCCAACTGAAGCCACAGAGTCCTATTTAAAGCAACACAGGTTACAAAGTGTTCAAGTTATATTAAAAGAGTCTCTACAAGCAATCTATATTATTCTAGGTTCTTCTAAGTCCAATTAACTCTAGGTCAACTCCGGTCAATAATCTAGTCAAACTAGGTCAAGTGTTGACTCATAGTTGACTTTGGGTCAACTGGTCAACTTTGGTCAAACAGGGTCAACCTAGTCTAATTATTGAAAATATAAAGTGTACTTCGTTATTCGTACGTCGAAACTTACGACACGTAAATCGAGATAAGAATATCAATGGTAAGGTTGATTATCTTATTACAGTGATCTACGTACCCATCTTGTCAATTTCAGCAATGTGAGACCACTGGAATTGACTGAGCTCAGTTTCGTTGTACTAATCCCGAAATACGAGCATTATAAGAATTAATTATTAATTAATTATTAAAAAGGTTAAACTCAGAGAAACTATCAACAAACATTGTCGGACGATGAAATAGACATCGCCAACGTGTCCAGAATGGTCAAATTAGCTAGGATAGCCTACCCAACGGTCCAATTTGGACACAAGGGCAATAAGTAATTTCGGGTCAAAACGGTATCCGTGTCGGAGCCGTTTTGTACCGAAATACGTGCAAGAAAATAAGTCAATAAAATATAAAAAATTATATGTCCACGAAACCAGAATATCGATACGAACCCAACGGTATCTCCAGAATTAGATTCCGTTGACCCGATCTCAATTTGGCCCGTTGACCAGAACTTAGAATTCCGATTTGCACGAAAATGCGTGCCGGAGCCAAAGTTCTCAAAACTCAGCAAACTACATGTCAACGAGTCCAGAATGATGATACGAACTCAACGGTATATCCGGAATTGGATTCCGATGAGCCGATCTCAAAATGACCCGTTGGCCCGGACATTGGTGTCTGACTTGCATCGAAATACGTGTCCGATCCAATGTCCACCAAAACCTAGCAAATTATATGTCAATGAGTCCAGAATGACGACACGAACTCAACGGTATATCCGGAATTGGATTCCGATGAGCCGGCGTCAAAAAGTCCCGTTGATCCAGAAAGTGGGACCGCTTTGCACCGAAATGCGTGCCCAGGCCCACGTTCTCCAAATCTAACAAATTTTATATGAAAACATGCCAGAATGACACCACAAGTCTAATGGTGGTGTCAGAAATGAAATCTGGAGTCCCGTGTTTAAAAATGGAATTTTACAAGTTGGAAATTACGAATTCGGACGGCCAACTTTGGCGTCGAATTCAACCAATCAAACAAGGTCAAACTGAAATGAAATCTAAAGGGGGCAGGAAGAGGGTTATACCAGCTTCGCACCGGAACTGGTAGCACGCCAAACGGAGCTGCGGTGGAGGAGATACAAGCTGACAAAATTGGCCCCGCGAAACTGTCCAAATTTAATACAATTTAAACGGTCAACTTGGTGGCCGGTTTTCATGTATCAAACGATAAAATTAACGGACGAAATTTGACAGGGATAAAGGTGGATATACCGAGATTACGACGGAGCAAAGAAATCGCCGATCCAACGGTCGGATTCTCTAGAAAATTGATGCGAAGTTGCTATCCTGGGCGTGAATTCTGACTTCGTTCCCGCGCGCGTCACGGCGGGATCTCGTACAAAACGCACGGATCGCCTCCGATACACGTCGGAGAGAGGAGCGAAGACCATGGGGCCTTGCCTGGGGGTGCGCCCGACGGAGGAGGGGTCTCGCCGGTGGCGGCGGCGACCGCGGCGGCGCCGGTGGCGGCGGCAATGCCGTTCGCGCGCGCGCGCAAGCACGCTGCTGTGCGCGCTGCTGTCGGAGTTGCTGTACGCAGCGCTTAGTCGCACGGCGGCGCGTGGGGCAGTGCGCGGGGCCACGATGGCGAGGTCGACGGCCACGAGGGTGGTGGTGGTCGTCGAACGAAGGTGGGGGCGGCGGTTTGGTATTGAAAGTGGTGGCGGTTTAGGTTGTTGGAGGTAGAGGAGGAGGGAAGAGATGGTGGAGATGGTGGTGGTGCATCGGTGGCGACGGCCAGCCATGACCAGGGAAGGAGGGGATGGTTGGCCATGGCTCGAGGGTGAGGAGGCTGTGGTTGCAGTGGTGGTGGTGGTTGCTTGGGATGGATGGATGGAGATGGTTTAAGGAGTGGAGAAGGAGGAGGAAGAAGTGGAGGAGAGGAGGAGATGGAGAGGAGAGGTTGATGATGGAGGAGGTCGGCCAATGGCTGCCGACGGCCAGGCTAGGAGGAGAGGGGGGTGGCCGAGGAGTGAGGGGTCGGGTAGTCGGCCATGGGGTGTCGGGTTGGTGTAGGTGGAGGAGATGTTTTTGTTGTTGTGTTTGTAGGAAAAGTTGTAGTAAATTTGAAAGGGAGAAAGAGAGAGAAAGAGATAAGAGAGAGAGGAAAAAGTTATCCATTGGGATTAGGGCCGGCTAGGTATAGTGTTGGCTGCTAGGGGGAAATCAAGAGTTGGGATTTAAATGAAAGGAATCAAAAGGCTATCATTGATTTAGCAAAAATAGGTCATTTCAATAGGAATCAAATTCAAGGAAAATTCCCATAAATAATTAAAAATGGGTAGAAGGAATATTAATATTTTTGGGCAAGAAGATGTGAGGGCATCACGATGGAGAAAATCATGGAGCTGGACTGGGTTCGGTGGAGCCGGATTGGACGAAAATCGGACATGATGCGAAAATCGAATTAAAAATAGGAAACGATGATCATGGGCAAATAAGTTGCACATGGGAATTCCAATAAATGGGACACAAGTGGCGGACGGGTAGTAGGCTCAATGTGGGCCATGTCCATAATTGGGGCTGACAGGTTTTGGTCGACAGGGGACCCGCAAATCAAGTTGGAAAATGAATGTGACGCCGTGGCCTGAAATAAAATCGGGTCACGCGTCAGAAAAGTTGTGCGAATCAAATGGAGCCCAAAATGACATGAATGAGTGGGAAACAAAGGTCATGGGTGAGGAGCGTCTCGAGTAGATCATCAATGAGGAGTTGGTTTCAAGGAAATGACTGGTCTGGCGCTCCCAATTTAAATATCATGGTAACGCGCTGAAAATGATCAAGGAAAAAAAGTGGAAAAATAAATATCAATCAAATGGTCTAAACCGACCCGAAGTTCAGTGAAGCAGAAAGAGCACAAGAGAATAAGCTTGGATGGGACACTATATACCGTCATGAAGGTAATCGTGTCCACTCCAAAACTCGTGAAGAAGATTTCCAGAATTAAACATCCCTGATACTCCAAATATCAAAGGCATGGGAGAGTACACTTAAGGAAAAATAACAAAAATAATTATTTATTGAAATTAAAATCAATCAGTAAATAAATAAAAATAAAAAAAAATTCAACCCGAAATTCAGGGTGCTCACAGGGAGTGACAGTTAGTATATTGGGATAAGGATACTAGAAGTATAAGATAGTCGGTTAAATGGTTAGTAATAAGTTAGTGTCTAGAATGAGGTTAGTAGATATAAGTTAGATAGCTTATATGTTAGATGGTAGTGTATTAGAGTGTGTGTTTTGATATGATAGCTTAGAGTTTAGATAGATGTATATTGGATAAGTATAGTATCTTAGTTTTAGAGATTAAGTTAGATATTCATATATTAGAGTTAAGATACTTGGTAACTTGAGATACCAAGTAGTATATTAGAATATGTTGGTTAGTTAGAGATGTGAGTTAGCTAGTAGATGTTAGAATTAGTGTGTAGATAGATGTTAGAATTTATATTGATAGTTAGAAGTTAGATATTAGAGTGGTATGTTTGTATCTTAGGATTCTAATATTGGTAGCTTAGGATATTGGTTTTACCTTCACCATTAAGGTAAAGTGGTTTACCCTATTGTAGGCTAAGGTATTGGGTTTAACTTATTAGGGTAAGGTATTGGGTTACCTTATTAGGGTAAGGTATTGGGTTACCGATATTGTGAACCTAGGTTGAAAGCATAATAAGGTTGTAAAAGCATGTAAAAGAATCCGATACTACCGATAATTATTTGTTTTCCAATACCAAAAAATTCGATACTCCGATCCGAAACTGCCGATACTACCGATATTGCCGATATCCTATTTCTTAAACTAGGGTTTGTCATATCGCCGATACTCTCATTGTATTTGTACCACGCGCTGCCCCGCGCGCGCCACCCACGCCGCCCCTCGCTGCCCCAGAGCACGCTGCCCCCCGCCGCCCCCCGCAGCCCCGCGTGCGCCAGCACCCCTCCCACCCCCCGCCGCCACCCCCAGCCCCGCACTGCCCCGCGCACGCCACCCCCGCTGCCCCGGAGCGCGTTGCCTCCCGCCGCCCGTCGCAGCCCCGTGCGCGGCTGCCGCAGCTCCGTGCTGCCCCGCGCCCCCCGCAGTCTCCGCCGCCCCCACAGCCCACGACACCCTCGGCAGCCCACGACACCCACGACCACCGAGAGAGAGAGAGAGAGAGAGAGAGAGAGAGAGAGAGATTACCTTTGGGAGAGAGAGAGGAGAGGTCGCCGATCACCGTCGCGGGAGAGATAGAGGAGAGTGAGGTCGCCGACCGCCGCGAGGGAGAGAGAGAGAGGAACGAGAATGAAATTTGGAGGGAATGAAAGGTTCCCCCCGTCGTTTCAATTTAAGCCTGGGCCCTTTATTTAGCGACGGACTAGCGACGGATAAAATCCGTCGCTATGCCGTCGCTCTTTTTGGTACTTGCCGACGGAACATCCGTCGCTACGTAGTCGAAGAATTGTCCTGCCATTTCTCTCAACAATTCCCGCCAAATAATCGACTGCATGGCGACGGCTACTTATCCGTCGTTATATCTCCGACGCCCTAGCGACGAATGAGCGACCTTTTCTCCCCCTTAAAATAAAATAAAAATTGTATCGGCTTGTCGTCGGTACGCCGTCGGTTATTTGCCGCAAATCCGTCGCTAACGCCGACGAAAATTTTCCGTCGCTAATGTGTCGTCGCTAATTTACTGTATTTTGGTAGTGTGTGAAGCTCAGCTTCACACGTTTGGTTTTATATTATGCTCTGGTAGAACAAGCCATGAGATTCATGGTGATACCGATTCCGCCTTCGATATACACTCTATGCACTCTTACTTATGAAAGCCTCTTAAGGTAATCAACATTATACTAGATTTTCAAAAAAAATCTATAACTCTGATATACGTAAAAGACTTGGCATAAGTAAATTTAATTTTCAACACTTACATAGCTACTACTAAGATATCTTATATATATATATATATATATATCCTTCTACGATACTCCGATCTGAAACCGCCGATATTGCCGATACCAATACTGATAGGAATAGTTTGATACGGATTCCGATACCAATACGTTGAACCTTGATACTAAGTTTATATATATACACTAATTTATATACTATTCTACGATATTTCGATCCGAAACTGTCGATACTACCGATATCGCCGATACCAATACTCATAGGAATAGTCTGATACCGATTCCGATACTTTGAACCTTGATACTAAGTTTATATATAAATACTAATTTATATACTATTCTACGATACTCTGATCCGAAACCGCTAATACTACCGATATCGCTGATACCAATACTCTTAGGAATAGTCTGATACCGATTCCAATACCGATATTTTGAACCTTGATACTAAGTTTATATATATATACTAATTTATATACCGATACCAATACTCATAGGAATAGTCTGATACCGATTTCGATACCGATACTTTGAACATTGATACTAAGTTTATATATATACTAATTTATATACTAAGTTTATATTCCGATACCGATACTTTGTGTGTGTGCATGTGCATGCGTGCGTGTGTGTGTGTGTGTATGTGTGTGTGTGTGTGTGTTACTACCGGCCCCGGCCCCCAACCCCCACCCCCACCACCACCGGCCCCCGCCTCTCCCCGCCGCCCCGACCCAACACCCCCCCAGCGACCCCACCCCCACTACCGTGACCCCTACCCCCACCACCATCGGCCCCCGCCACCCCCCCGCCCCGCAACCACCTAGAATGAGAGAGAGGATTACCTGGAGAGAGAGAGAGAGAGAGAGAGAGAGAGAGAGAGAGAAAGTCTGCGGCCGGAGAGTGAGAGAGAGAGAGAAAATTTGGGGAGAATGAAAAGTTTTTCTTCCGTCGGCTAAATTTAAGTTAGGGCTGGATATTTAGCGACGGACTGGTGACGGATATATTCCATCTCTATGTGGTCGCTATACCACCCTAGCTGGCCGACGGAATATCCGTCTCTATGTTGTCTTAAATTTTGCGACAATTTTTTTCAACATTCTCCGCAAACTTTTGCCAACTAAACGACAACATAGCGACGAAATCTTCATCCGTCGCTATATCTCCGTCGACTTAATGACGGATTGGCGACCTTTGCTCGCCTTTAAAATAAAATAAAAAATTATCGACTTTTCGACGGTAATCAATCGAAACTTTGTCGGTAGTCGGTCGCTAATAGCGGCGGACAGAACCCATCGCTATATGTCCGTCGCCAAATGACTGTATTTTGGTAGTGTAGGAGCAGTACTAGGATTAGGTTGGAATTGTAGAAAAGTTAATTTTTTTTAAGATGTATAAGCTGAGACGAGGGTTACGACCGTAATTTACTACGATGACTTACGAGGACTATAGAGAGAATCATATCCTATGCAAGACCCTTGGAGTTGAGATTCAAATGAAGAAAGAGGAGATTATTTTGAAGAAATAAATGTTACCAATTTTAAGACATATCAAAGTAAGGTTAGAAAAATGATTATGAAGTACAAATATGTTAGGAAACCAGCACCATAGGTTGTAGAGAGTCATATGATCAAGATTAAGATATTAAGAAAAACAAAGACAAGAAATGAAATAGTATAAAATGAAAAGAAAACAAGATAGAAAAGGAGAGTATCCTAAAATAGTGTGATGAATAGAAACTAGTGTTGAGTAGTACATAGTGGATGATAAATTTCCGAAGATGAAGATGTTCCACATACGGAGGAAAACTTAAGAATTAAATATTGTATTAAATTTTGAGAATCTAGGACATTTGAAGACCTTGACAGATTATATTGTGAGCAGCTTGGTGTTGGGTTAATGAAAGTTACAATTGAGAAGGCTAGGCCAAGGAGTGTACTAAAGGAAAAGAGATAAGACAAAAGACCTTCAAGTACTATTAGTATATTCTATATTAAGTTTAGGCTAGCCGTATTTAAGAAATTTTGTGTTATCCTAGAAACCTGATAGATAGGCTAGACCGTAGTATGAACTAGTGTGCAATCTCTTCAGCTTGTTTGACTATCAGATTATTCTATGTGACCTGAAGTTGTAGTTTCATACTGTATCACTCTCCTTCACCCCTTAACCTCCTATCCTATGATTAGTGATCACAACAATCGTGATCATTCCAACTATGAGATTGAGAAGACTCTTATCCCGTCCCTAATCGTGTCATGATTTCAAAATCATATCCCTTATTTTTATACCTCGTATGCCTAATACCCATATTACTAGGCAACATTCTCCCAAATTTCTTGACTAAGTGCCTACTTAGTCGTGCCTTATTCAAGTAAAATTTCTTCTTGAACTTATCAAAATTTTCTTACTAGGGTATGTAACTTCTCAGTTCGTGATTCTCTCGAACTTGTCCCCCTTATTATGCAATTAAAAACCCTCTATGCCACCTTATTCTAGATATGTCCGACCCAGCCAATTTCTTCTAACTTGTTGAAACCCTGACCTATATAGGAGTAGTACTGAATTGATAATAATTTCTTATAGAGTTATTGACTAATAGTACCGTGATGGTACCTAGGGCTAATGCAAACTATACACTACAAGAAAAATGACGATTCTTGACGGTTTATAAGTTGACGGTCGTCGAAAACCGTTAATAATAGTATTTATCTTGACGATTTTAGGCTTATGTCAAGAGAAGTCAATTTTTTTGTCATTTTAGCATTTTTATAGCATATATGTTGACGGTTTCGAAGGATCCGTCAAGAAAGAACATTTTTTATATTGACGGTTTGTTGATAACCGTCAAGTAATGCATGTGTGAAAAAATTGTCGCGCATATTTTAGCTGCCATTTTAGTAATTATTAAAAAAATTTATATTGTAGGATATATGTTGACAGTTGCTATTTAGGAACCATATTATTAATCTCCCGAGCCTCTCCAATTTTTTCCCGTGCATATCCTTTCTCCATCCTCTTCTTCTCCATTTCTATGCACTCATGAAGATCCTCCTTACAACATTCCATCTGCTCTCCTCACCACCTCCTCTCCAAACTCTCTACTAAAGCCCTAGCCTCCATCAACCTCCTAAAAATAAATTTTATTTTCACTTCTCATATCTTGGAAACCCTAGCCAAAACCTGTCTCTCTCTTTGAACAGATCCGACCGGATTCACCCAGATCTGCAAGATCCACTCCTTCCCCGAGAACTAAGGTCGTCGATGGTGGTGGAAACCGTGCGGAGGAGGACGTCGATCATCCCATGGAGTTTCCCGGACGTGTCTTCACTTGCGGGACCCTCGAGAAGCTCAAGTCGGCGGTCCCCTGCATAGGTGCAAGCATGAGCCCCCTCCCGTCCGTACGCCTCAACCTGTCAATTCTTATTTCCTTCTCTATGCAAGTGGAGTAAATTGATGCTAAAATTTCCTCTTCCTTTAATTTTAGGGTTTTGATTTGGTTATGCGAGGTTGAGGCGGGCTCAGTAGCAGGCTTCTTAGCCTCCTCTGACTCTGCTTCTCCCACTCATTCTTTGACGCTTGCCTCTCATTCCTTCGGGACGAGTTGGAGAAGGTACATAGAGCTCAACGGGCCCAAGAATGGTAACCGCATCCGCACCGCCTGCCTCTACTACACAGGGGCCGCTCCGGTATCATAGGGTATATTTTCTTCTTCTTGTATTCTATGTGTTTGTTGCAATGTCTGTTCGGCTGAAGATTTGCTGATAATACTTGTTTGGGTGTACGTGATTTCTTTTGTACTCGGGAAATGTTTGTTGAAATGTCCGTTTGGTGATTACTTTTTCTGTTGAAGGTTTGTATGTTGCACGATAACCTTCTTTGCTTGTCCTAGGTCCAGGCTCAAATTTTTGGTATTTTCTATGGTGGAATAATTTTAAGTTTTCACTTCCTTCGACATGGTTAGTTATCAACTTCCTGCCAATTGGCGCATAATCTGATAAACGCTTAACAACTCTAGTGGAACTTTCTAAAGAAATTTGTATTGGTTGAATGTCAGATACAGGTTTGCACACAGTCTCCTCGATTGGGATACTACCCAAACTTTCTTTTGGATCTTTTAATGTCTGAATGTCAGATGTAGATCTCGATATAGTATCTTTAGATTGTATAGCATCTAAAATAGGCAGAGGATTGTCTAACTGATTAATATCTGTTGGCCTGCACAAAATTCCCTTGTTTTTTTCACAAATCTTGGGCTCTAGAATTACAGGAGAATATTTGACTAATGTATCGTCCTTTAATGTGCAAACTTATTCCTTTTTCACAACCTCAGTGTCATCACCATATGAAGTCTTCTTTAGATTTAGCTCTCTATTACCGACTTTATGGTCGACCACAGGTTCAATATCCTCGTCATGTGAATAAACTTAGACAATGACTTCAGAGTTCAGTGGATCACCACCTATATATCCTCGGCATTCAGAAGAACCACAGACACATTTTTTTAGCAGCAACGCCAACTACCCTTACGTAATTGTAATCAAATGTAACCTCTTCATCCTGGCAGCACATAGAAGAAGCCTTTATCATATGACAAAAGAAGCAATAATAAAAACCAAAGAAAATAATATAAAATAAGAAAAAGAATATATTAAATTAGGTATAAAAAACAATACTAACAGGCAACAGCGAGAGATAGACCACACCACCTTGTACCAAAAATTTAAACCCTGGTCCCAGCACCATGTTAAGAAGGGTGGGCAAGGGTATCTCTCGGTAAGATACCACAGTGTAAACCCGAACGTGGTGTATAGTAGGCAAGAGTTTGTAAGTTATAGTAATTATTGAGGCTTGAGAGCTTCCTTTTGGTCTCTCTTTCAATTCCCTTCTAATGTTTGATTTTTCTTGTAGTACCAATAATCTATGATTTCGTACAGTATTCAGTTTTGAATTTTCTAAAGATAGAAGTATGTAATTCATATCAAGTATAAACAAAATAGAAGCTAAACTTTTCCCTCAGTTTCTAGTCCATTATTGCACATTGGATGGTGTGAAAATTGTGAGATTCTTGATAAATGTATACTCAAATCTATGAGCATTAAGTCATTAACAATATTTTATGATAATACGTAGGTCTACCACATTAGTCTTTGAAACAAAACTTTGAAAACATCAGGAAAGACCCACAAGAACATTAAAATACTATATTAAAATCTCCTTTCAAGCTAGTTGAACCACTGTTTTTGCATTTTACTATGTTGTTTATGCACATTGTATTAGTGTTTTTGTTCAACTTGAATTTGGACAATGCTAGTAAGTTGTTTACCAATTCTTGCTGTCTGTCTTTTGTAGTATCATCTTGGCAGAGGACTTCTGTACTGATAAAAAAGGAAATACTTATCTGGCGTTTATAAAGCAAAACCAATACTGTTATTGTATGTAAGTGTATAAAAATCAATGACCTAGTCCAGAATTGGTGGAATTTTTAGGAGGATGTATTGGGAGTCTCTATCTAACTTGGTTGCTCCCGGTGGAATACTGGTCAGTGCTCGTGTAATTCCCAGTAATCTGAGATCTATTTAATATATTTCATGTTTAATTATATATATGCAAAGTTAGAGATGTATTCTTATTCTTCTTTAGACAACTTTCCTATTAATTCCTCTTCTCAATTGTGTTCTAGGTCATTACATTGTGTGATACCACAAAAGCTGACTTGTTGAAAGAGGTGGAGGCTTTTAACCTGAGGAAGTTCAGGTCTGATGAAACAAACGAAGAGCCAGGTACCTAACCTGCCACCTTCCAGTACCTAGATCATATCCAGTCGTATCCTAGCATGATATATGGTGGTGCTGAAGGATATCATGTTGCCACTGTTGCTTTTATACGAAAGTGATTCAATTTGTTAATCGTCCTGTTTATTCGACATGTGTATGTAACCAACTCTGCTAACACAACTTTCCTTTCCTCTTTTATATGGTCATTCTGCTACTCACACTATTAAATTCCAAACTTTTTTATATAAGGTTTAGAAACTTTGTTGTTGATTGAGAAGAGCTTGCATATGGCCCTTCAAATCAAAATTTGGTTAACCCTTGAAAACCCAGTTCCCACCAAGTGGACGAGAAAATTATTCCTGCCGTCTTACTCAGCTATACACTCTTGCCAAAATTAGTGTACGAGACTGTTTGTCTAGCAGAACAATACAAAGGTATAAGGATAGAGGCTTAGTTCCTATAGTTAAGAAGTTCCAGGATTTGTTGATTTGCCTATGACTGTAATGAAAATATATAATGATATTTTGCTACTCAATTTATTTTGCATAAATCTCACCAAGTATAGTTTACTGTTGGTCTAAATTAGGACTAAAATATTCACAAGTTCCCAAAATTTTGGGATAAAGGCTTTGTTATTGTTGTATAAAATATTCACAAGATGAAGAGTATCGTCTCCCAATTAGAGAAGGTAATATGATTTCAATATCCTTGCAAAGTGACGAGCTAGTTTATTCTGAATTTGATGTGGATAACACAGTTGTCTTCAAAGTTCTCTGATTGCTTCGCTAATTATGTGTTCATGAGTGAGCTTATGTGATTTGGGTTTCATATGAAAGCTCGGTAGCTTTCTCTTTTCCAAGATTCACAGTATTGATTTTTGACTGTATTGATAACAGTATTCTACGGGAAGTTAGTGAGTTTGATTTGGTCAATTTCTGAGGTTTCTTTATCAGTGTTGCTCTATACTTCAAAACTTGAAGTCTTTCCACCTCTTTTTAGATTTTAAAAGATATGTTATATGCTCAGTTTTATTATATGTATTGGCCATCTGAAAATTCCTCATGTTTATTATTTCAAAACAAAAAAATGTGATGCCAATTTATTTCCTTCATTTTTATGGATCTTTCCTTCTCAATTTCTGTTATATGTTTTATTATTCGTCGACTAAAAGCAAAGCATTGTGATGAGCTAAAGTTTATTCTGAAGTTGATGTGGATAACACAGTTGTCTTCAAAGTTCTCTTATTACTTTGCTCATTATGTGTTCATAATTGAGCTCATGTGATTTAGGTTTCATATGAAAGCTCAGTAGCATTCTCTTTCCCAAGATTTGCAGTATTGATTTTTGTATCGATTTTTGACTATATCGATAACTTAATCTCTGGGAAGTTAGTGGGTTTGAATTGATCAGTTTTCGAGGTTTCTTTATTAGTATTGGTCTATACTTCAAAACAAGGTTCACAGTATGTATCGAACTATTCCTATGAGTATTGATATCGGCGGTTTCGGATCGGAGTATCGGATTTTTTGGTATCGAAAAACAAATAATTCTTGTTAAAAATGTTGGTATTTTGGTACTTATCAAGTTTTGGAACCTCGTAAACTGTTCCCTAATCTTTTAGATGAACCATTATTTAATAACACATGTAACTTTAGTCTTGTGGATTTTAGGCAGAAAAGGATACAAAGAGGAAAGCTGGGTGGTATTGGACAAGTATGGTTTCGGTATCTTGTTCTTTGTATAATTTTTGGTCTAAAGAATTCATTTTTTTTTATAGTACTTGATGTTTCAATATTTTGTATATCAATATTTTCATTTAAGTCTGGACTTTGTATACTCGCAAAGATGATCTTCTCTTTACGAGTAGGAAAATGAACCCCTCTCTCCCCATGCTAACATGGGCCTATCGGGTCCCCACTTTTGGTTGTAAGATTAGCATTACCCTCACGAGTAATATGAACAAGGGTACATAAAACAAGAGTTTACAGCTAACATGACACAATAACGAAGTCCTTTGCGATATTACAGGCTGGTACCAGAATCATAAGCGAGCTCTCAACTTGTGTCCCTCTTGTACTAGGCTTGTGTCACGCCCCAGAACCAGAATACTGGAGAGCGGGGGACAGACACAGCCAGCTACGTACATTGAAGTGTAACCCACCTTGATGTACGGTTACGGCTGTCTAGATATATGAGAGTTTTACTACAAGCCAACAGTCTCTTATGGTCAATAACAAGCCTAGTGTCTCAATCTCAAGCAAACAAGTAAGTGTAACAAGATAGTAGATCATCAGACATACAAAGTAAGGCATCCTATACATTACATATTCAGATGATCATGAAGCTAGTCATACAAAATGTGGAGACTAGCAAGAGTTTAAGTCATACATGATCAACCCTAGGATATGTCAATCATGTTACAGCCCTTAGGCAGACAGGAATGTAAACTTAACACGAGCTAACACTTGCTCGGCGGCTAAACGCCTCAAAATAATAATTTACAATGGAGTGGGAGAGCAAAATAAAATTCACTCGTTGCCAGGGTTGCGCCTAGTGTTCACCATCTGGCTGGAAGGCTGGAAGATCCTCGGGTGCTACTCCGAAATCTAGCCATACAAAACTAGCTGGGTCAGACCCCAAAAAGAGCAAGTGCCACAAGGGAGGCTTCACTTAAGAACTAAAACTAGCATATTAGCACATGAGACATAAAGGATAATAAAAGACATGAGTTAGAGAAAAATAAGATGATAAACGATAAGACGACTAAGGGACCATTCCGGTAGCAAAGTTACAATCCGTAAACCAAACAAGGATCGGGGTTGTAACCCTTCTCCTGAATAGAGCTTAGTCTCCAACCAATTATCGACAAGAGTAAAGCATGAACAAGCATGTGCTGAAATAATCATAGACTGACATTGCTTAGACAAGACTAGACTGGAGTACATCCATCAATCACGGCCAAGCAAAGAGTATGTCTTGATACTTTAACTAGTTAGGGTTATCACAAGCCTAGTTACTAGCAAGATGCAATGATATGTTCCAGCAGTCACAAGCCCTTCCGCTATCCAGGTTATCCAGGCAAGGTTGATTACCAAAGTTATCCAGAATTATTAGATGGCTTAGAGTGCAACACATAACAGTGTGTCTTGTACTTATTTCATGAGTGTGTCCCACATGACAATGGACTGTAAATGTGCCCTACTCGACGACAGGCTATAAGTCCATCAGGTGTGGCCGGGATAACGGGATCGCCTGTAACTTGGAAAATCTCTCTTAGAATAAACTACTTGATCAATCTAGTCATTAACCTTAGTCAGATTCAGTATGAATCCCTGACCGTGGCAACTAGGGACTCATGTCCTAGATATGATGCAAGACGAGACTGTAGAAGCATGGAATTTCACGATCAGAAATTCTATGCGCCAGACACTACATGCGTCAGGGAGCTCGGACAAAGTACTTTACAAACAACAAATGTAGACATTGAAAGAGGACTTTTTATTACATATAAAAGTCTGTTACATGTCTAGAAAATGTTGTACAAAGGAGAACTTCTACAAAAAGAAAAGATCCTAAGTCTACAGCCAGACGCGGCGATCATCATGCGCTCTTGAACAAGCGCAGCGATCGTCATGCGCTCTTGAACAAGCGCAGCAGCCACCATGCGCTCTCAGTCAGGCGCATCCCAGCATGCGCCTTCAGTCAGGCGCATCCCACCATGCGCCCTCAGCAAGGCGCATCCTTTTCAGCAGCTCAGTTATGTGCATCCTCAGTT
Source organism: Iris pallida (assembly GCA_029216955.1). NCBI lineage: Eukaryota > Viridiplantae > Streptophyta > Magnoliopsida > Asparagales > Iridaceae > Iris > Iris pallida. The sequence continues at coordinate 18,407,674 of JANAVB010023996.1, forward strand.
ATGTGCATCCCTTCAGCAGCCCAGTTATGTGCCACTCTTCCAGCCAGGCTCACCGCCGTCTGAATGCTTCGACTAATGAAGTATTTATTGAGCAAAACGAGGGTGGCAATCAACCCTCTAGCTGGAGGAAGAGCTCCCCAAACCGAGGAAGAGAGGAGCACCGCAAGCCAACCTGTGGCCAGGGGAGGCTTCGAAAGAGCCTCCAAAGACCAAGGAAGACCGCAATCGAAACCATGGCTAAAGGAGCAGCTTTCAACACAACCAGAGTGGACAATACCCACTTTGAAGGAAGAAAGAGCCCCCAAAGCCGCAGCACCGCAATTTCGATCTGCGGCTCTTCCGGAATAACGGAGACGAGGCTCGAGCATCCCGATCTTTGGATGCAACATGCACCTTCCTCCTGCCTCGGAAGCCCTCGACCCTGACTTTTGGATGTAACAGTCACCTTCAAGTGCATCAATGAAGACATTGCGTCGCATCTTCACCCTCGGGAGCATCTCGTCGACAGAATGCATCCGAGTAAACAAGTTCATGTCAGAAGAACGTGAGAGAACAAGAAGCAAACTCTCTCCATGCCACTATTTATAGGCCGGGCAAATCAAACCCATGCGCAAGTGGATGGCTCTCCGAATTCCGTGCAATGAATTTGCATTAAATGGATGAACCGGACGCTTCGAATTCAGCCAAGTCAAAACGGCTATTTAAAGCACTCGAAGATCGTAACAGTCGCACCATTAAAGACGTGTCACGAAGCGGATGCGCCGGCCAGACCGCGCATCACACAGACGCGCCCTTCAAACATCAAGCGCATCACACAGATGCGCCCTTCAACATCAAGCGCATCACACAGACGCGCCCTTCAGCACCAAGCGCCTCATAGGGGATGCGCCCCCATGCGTCCCCATACGCCTAGTGGAACGCCGATCGATGCGCCCACTCAGCTGTCCATCGAATGTCAAAAACATTAAATGCTGAACTGACAGAGTTGGCAGCACGCCTCCCGAAGTCTGAACAGTTGACAGCTTTTTCAGAAGACGAAGCGTCGCCAACGTCAGCATCATCATTACTCTTCCTCCGACGGTTACTGCCACTTAGCCGTCCAACCACTCGCATGCGCCTCCGCAACCATGCGCCCAAATCTGCATGCGCCTCAAAAGCCATGCGCCCTAGACTTCTCTCTTATCCCAAAAGACAGGAGTAAAGTCACTACTGAAGCCTCGCATGTGCCTCAAAAGCCATGCGCCCCGAATGGTTCGTGACTCCTATAGGTTACGAGCCAAATTCTCCTCGTGCGCCCAATCCCAGGCACATCCAACCAAATCATTCCCCACCAAATCCGAGATCTCCGAGCCATGGGTCGACGACACGTGTCCTTTGACTCAACTCACCCAAAATCTCAACAACAGAAAATCTTCTCCTCTGCTACGTGCCGGCTCACAACAGCAGCATGAAGAATTCAACCCCTCGATCAGGGAGCATCGTCCATGCGCCTCCATCAGCAATCACCACGTGGCGTCCCCACGTCCAGGCGCATCCTACATATGCGCGCATGAGCAGCCAGCCTGCAAAGCTATAAATAGAGGGATCATTTCCTTCTCACCCACGAATACACAGAGGAAAACATACATCGACAGACAGAGACTTCGCACCACCAGAGAGGCAGATACAGACACTCAACGTCTTCCTCCTCTCAGCAAGCTCCAGCACCCAGAGCAATCCAAACCTTCAGAGAACCGATAACCGTCGTCAGATCGTCAATGGAGTCAACGCATTACCACTCGCTCCATTGGCACAAGGAACCCAGATAAACAAAAGTGTACTCCTAGGACTACATCTAAGTCCTACGTTGTAACACTGTTCTGTTTGTATTGAAATTTGCAATCAAAAGATTTTAATGGAAAACAGAGACTAGACTAGTAGCTTGTACAAACAAGTTTCAAGCAAGCACCCACGGTGTCAAGACGAAAATTTACTTAGCAAGTCAAGATAGCCGTCGCAACGTCGTTCAAAGTTACATGTCAGATTTACTTATCAAGAGTGCGCCGCAACGGGCCACTATCATATACTGGCCTGTCATGTTCTTGTCTGGAGTGCGCCACGACGGGCCACTGTCATGTTATTACCACGTTCATGTTCATGTATCATGCCGTGTTCACATATCATATCGTGTACAGATTATCATGTCAATATTTCTTGTCAAGGGTGTGCCACAACGGCCACCATCAAGTGCTATCATTCAATTAATATGTCATGCTCACATCGTAGTCATGTCAAGTTCATATCGAAAAGGCGTAAGGATATAAAGTGGGAAAAGAAGGCATCCAATGCTCGTCTTCTGGGAGTCAGTTTCCCTGCCTTTGAGGACAAGGGGAAACGGCCTGCAGCCAACAACTCCGGACGAGAGACAAAGGGGAAACATGCATTGACTGTCAATGCCTCAAAAGGTGCATCAGCACCTACTCAGAAGCCTCCACTTGCACCAAGACCAAATGAGGTTTATTCGTTCAACGATGAAGACACCCTGCAACTCTTTGAGATACTGAAGCAGGGTGACAAGATCAAGCTGCCGGACTCGAAGCGTTCCGACGAGGTTGGGAAAGTGGACAACCCGAGGTACTGTCACTACCATCGGTTTGTCGGACACCCAACCAAGGACTGCTATGTCCTGAAGAATTACATCCAGCGCATGATCAATGCGGATGTACTCTCCGTCGACTACGAGGAGAAGACAGTGTCAGCCAACGTGGTGTCACTCCAGTTCGGCACTCTGCCGCCAACCACGACACAAGATGGCGTCGTCCCCATCCCTAAGGCGACAATGGAGGTGGTTAACTTACCACCTGCTCGTGACAACGTGAGTGGACTCATCCCACTCACCACATCTCGGGGAGAGATCCTATGGGTTCACCCTGATCTTGTCTCCGAGGTGACTCAACCGGAGGTACGCCCTACCTCCAAATCCAAAGGCAGGAAGATCAAGTCTTGCCGCATGGTCTCTTCTTCAGCAGAAGAGGCACTTCCTGTACAGACGCGTTCACAACAGAACGTCCAACTCAACGAAGCTGCCGTCGAGGTGGTGCCTCCTTGCACCGTCCCTGCTGTCCAGGAGGAGGGCCCGTCTAAAGCCCCCAGCAGCCAATAAGCAGAAGCATATAGAGGCCCGCTTCGATAGGCCTCTGCGAAAGGAGAATGCTTCGGGGCTAGCCAAGCCCCACAACTTCGACATACTGGTACAACTTGCCAGTACTCCTGCCCGCCTATCTCTGTTTGAGCTCCTTCGTCTTTCCGAAGACACCCGAGAAGCTCTCTGTGAAGCTCTGAAGGATGCTGAGTCCTTTATCAGTCAGGTCAAGCAGCATGAAGATCTCCCGACTGCATGTGCGCACTGTCATTGTGCGGATGAGGTTATCCCCAACATAACCTCCACCCAACAAGACATGCTGCTCAAGCACAACCGACACAACAGGCCGCTGTATTACACAGGGTATATCGGTTCAGTCAAGGTGAAGCGGATTCAGATCGATCCGGGGTCTTCCCTCAGCATCATCCCGAAGACGCTGCTCTCAACACTGGGGATCTCAATGTACCGACTGGCGCCCTCCAACACAACAATCAGTGGCTTCAATGCTAGCAAAAGCGAGCCACTAGGCAAAATACGACTAAAGTGCCATATCGGTAACCTCAGAACCGAGGTCACTTGTTATGTCGTGGACGCCGAAGTCAACCACAACCTTCTGTTGGGTCGCCCATGGCTGCACGAGTACATGGTGGTGCCATCCACGCTCCACCAATGTATGAAGTACGTGTCCACCAACAACGTCATCCGGACGGAGTTCGCGGACATCGACCCTTTCAAAGGGATTGAGGCCTACTTCACCGATTCCGACTTGTACAAGTCACCTGACGAGGAGGAAGCCAATGATGCTGACGACGAAGCAGAAACGGCAGCAGAGCCAGACATGGAGCCTGAGGTCACTCCCGACGCTCCTTTGAAGATCCGACTCAAAGGCAAACCGCCTCAGAAGTTGCCTCCCATGAGTATTAAGCTGTCCGGGAAAGCACCAGTTGCTCCTGAAGCTCCCCTGAAGATACGGCTCAAGGGAAAGCTGCCTCAAACATCGGCTCCCCTTGTGGCGAAACTACAAGGGAAGGCACCAATCACCGGAGGCACAGCGGAGGCACCTCTGAAGGTGCGTCTTAAAGGCAAGCCGCCACAATCCAAGCTGCCAGAGAAGGCCCACGTAGTCCTCTCGGACCCCAAGACCAACGCTGTGGTGGACTCTCCCGATCCTACTCCAGTACTCACAGATGAAGAGCTAGGGAAATATATCTCTGCTGATGTAGATGCGCCATCTCTGGACAATGTAATCCCGCGGGATAAAATCTCGTATTTCATCAATAATAGAGTGTCTTTTAATTATTCTAGTTTTCCACATTGGAATGCCATGTATATATTAGATAACGCTCTACGGTCGTTGTAAACACAAATAACGACCGTCCATCATGTAAATCGAGTAGTCCCGTCACAAGGGGTCTGTTACATAGTCCCGCCACGGAGTCGAGACGAAGAATCCATCATCTTCGGCAAAGTTGAGCGTCATCAAGACCTCCCGCCACTCGAGCCAGAACCAGATACCGGCAGAATGCAAGTCTATCGGTACACGGACAAGGCAAAGTACCTCATCCAAAAGATGGGTTACGACCTAAAAAGCAACAAAGGCCTGAACTACGGCAAGGGTCGACGTCTCCCTCTCCGGCTTCTAACGCCTAAAGGAAAGCCGCAGGACTACTACAATAGAACTCGACGGGGGGTAGGCTATGTCATGCCGCCGTCAACTCCAGAGAGTTCAGACGCGGAAGAAGGAGAGCATTCTCACTCGTCTGAAGCATCAACGTGGGATTCCGATACCAGCATCGGATCAGTCTTCAAGAAAGTGCTGTCAGCCAACATGACTGTTTGCCATTAAAATTCTTTTATTGCAAATTTCAATACAAACAGAACAGTGTTACAATATAGGACTTAGATGTAGTCCTAGGAGTACACTTTTGTTTATCTGAGTCCCTTGTGCCGATAGAGTGAGTGGTAATGCGTTGACTCCGTTGACGATCTGACGACGGTTATCAGTTCTCTGAAGGTTTGGATTGCTCTGGGTGCTGGAGCTTGCTGAGAGGAGGAAGACGTTGAGTGTCTGTATCTGCCTCTCTGGTGGTGTGTTCCTTCGTTTTTTGTACGTAGGATCGTTCTGTGTGTGTGTGAAGGAAATGATCCTTCTATTTATAGCTTTGCAGGCCGGCTGCTCATGCGCGCACGTAGGATGCGCCTGTACGCGGGGACGCCACGTGGTGATTGCTGATGGAGGCGCATGGACGATGCGCCCTGATCGAGGGGTTGAATTCTTCATACTGCTGTTGTGAGCCGGCACGTAGCAGAGGAGAAGATCTTTCTGTTGCTGAAATCTTGGGTGAGTTGAGTCAAAGGACACGTGTCGTCGACTCATGGCTAGGAGATCTCGGATTTGATGGGGGGAATGATTTGGTAGGATGCGCCTAGGACTGGGCGCATGAGGAGACTTTGGCTCGTAACCTTTAGGAGTCACGAACTATTCTGGGCGCATGGCTTTTGAGGCGCATGCAGAGCTTCAAATGGAGACTTTCCTTCTGTCTTTAGGGATCAGTGAAAAGTCTGAGGCGCATGGCTTTTGAGGCGCATGCGGATTTGAGCGCATGGCTGCGGAGGCACATGCGAGTGGTTGGGTGGCCACATGGCAGTAGCCGTCGGAGTAAAGTAATGATGATGCTGATGTTGGCGACGCTTCGTCTTCTGAAAAAGCTGTCAACTGTTCAGACTTCGGGAGGCGTGCTGCCAACTCTGTCAGTTCAGCATTTAATATTTCTGACATTCGATGGACAGCTGAGTGGGCGCGTCGATTGGCGTTCCACTAGGCGTATGAGGACGCATGGGGGCGCATCCTTTGTGATGCGCTTGGTACTGAAGGGCGCGTCTGTGCTGATGCGCTTGATGTTGAAGGGCGCGTCTGTGTGATGCGCGGTCTGGCCGGCGCATCCGCTTCGTGACGCGTTCTTTAATGCAGCGACTGTTACGTTCTTCGAGTGCTTTAAATAGCCGTTTTGATTTGGCTGAATTCGAAGCGTCCGGTTCATCCATTAAATGCAAATTCATTGCACGGAATTCGGAGAGCCATCCACTTGGCGCATGGGTTTGATTTGCCCGGCCTATAAATAGTGGCATGGAGAGAGGGTTTGCTTCTCGTTCTCTCACGTACTTCCGACATGAACTTGTGTACTCGAATGCATTCTGTTGATGAGATGCTTCCGAGGGTGAAAATGCGACGCAATGTCTTCGTTGATGCACTTGAAGGTGACTGTTACATCCAAAAGTCGGAATCGAGAGCTTCCGAGGCAGGCGGAAGGTGCCTGTTGCATCCAAAGATAGGGATGCTCGGGCCTCGTCTTCGTTGTGCAGGAAGAGCCGTAGATCGGAATTGCGGTGCTGCGGCTTTGGGGGCTCTCTCTTCCTTCAAAGTGGGTGTTGCCCACTCTGATTGGGTTGAAAGCTGCTCCTTTAGCCGCGGTTTCGATTACGGTCTTCCTTCGCCTTTGGAGGCTCTTTCAAAACCTCCCCTGGCCACAGGTTGGTTTGCGTTGCTCTTCTCTTCCTCGGCTAGAGGGTTGATTGCCACCCTCGTTCTGCTCAATAAATGCTTCATTAGTCGAAGCATTTTGACGGCGGTGAGTCTGGCTGGAAGAGCGGCACATAACTGGGCTGCTGAAGGGATGCACATAACTGGGATGCACATAACTGAGCTGCTGAAAAGGATGCGCCTTGCTGAGGGCGCATGGTGGGATGCGCCTGACTGAGGGCGCATGGTGATTGCTGCGCCTGCTTGAGGGCGCATGGTGATTGCTGGCTGTAGACTTAGGATCTTTTCTTTGTAGAAATTCTTCTTCGTATACTCTGCTAGTGAAGAGGAGCATGAAGACCACCTCAGGAAAGTGTTGCAGGTTCTGAGAGAGAACCAGTTGTATGCCAAGCTCAGCAAGTGTGAGTTTTGGACGAATCATATTTCATTTTTAGGTCACATCATATCAGGAGCTGGAGTAGCAGTAGATCCCAAGAAGGTAGAAGTAGTAGAGAGTTGGCCAGTACCCAAGACCGTAGCAGATGTGCGGAGCTTCTTGGGATTGGCAGGATATTACAGAAGGTTTGTATCAGACTTTGCAAGGCTTTCAGCACCCATGACCCACTTGACCCGGAAGGATGTACCATTCGTTTGGTCGGCAGAATGTCAGGCATCATTTGAGACTTTGAATCAAAAATTGATATCAGCACCTATTCTTACATTGCCAGTTGGACCCGGAGGTTTTACAGTATATTGTGATGCGTCAGGTAAAGGACTTGGGTGTGTCCTTATGCAGCATGGGAAGGTGATAGCATATGCATCTAGGCAGCTTCGGGACCACGAGAAGAATTACCCAACTCATGATTTGGAGTTAGCGGCAGTAGTGTTTGCTCTGAAGCTATGGAGGCATTACTTATATGGTGACCGAGTGGAGATGTACACAGATCATAAAAGTCTGAAGTACATCTTTACTCAGAAGGAACTGAACATGAGGCAGAGAAGATGGCTGGAGTTGATTAAGGATTATGACGTAGAGCTTCAGTATCACCCAGGCAAAGCTAATGTGGTAGCAGACGCTCTCAGCAGGAGAGGCGGCGCATTTATGTTAACAACACAGAAGCACATTTTAGAAGACCTTCAGGAGATGGGCATCGAATTTATACTTCCTAGTGATATAGGAGTTCTAGCAAGTCTGCAAGTTCAATCTGACTTAGTAGACAGGATCAAGGCAGCTCAGGCACAAGACCCAAGGATTCAGAAGCTTAGGGCAGAATGTGAGTCAGGACTCAGGAAGGAGATGAGAATTCATGAAGATGGTACACTTAGGTTTGGATCACGTCTATGTGTGCCTAGTGGAGATATCAGACAGGAGGTTATGACAGAAGCTCATAGTTCTCAATATTCTATTCACCCTGGGGTGACCAAGATGTACCAAGATATCAAGCGGTATTTCTGGTGGAACGGGATGAAGAGGGAGATAGCTAGATTTGTTTCCCGTTGCTTGGTATGTCAGCAAGTGAAGGCAGAACAGCAGAGGCCAGCTGGGTTATTGCAACCGCTTCATATTTCGGAATGGAAATGGGAGCATATTACAATGGACTTTGTGACCGGTTTACCGAGATCACCAAGTGGTAAGGACGCTATTTGGGTGATAGTGGACCGACTTACGAAGGTAGCACACTTTCTTCCTTTCAGAGTAGGACAATCTACAGAAAAGTTGGCGAAGTTATATATGCAACAGATAGTCAGGCAGCATGGAGTTCCTGTCAGTATTGTGTCGGATCGGGATACCCGTTTTACATCACATTTCTGGAAGAGCTTACATCATAGTCTGGGTACCAAGTTAAGATTTAGCACGGCCTACCATCCGCAGACGGATGGGCAATCAGAAAGAACGATTCAGACTTTAGAAATGTTGCGAGCTTGCACTTTAGATTTTGGAGGATCTTGGGAGAGCCACCTGCACTTGGTCGAGTTTTCATATAACAATAGTTATCAAGCCAGTATCCAGATGGCGCCATTTGAAGCATTATATGGTAAGAAGTGCAGGTCACCGCTTGCATGGGATGATATCGGAGAGAGGAAGATGTTAGGCCCAGATATGATTGTTCAGACGGTTGAAGTAGTTAAGGGAATTAGAGAGCGACTTCGAGTTGCGCAGGATCGGCATCGTCATTGGGCGGACCAGCATCGTAGGCCGTTAGAGTTCTCTGTTGGGGACCACGTATTCTTGCGGATCTCACCTACTCGTAGGGTCATCAGATTTGGCGTTCGCGGGAAATTGAGTCCGCGGTACGTGGGCCCATTTGTTATCCTTGATTGGATAGGCGATGTTGCTTATCGTTTATCACTCCCACCTTTGTTACGAGAGGTGCATGACGTGTTTCATGTATCTCAATTACGTACGTATGTATCGGACCCAAGCCATGTCCTCGATCACTCTGAGCTGGTTGTTGGTACCAACCTGTCTTACGAGGAACAGCCTGTGTCCATTTTAGACCGAAGAGAGAAGATACTCAAGAACCGAACAATTAGTCTTGTCCGTGTTGCTTGGGGTCATCACTCCTTGGGAGAGTCAACGTGGGAACGTGAGGATGATATCCGATCACGGTATCCACACCTGTTTGACTCACAAGGTATATCTCTTTCCGTATACCTTGATTGTCCTGAATCTTCATGCTTGTCACTTTATAGGTAGAGCTACTTGATATCATGGATTGATGAATTTACATATATAGCACTTGCTTTTGATATGGTAGAAATGATTGCTTGCTCACTAGAATTGCTTGTATTAGTTTAGCTCCGATATTTCTACCTGCTTGGATTTGAAATTTCGAGGACGGAATTTTTCTAAGGTGGGTAGAGATGTCACTTCCCGTTCCCAGAATACATATTTTTATGCATATAATACTTGAATATATTTATTTAATATTTGTCATGTATTATCCTGTATTTAAATTCTTTTAATTTCACGATAATTAATTTTCTGTATTTTACTTTCTGCTTTTATTCTCTGCTTTAGCTTTGTTTTAGGTTCGACCTAGGTTGGTTTATTTTTGGGTTCTTAGTGGTTCATCATGAACCGAACCTAACATCCCATTTAAAGCCCCCAAACTCTTTCTCTCTCTTCATTACTCTCCTTCACCATTACTCTTCTTCTTCTTCCTCATAACTCTCTCCACCTACCAAACCCATAGGCAAGTACACCTTGCTTCCACATGAGAACCCATTTTTATGGTTCACTTATCTTCCTCTCGTAATTTTAAGAGAGTTTAGAACTTGGCATTTTGCATTTTGAAGCCTTATTTTTCGTAGATCTAGTAATTGCTATTTTCGGTTTTGATCTATCAACTTCCTTACTTCCAAGTTTTGTCCATTCCAGTTTTGTTGAGGTGGTGTTATACGCCATTCTGAACCATGGGAACCTCATTCCTGGCTTGGAACGAAGGTTCCATGGAATTTGGGGTTCGGGAGATGTTTTACGCTCACGTTATACGTGCTCGCGTAACATCAGCCCTTCACGCCCACGTTGTTACGTGTTAGCGTAATATTGAGTTTTTACGCCCACGTTATATGTGTCCGCGTAGTGCCGAGCTTTACGCCCACGATCACTCGTGTCAGCGTAAAACTGTTTTACGCAGTCTACTTGACTTGGCGTAATCTTTGTTTTACGCGCACAATGTCTCAGGCGTAAACTCTAAATCTTTTTACACGTAGCTCCTTTTTACGGGCACTCCTTGGCTCGGCGTAAAACGAGTTTTACGCTCAACCTTGTTCCTTTATTTGAGTGTATTTCCTTTACGCGTAACTTTATGTTTTACGCGTACTCTTCTAAGTTTTACGCAGGCAGGCTCTTACGCAGGCAGGCTCTTACGCAGGCAGGCTCTTACGCAGGCAGGCTTTTACGCGTGTATTGTTGACCTTAGCGTAAAAATTGGCATAGACCAACCTTGGCGTAATTTAACCTTAGTGCTTCTATTGCCTTACAATTTATTCATTTAATGTTGGCATGATAATTCTCCTATTATATCCTTACGCCTTTTTGCATAAACTCGAAAATCTTGGCATGATAATATTTTAATACATATGGTTGTGTAGAACGTGTCCTGTGTCTTGATTGGTTTATGGATACCCAGTATGACTGGAATTAAACTCTGAGAGTTGTAGACTCGACCCCACTAAATACTAGTCGACTTTCATGCCTTGTCACCATTGATAATGATTGTGACCTTGACTAATAATTGATCATGCGTGCGTTCCTGGTTGGAACTAAGAGACTGGCTAGTCGTCTTATTGAATTAAATGAATGAGACACGTTCATGTAATGAACTATTGAAAACGATTAGCCGATCCCGAATATTGACGTACAGGCACATGCAGGCTTCAATTTATTTATTTATTTATTTATTTTACAAAGCAGCATGTGTACTTTATGGTCAATGCATGATTTCTCCGTGGTTAGATTTGATTGTTGCATTACGCTATGTAAGACCTACAACCTAGCCGCACGGGTATCGTTGTAGAGTTGCGCATATCGTACCCCGTACGAAAGTACTCATTTGAATGGCCATGATCCACGGCATGGGATTTCACTCAACGTAGAGACTTTTAAGTTAAATAAAATAATGATTGCATGGAGAGAATGGATCCCCGAGTTCTTACATGGCAGCCCTCTTAGGACTAGTGGTGCCCGACAGGCCGGCTGGTTCCCACAGATACTGTAAACCTGCCACACGGGCAGGGAGCGGTATCTGCTTATATTATTATTGTATATTGTATATTGATGACGGGCGTCCCGCTGGGACTCGTCTAATTCATGATTGGCGCAATTGATTGACTGGATAGACTAGCCTTGCTCGTACATAGTAAGAACTGAGGAATCCCTATTTGCATAATTCCAGGATAACTTGGGACTCACAATAGCAAGCCGTAGGAATTGATTGGCCGTTTAAGATGATTTGTTTGTGTACTGTATCTACTCTGTTGCCTAACTGAGATGATCAGAATGTCAGGACATGACGCGTCAACTTCTGTCCTTGTTTGGTTGGAAGGTTGGTTCGAAGTGTCGTGATGTTATGTGAATCCTAGTGGAAAGCAGAGATCTATTATTATATTCTCTTACTTACTGGTTTAATCCTTCACATCGTCCTTCCTTGTGGTACTTGCTATTAGAGGTCTAACCTCTCTGGTTTTGCATGGCCAGATTTAGAGCCGGTCCCCGAGAATCCAGCTTACTTTTACCTCCAAGATGGTCAATACTAGAGGGATGATCGCAGGAGGACTCGAGTGGGTTCCTTACTTCACCGCTCGTTTTGTTATTTACATCATACTTAGCCGTTTGGCACCGACATGTTAGTCGGATTGTTTTGCACTTTTACATAATTGTAACTAAGTCAGACTGCAGCTGATAACAATTGTGTATATGTTACTATACTATCTGGCTATGTTTTGTAAAGCCAGATCTCAAGAACATTTTGACTAAGCGTTTAGGATGCCTTACTGCTTTATCTTACCTGTTCTCTATTTTTGCTTCTTGTTTGAATGATTGAGACAATAGATGTGAAGTGACCATAGTAAGACTTTCATGTAGTATGCACCCCCTCGTCTGGTTAGACAGCATTGATCGTATTATACGGTATTCATCTACCCGTAATACGTAGCTGGCTGAGTCATTCCCCCGCTCTCCAGTATTCTGGTTCTGGGGCGTGACAGGTAGAATCCTCAATAATATTTTTTAATTTTTTGGAAAGAACATGTTATCGGTGACGATAAAAAATATTTTGTACTCACTCATTCTAAATATTTATCTCTTCAAGTCATAGATATTAGGGATTTTGACGTGTTAGGAAAGGCTCAAACATGCTAAGGGTGAAGCAAGAATAATGGAACTATCTAAAATGATGTACAAAATAACATCTTTTGAAGTTCTATTGCTAAGCCGAAATCAAGAGGTACATAAATACTCCGACAATCAAGAAAGGTAATTTTCATATTTACCTACATATTCTATTCATTTTGATCCCAAATTTAGTTGGACAAATATATATTGTTGAGTGTGTGAGCCAAATTTCTTGGTTTATGTATATTGATTATGGTGATGTTAAATGATTGATTTGCATGTTTGAACCTTAAATGATCATATTATTATAGTTTAGATGTTGTTCAAACGATTAGTCAAAAGAGAAATAGTTAGTGAAATTGTAAATTCCTTTAAATCTAAAGTTTTAAAAGTTGAGATTATCTTGGATACAAGCCTAAAGAGTCCTTCTGTCAACCGGGCGTAAATAGCCCTAAGCGACATGGTACTTAATCGTCCACCCGTGGACCTCCGTTAGCTGGAAACCGGCCCCTACAGCTAACCCAAGTTAATCAACACTTTATAGACTAAAGATTTCTTAAGGTCGATTAGCAAAATCACTTAAACTATTATTATAGTACTTTAGACTGTCATCTTTACAAACATAGCTCATAAAGATAAATCTTTAGAGCCCAGACTGAAAGTTACTATGTCATACTTTAAGAGGTAACAGAGTCAGATAAGTTTTGGCTCACTATCCTAAGCATGATATCAGCAGTTGATTGAATTACATAATTCTGATGACACTAAGCATGATCTATATGCTTTATGTGAGTCATTATATGACTTAGTCTTTAAATATAAAAATACTATAGAACCATGTTGAGCATTGGAAGGAGTATGAGGGTTCACTTGTGAAACAAGTTAGATACTCGTAAGATGATAGGTCCATGTGACAAACTATCATAACTAGTCTCTGAAACGGTAGTTTTAAACGTAGCTTGTGCTGGTGCTGAATGGCTCAGACAATTTTATGTATATACAAATTTACGTACATGTCGTTTGAATTTTAAATAAATTGTGATAATCAATTTGCTTTAAAAAACTACTAAAGCATGTCTTTGTGAGTTCTAAGATGAACAGGTACATGCAGCTGTACATCAAGTCTTAAAGATCATAAAAGGCAAAATGTGGTTCTTGACTATAAAAGTCATAAAAGAACTTTACAGATCTCTTGACGAAGAGTCTGTTTACTCTTGACGAAGAGTCTGTCTAGGAAATTAATCCTAGATTCATCGAGGGAGATGGGGCTAAGACCATAAGTAAGTCACCAGCAGTGGCAACCCAACCGAGTCTGATTGGAGATCCCAAGAAGCCGGTTCAACGGGTAGAAACAAGCTGGACTAGGTGACTTTATGGAACTGACCCGAGATTAAAATCTTATTAAAATAATGTCCAAGTGGCTGTACATGTGTACAATAATTCCCCATCCCTATGGTGACTGTTTCGGTGTGATTTGGTTAGGATGAGTTTTAGAACTCTTAATAGGTTCAAGCATGATTATGCAGGGTTGACTCCAATCACCAACCCTTGGAGGACTTATCTATGTGAGAGGTCGTGAAGGCCGCGACTATGGGACAGAGTGATCCCAGACAACTCTCATGAATAAGGAAAAAGTGCGCATGGCCAATCAAAAGCGCCACCCCGACAGACCCAAGAACCTCTAGCATACTATGTGTGTTATTTTCTGAATCTGATTCAAGAAGTCTGATTCAAGGCATAGTCCTTCAAGTACTTCTTCAGATAAAGACAATAGTCACTAAATGAGATTCAAGGCTGTAGTCCATCTCACCTATTGTATAGTATTCATTTGCCCAGAAATTCTTTATCTCTACTTTTTAAACATTGTTAACTCTATTCGAAACTTGGTTTTTTGGGGGGGGATTGTTGTATGAATTTATAAAAAAACCAACTTTCAATGACTTTTATTGTATTGATTTTAATTCCTATTAACTATTACCTTTTATTATCCATTTTATTGGTTGTTTAATCCTAATAAAGTATATTAATTCTATAGGTTGAGGGTTGTCCATTATTATCCATTTTATTGGTTGTTTAATCCTAATAAATTATACTAATTCTATAGGTTAAGGGTTGTCTATATAATGCATACTTTGTCTTGTTGAAAACACATCTTTTTGAGAGTAGCAACCACATGATTCTCCTCCTTCTCTTCCTCCACAAATCACTACCATATGATTTATACTTTTCTATTTCAATCTCTCCTACTCTGGGCAAGAGCTAAGTTCGGGTCGTTCTTTCGAAAGCGTGTGCGGTGACGAAAAGCCGGTAGCAAGGGGGTTTTACCACTAGGAGGATTCGAGATGATGTCTGCACATAGACCTCGAAAATCTCTTAGGACTGCTTCGTGCATGACTTTCCCGTAGACCGGTATTTCTAACATTTATTATTATTTTGTTATTCCATTTTTCATGATGATTAAAAAAAATATCTAACACCCCCATGGGCATGGGATGGCGGGGTGGTCACGGGACGGACGGTTCCAAGCTGGCGGCCTCAAGAAATGGACATAAAAAAAAAGAAAAAAGAAGAAGAATATATTATCAGTAGCTATGTGTGTCGAATATTGTGTCATAACCTAGGATAGGGGTAGGTATGTACTGTTAGCATGGAGGAGATCGACCTGCTGTAATGAGAGGTCATGAGAGAGGTCGAAAAAGGAAAATGGAAATGGGTTGGGGCGAACGAATAGTTGGCACCTGGAAGGAAGTCAAGGACATACGTTTAATATTAACAAGGACCAAGTGGGAGCACTGGTGAGCCAGAGCTTTCCTGTTATTGTAAATGGGGTGGAAATAGGAAGGCTCACGTTCGAGCCTGGGGTTGTACGCGTGAGTTTCCTTTTGGTACAAGTATTAGTGAGAAATCAATGAAGGGGAAGTCTGTGAGCATGTTGGGACGAAATAGTAGGAAGAAAGGTTTGAACGCCTTAAAATGTTTAGGAGGTATATATAAAAAGCAGTGAGCTATCACTTGATTCGGGGATGGAGTGGTAAATGGGCTGGATCTTGGGTTCGAACCCTGGTTGTGGAATGGGGCAATTATTTCCTGTTTGCGTGGCTATTGTGTATATATCTAGATAAAAGTATTAAATATGTATCCATAGTATAGATGAGTGGCAGCTACAATATCCTACCTAATAACTAAATTTAAATATAATTTTATCTAGGTTCCTTGGGCCAGATGTGCTTGGACTCGGTATCAGCTTCTCATTTTCAGTGCTCGAATCCCCTTTTGGTACAAGTGTTAGTAAGAAAACAATGAAGGGGAATGAGTCTGTGAGCATGTTGGGAGGGAATAGTAGGAGGAAAGGTTTGTACGCCTTAAAATGTTTAGGAGGTATATATAAAAAGAAGTGAGCCATAGCTCACTTGGTTGGGGGATGGAGTGGTAAATGGGCTGGATCTTGGGTTCGAACCCTGGTTTGTGGAATGGGGCAATTATTTCCTGTTTTCTTGGCTATTGTGTATATATATATATCTAGATAACAGTATTAAATATGTATCCATAGTATAGATGAGTGGCAGCCAGATGTGCTCGAATCAAGGCAAGCATACCTTGCTTCTATGTTTCCTCTTTCAGTTACATTTTGCAGGCCTACTACTTTACTTGATTATATCACAAATGTGCGTCCGAGTACAACTCTAAGTGCAACCAACGAGATACTTTGGTTCTCTATTTTCTAACCTAGGCTATAGGCGACTACACTTACATTGGTGAGCGGATACACAGATTTTCCGCAGGACCCTGACACTACTTTAGATACGGAGAGATGATAATGAGGTATACGGCATGTATCCCTGCATATGACTGATCTATCTGTAGGATGGAGCATGTGTTGGCATAATCATGTTGATCATTTTCATTATACTGCTACTAGACTTCTGCTTAGGGATTGAACATTACGAGGATTCGAAATGTTCTAGATTCATTAGATGGGGAGGACAGTCACTATACGTAGGGTCTATGAGATTAGTTCACTTGACGTTACTGCATGATGGGTGCCCGGAGGGAGCGCCATTGCACGAGTACCCATGACATCATAGACAACCCCATGCGTTGAAAGTTGTCCTCATTTTAATATACACATAGTGGATAGAGTACCCTGATTCTTTATGCTTTTTCATACCGTAGTAGCATGTATGTTATGTATCTTGTTGCGTCCCGCTGAGGACCTAGTTTTCTTTCAGCTTGGCTGAGTAGATTACTGAGTTCTTGTCGAATATTTGCTGAGCACCCATTTTATTGCAGGTATTACTCTTCAGTAGTATATGTTTCATTCCTATATTTCCTATCAGCTTGATTGTGTAGTATTTATTGACATTTTCATTATCTCGAGTCTATTCGGGCAAGTTTGATTGTTATGCTTCAGACTAGTATTTATATTTACTTTCTTATGCTTCTGTTATATCGATTGAGATAGAGAGTTGATATAGTGATAGTAACACCAATTTAAACAGCTTATATGCATTCAAGTCAGACTAGAGATTGGTTGAATATGTAGCAGGCCAATGCCATATATCTTGGTCCCGTGTATGTTGGGACTGGGGCGTGACAACGATCACTCTCCAAAAAGGATGAGAAGACGATGACTGCCAACGTCGTCTCTTTACAATTTGGAGACTTTCCTGCTCAGTTGGTCCCTAACGGTGTCGTCCCGATATCGAAAGCGACTATAGAGATCGTTAACCTCCTGCCAGTACGAAACGATACTTTGGTACATCTATCAACAACTGAAGGCAAAATCATGTGGGTTCATCCAGACTTAGTCACCGACTTCGAACAGAAGACATCCGTCTCTTCTACAAATCAAAGAAGTCGGCCAAATACAAATCATGCAACATAACTTCGAGTGAGCCCACTGCACTTAATGGCCATGTTCCCCTTGAAGGTTACCTTCATTCCAGCAGGATCCACTCCTTCCTCTTCAAGGACTGCTTCTTCGACGTCAGAAGTCGACTACCAACCAAAATTCTATCGTTACGGTTGTTTGCCATGGCAAAAAGTTATACAAACTTTTTGTATATTAAACGTATAAAGGGTACAATAGATTCCTAAACAGTAGATCTAAGTACAAATTTTCTGGAAAAGTGTGACAGAGGAGATCAAGCACTTCAGTGGCTCCTTTACTCCGTTGACAATCTGACGATGAGTTGAACTTGCTCTGGCTTTCTGGTACTTGTTACTGGAACTCTGGGTTGCCAATCAAGAGGATGCCGAAGTTATGAAGATTTTAAAGCTTCTTTACCGAAGGAAAACTCCTTCTATTTATAGACGAGCACATATACGATGTGCATAAAGATTATATAAGAACACTGCATGTGAAGATATGAGAGAATCTTGAGGCTACACGGTGAGGGCTGCTGCTGAGCTGACACGTTGCGGGTGCTGGGATTCTCTTTTATCAAGATCTTGGGTAGTTATCAACATAACTGAATAAACGACATATGACATGCGTTTAATGTTGATTGGATGAACCCGAGTAGATTATGTTCCTATCCTCGACGTTGGATTTTATTCTTATCTTAGGGGGCCATTAGTTTAAACAAACCGATTGGATATGGCCCTCGTCCATAGAAACAAACTTCATCCTTATCTTTGGTAGTGGTGGTTTAAACAAACCGATAGGATATTGCTCTTATCAACAGAATCAAACTCTGTTCTATCTTAAGAGCGGTGGTTTAAACAAACCGATTAGGGTAATATCTGAAAAGATATAGGACCCAACTTGCCACGTAGAACAATGACATCTTATAGGATTGTGCATCTATGCGAGCTGCGCTTCTGGAGAGGCTTCAATGTCACTGTGCTTTTAGGCCACGTTGAGACTGTATTTCGAAGATGAAAGAATCACTGTACTTTAGGCGACGAGCAGACTGTGCTTTTAAGATGACGGAGTCATTGTGCTTTAGGGTGATGAGTAGATTGTGCTTCGAAGATGACGGAGTCACTATGCTTTTGGGCAATAAGGAGACTGCGTTTTGAATATAACTGAGTCTCTCCGCTTTTAGGCGACGAGGAGAATATGTTTCAAGAAACAGAGTCACTGCGCTTTAGGGCGACGAGGAGACTTGTGCTTGAGGCAACAAAGTCACTGCGCTTTTGGGTTAAAGTGAGGGAGCTGCGCTTTTGAGCTGAACCGAAGTGGCTGCACTTCTGAGTCTGAAGGAGCTAGTTTTGTCGAAGTCATAAGAGCAATTAATGACTGCTCTTTTAACGGATGAGTCAGTCATCCTCTTCCTTTATTACCGTAGTCAGTTAGGGAATTCAA
Source organism: Iris pallida (assembly GCA_029216955.1). NCBI lineage: Eukaryota > Viridiplantae > Streptophyta > Magnoliopsida > Asparagales > Iridaceae > Iris > Iris pallida. Next base: position 18,426,464 of record JANAVB010023996.1, read on the forward strand.
GAAGTTCGTGGCCTAGGATTAAGTCAAATGAACCTATTAAATAAGATTCATTATGCTGAGTCCTAGGTTCACCCCATTAATTTGGGAGTCTTCGACTGACGGCCATGTAGCATGTGGGTTGGACAGCACACAGCCTATATAAAGGGAAGCTTTTATAAGGAGTTACGTCCACTGTGTCTTAGCATTCCAACCGTCATGCTCGATCCTGAATTGGCTTCGAATGGCCGTTGGCCTTATACAAGTCGACTGTTGGTTGTGGATCTCTTCGTTCAAAGAAGCTATGTCCTTATAGAAGAACTGCTACTAGATCTTGAGATGCAATTGAGTGTTTGGAATAAGGAGTTCGAACCTGATCAACATCTTGGACGTCTTTGAGGTCCAAGCTATTGGATTTGGATTTATTGCCAACTCGAAGCGCTACAGGTTGTGCTCTGCCCTGCTCAAAAGGGGTAGTAGTATAGTGAGCAGGAGCTGCGTTCTTGCTCGGGCCTATAACTGTTTCATTAGCCATATTGGAATTCCTCCGCATCTGGCTAGGAAGTGGTTTGCTCTGACGAGGAAGTGATTCGCACTGACGAGCTCCGTGTCTGGGGGGCTGCGCACTTTCTGAATCTTGCCCACTTATAGACTTTTGGTGTTTTAGTCTTTAAATGCAATCATGAAGAATCTGTAATAGATCTATGTAGACAAAATTTTAATAAAGAACTTTTTATGCACCATCTTTGAACGTCTGTTGTGATGTTCGTTTGCTGTCTGCGCTTTTGGATACCTGCATTTTTGTGAGGTTGTATGCAGCAATTTTTTATCGCCTGCGCTTTTGTCACTGCAGCACTTTTTTCATGCTTCTACAAGACCTCCTTCAAAGTCTTTCGAACTTGAGTCAAGCTCGGAATACTTTGAACAGAAGCATGACTCGTGTCCTTTATAAACAAATGTCCAACATGCTTGCTGATAGGCTGTCGTCATGCTTAGCCTTCCATATTAAATGTCTTGAGCCATTGTTTCATTAAAAGTTGATCATAACTCCTCGTTTCTAGGGAACGGTCAACATGATCTCAACTCTTAATTCCTACGTCATCCGAAGAGCCTCTTCGAGCATGAAGCGTTTTGTCTTCTTTTTTGCTTACGTGGCTGCACCCTATAAGTAGGGGTTGCTCGGAGAGAGAAAAGCTTTCTTTCTTTTTTCCTTCCAACAGAAGCTTTTCGTGAAAGCTTTCTTATTCCTTCAAACCCTAGCTTTCCCGCCATGGCTTCCAAGAAATCAAGAACCATGAAAGCTTCTAAAGCGGTTGCGGCGAGCATGAAGAAGGCTAGAGGAAAGCGGCCAGCTTCAGCCGTCGATGTTGATGACTCTCCGGCCGTCGGTGTCATAGTTCATAGCAACGTGCGGCCGCCTATCACAAGTAATAAACTTCGATCCTCCATTTTGCTGATGCACATGAGCGTCTACTCCTCGGAGTATCATTTCGTAGATGTGCTGAAGTATTTCTTGCTGATATGCATGGACACTTGCTTTCGAAGAAGTGTTTGTAGATGTACTGAATCTCTATCCAACTGATGTACATAGTCGTTACTTTAATAAAGTAACGACTGCAAGATATGTTGAAATTTTTGATGATGCGCAAGCTCACTATGCAATGCCTGCACGGATGCTCTCTCACTAAAATACAGTTCTGTTAAGTAGTATCTGTGCAGAAGCATCATTGCTGAAGCACAGTGTTACAAAGCAGTGCATGCATGGATGCTAGTTTGCTGAAACGCAGTGTTACTAGGTAGTACCCGCACGGATGCTTGTTTTCACTCAAACATATCTCAGACTTATGTTCTCATTTTGTATAGTTTTCATGACCACCTCCCTCTTCAATGAGGTTCTCCACGACTTCTCCGTTTGTGCGCTAGGGACAAACATCGACCAGGAGCTCGTCGAGCCAGTTAGGAGGTTGATCGCCGAAGATCAACCAGAGGGGCGACTGGATCAGATACAGGAGCAGCATCGCGATTATTTTTGCCGTATGTTGGATCATGGCAGGTTGACGCCCTCTCTTGACGCCGACGCAGGGATGTTAAAGCCTTAGTTTCTTTTTGGCGACCAGTTGGCTCTTAAGGAGGCGAACCTCCTTGTACTCAAGATAGCTAGTACTTTGAGAACAATGGCCTTCCTTCATATGTTCCTGCGACCGACCGACACCTACCGCTGTCCATCTTTTTTTTTTGATGAAAGACGGTGTATGGAGTGGAATTTGACCCTAGTCAGGGGGTCTAATCATGGGCCGCTTCATGGTAGATAAGAGTTCCAAGGGGAGGGATTTTTTTTAAGTATGCTTGGCGTGGTGCGTCCTATACCTTGCGGGTGCTACTCCCTGGTCATAGGTTCAGCGATCTTACCGTGGATGTGCATCCATTCGGGGCTTCTATCTTTGCCAACAGGCTTCTAGCGGCAGGTTATACATACCCGATGGACTCCTACCGGGTTGAGGGCTGGGTTCACTCTGACAAAAAGTAGGGTGACTTGACCCGGTGGGTATTGAGCACTTTTAAGGAGGATCTGAGTGGTACTGACTTACATAGTGCCATAAAGGCTATGAGCATGGAATTCCTATCAACTAGTCTTTATTTTTGGCTTTGCTGGAGTTGTACAATCACCACAACCGGACTTTCTTCATGCCATGTGGAGAGATGGGATTGGCTCTCCACGAGATGTTCGCCATTGCAAAACTGCCTTTGGATGAGCATCCGTATGAGGAGTATACCCCTGGTTAGGATGAGCTCATAGGGTTGGAAGGCAAGTACCCCTAGATGATGGCTGTGTACAAGGAATTGCTTTACCATCATCAAGTGTGTGTGTGCCAGGACTCCGCAAAGGGTCAACCTCACTTTAATGCATAGAAAAAGTACTTCTTTAAGGAGGAACCATTGGTGTCTGAAATGGTTTGCTTTACTACTCGTCGGGCGTATACCACTGTTGAGGTGGAGGGTATGATGGTGAATGCGAGGGTGTCATGTCCCCCGTTGGATGCAAAAGGGAATCCTACCTCCATAGTCCGTAGTCATTTCTGTCAAAACTTGACCGCTGTGAGTCGAAAAGCGGCATTAGCTGCCTTTCTAATGATTTGGCTGAGGAAGGCCGTAGTGCCTAGAGGCTCAGGCTCCATGGTGTAGCTTAGTAGGGAGCTTATCATGCCGGATGTGAGGTGGCCTTCGGGCATTCTCTTGCTTTGCTTCCTGCCACGGTATGCAACACTCTTCGAGGCCTTCGGGAGCTCTCGAAAAAGATAATAGAGTATCGCGGGTGTGAGAGCAAATTTTCTCGAGCGGAACTACCCTACCATTATCTGATGGCCTGGTTAGCACTGTATCATACTAGTTTAATTATTTCCGCCACCATAGATGGTCATGAGGAGGGGGATGCGATCTTGCCCAACTACCACAAGGAAAAGTGGGTACACGATGGCGTCCCTGCCTATAGACGGGCATTAAATCGCTTGGATGGCTATAGTTTCAACAGGATTTCACCTTTCTATGACAGCCATCCGGCAGGTGACAAGCTGGTTGAACCGGCTGGAGAAAAGGACGAGCTAACTATCGATGCTTTTCATTAGTTGTTATCCATTCGACCTTCGCACTTGGTGTACCGACGTCAGAACAAGGTATACCTGGATCCCTATCTGTCGAGCCTCTTTATGCGACAGTTTGGCTACAGCCAGACTATGATGAACAATCCGAGCCCTTGTCTTGGCTATAAAGGGAGCTTCTTGGATGGTGTCCGTGCGTGAGGTTATTACAACGCTAGCTTTACTGGGGCAGCATTTACAATCCCAGAGATGCATGGAGATCCTGTATCTTGTATTCTACTGTAAAGTTTCATTGTTTGGTGTATAACTTCTCATTGGGTTATGTCCAAGAGCGGAGTTTCAGTATGGGCATAAAGTTTGAGAGGCCCCAGTGGACGTCTCAAAGTTTGAAACTGCAGGGGGTAGGTCTTCGGGTGATTCCAGTGCTTCTCGGTAGCAAAGAGTGGATGCAGCGCCCCTGAATTCCCCATTGAAATGTCGAGCTTCCCTGCAATGAACCCTCCGTCGACCAAGAAGATTAAATGGGTGGCACTCAAGCGTCATCCTTCATTGCGGCAGAGTGCACCGCCTGTTACATCGACTTCACATGTATATTTTAGTTTTCCTTTGATTCGAATTTTTATCCGTGACTTTTCACTTATCCTTACTTTACTGGTATAGGCAAAAGAGAAGACGGGGAGGTTAGAGGAGGATCATGTTACTGAGGAGGACCCAATAGCGGCAGCGGTTGGGAATATTCGGCCATAGGAGGTTCCTGTGCCTGTCTCGTTTGATTATGAGACTCGTAACTTTTCGGAGCTCATGGCTTCGCATCAAGAAGCGACTTCCATTAGTGGATTTGTAGTGATACCTGGGGTTGGCCCTGCGTTTCACAAAGGCGTAGTTCAGGAACCTCGATTTGAGACGGGTTATTCGATCGAGGGTGCTGAAGGTACGGAGCCTCCTCTTTATGGAGGCAACAGAGAAACAGTATTGAAAGAGTTAGCCCTGGTGTACATTAGACCTCGACCCCGGGCGGTGCTTGAAGAGAATGCCAGAGATTCTACGACAGACATTGCTGACGAGCTGGCTAGCCGAGCTGATGCGGCCGCTAACGAGCCGATTACTAAGGTTGCAGCTGAGGTGGTCACTATAATGGCGGTCGATGGTGCTATTGGTAATCCCGTCGACGAAACCCTTAGGAGTCCAGCCAAGGAGACTGGGGAAGAATCAGTTGAAAAGACCATTGAGGAACCGGTTGAATAACCCTCCAATGTAGTCACTCTAGAACTGCCTAAAAAGTCTATCCTCGAGCCACCTGTTATGGATTGGTGAAAAAGACCACGGATGAACCGACCGCTGAAGTACCGGTCAGGAAGACTACTGAAGGTTGGTCACACCAACAGTTGAGAAGACGGTCACTGAAATTGCTCAGGCTCTAGTTCACACAACTTCGGTTGTTGAGATGGTTGAAGAACCAGCGAGGGAGACTACTGAAGAGCCAGTTATACATCAGACAGTGTTGGCTCATACCGTCTCCGCACCGTCGATGACCTTTTCTCCAGTTATGGCACCACCTGCTCTGGCTAGAATAACTAGATGCGTATTGGTTGCCGCTACTGCCCCAGGGCATTCTATTACGGCATCTCCGGTGACCCTGATGAGTTTGGCAGACAACGCGTACTATACCAACCTCATTCTGGACACAGATCGTCATGCTTTGATGTGTGGCCTAGAGGGCATCTTATATGACAACCAATCGCTTAGACGGGCCCGGTCTATAGTGGGAGCCCAATTGGTAGCATTATGCTACTATCCAGAGTGTGAGGCGAAGGCGGATGTGATAGAGGATCTGCTGGCAGAATTGGAAGCCAACGTCTTAGAGCTTCAAAATCTTGAACGTGGTCTTTTGACCCTGGCTACTACAGAGCTAGAGAAAATGGCCTCTGAAGTTTCCCAGCACGAGCAGAAATGTCAGGCCCTGGCTGACAGACTTGCCGAGGTTGAGGCCGAAATTGAAGCAGTGACCGACGCCGAAGAAGTTCAGGTCTGCCGTCACACAGCCTCGAAGGAATAGTACGAGGCCCTCCGGAAGCAGATCCGAATCGAGAGTGAGTTAGAGAAGTCGAAGGACCAGTAGGTGGTCCTTCGCCAACGTTCCGAGACCCTGGCTCGGAAGAGGGAAAGTATTGGCATTCGTCAGGCAGAGTTGGCCCTTGCGCGCCAAAACCTGTCCCAGTTCGAGGGTGAAGCCGGTTGACATTAGGAGGCAGAGCGTCGAGCCAAAGCACTGGTTGGGCCCCAAGTTGCTCTTTTGAGGAGTCGACTAGAAGAACGCTTGCATCAGTCTTCTCAATGCTGACCTCCTTTTGTCTTTTTGTCTCCCACTTTTCGAAAGACCCTTTTGTAGCAGAAAAAAGAAAAATGTTTCCATTTTGGCTTTGTTTCTCTGCTTGTCTTTTTGCTCTATACTTTCTTGTACAAGAGTAAGAATTCCCTTAGAGGTAGTATGACGTGAGGGGATGGAGATAACTCCGCTGGAAATAGGGTATTTTTACTCAGAGGTTATATAGACATGGTAAATATGGAATTTTTGGTGGTAGGATCTTCCTTACTCAGAGGTAATATAGACATGGCAAGGATAGACTCTACAGGTGTATAGAATGACTCAGAGGTGATTTGGACGTGAAAGGTTCTATAGATAATTATGACAATCACGGGGTTTGACATGGAAGTGGTGTTTACTCAGAGATAATATGGATATGGTAATACAAAATTTTTGGTGTAGGATCTTCCTTACTCAGAGGTAATACGAACATGGCAAGGATAGACTCTACGGGTGTATAGAATGACTCATAGGTGATATGGACGTGAAAGGTTCTATAGATAATTATGATAATCACGGGGTTTGTCATGGAAGGGATGTTTACTCAGAGGTAATATGGACATGGTAAACACAAAATTTTTGGTGGTAGGATCTTCCTTACTTAGAGGTAATATAGACATGGCAATGATAGACTCTACGGGTATATAGAATGACTCCGAGGTGATATGGACATGAAAGGTTCTATAGATAATTATGACAATCACGGGGTTTATCATGGAAGGGGTGTTTACTCGAAGGTAATATGGACATGGTAAACACAAAATTTTTGGTAGGGTATAGAAAAACAACTCAGAGGTTATATGGACGTGAAATGTTTTCTCTACTGGAAATATGAAAGAGATGAACTCGGTAATAGAATTAATGAACATCCACGGGGAATACAGAAATATATGCCGATTTGGACCTCAGATATAGTATTTCTTCAGGAACTTGCCATTGATTGGCATCAATATCAAGTCACTGTTAGGTTTGGCCAGTTGGTAGGCACCATTAGAGTAGACCGTCTCCATGACGAACAGTCCTTCCCACTTGGGCTCGAACTTCCCAACTATCTTGTGAGTCATCACCATCGGTCTTCGAACTGATAAGACAAGGTCACCCACTTGGAAGGCTGTTTTCCGAACCTTTTTGTTGGAGGCCCCAAAAATTCGAGCTTGATAAAGTTCGATCTGTTGCTGAGCTAGTCGACGCTTTTCGTTTGACTCCTCTAACTCTTGTAGCCGCCGGCGTTGATTGTCTTTGTCAGTCAGCTGGTTGGTGATGACTACCCGTAAAGACGGGGTCCGGATCTCCAGAGGAGCACTGTCTCGCTCCCATAGATAAGGAAAAATGGTGTGTTGCCCGTGGGTGTCCGGATAGTCATGCGGTAAGCCCACAGACATTCGCCCTGCTTATCATTCCAGTCGCGCTTATTAGAAGGTAGGACTTTCTTGAGCAGCTTGACAATAGTGTTGTTGAATGCTTTAGCTAGTCCATTTGTTGCAGGATTGTAAGCCGTCGATGCCACATTCTGTATCCGATTCTTATCACGAAAACGATGTGTAACGACCCAGTCCCAAAATACTTAGGACTAAGCACGTCGATATGCCAGCTGCATACATACGAAGTATACTCCAATATATGGATCCATCGTATGTATACATAAGCTGTAAAATGCAGTAAATTATGACACTAATCTTATCCACAAATAAAGAAGGAAGAATTTATAAATCAAATCATGAATTGTTATTTACAAATCGTTGGGCGGAGACAAATCCGCTACCAACTAAAAAGAGAGAATTACATAATAAAAGAATTTTGTCGAGCGATGCGAAGATGATCCAAGTGCAATCATCTCGAAGGAAGAGAGTAACATATGACCTTGGCTAAGCACCTGCGGAAAGTCTCAAGACACACCTGGAGAGTTCACCAGGTCCTCAAAGGACGTAACAAGATACATAAAGAACATGCCATATAAACTGAATATAAAATATGCCACAAAGTCACAAAATAAAGGTAAAGTGTCCCAACAATAACACGGCCCAATATCCCATCATCAAAATAGTGGACTACCCCTACACCCAAACAAGGACAAGGGGTAGCACAATATTTCACGATGTGACATTGTCCCATGCCATGACTAGAACGAAGTGTGACATGTCATTGATTAAGGTCTCCTAACCATTCTAATATGCAATTTAGAAGACATCTCGATGTATGGGCAGGTAAGGGCTGACTCCCACTAGGACAAGGTAACAAGTCACAACACCCACACGTCAAGTACCAATACTATCAGCCAGCATAACTCAAGGCTAGTGGCCCACTGTATGTCCTGAAAAATCAAGTTGCATCAATCAACAAAAGTCAAAAATTCAAGATATTCATCATTTTGATGAGTTGCGCAGACAACAGATTGCGCAGACATCACTTTGCGCAGGTTGGTTTGCGCATGTTCCTAACTGCGCAGGCTGACGTGGCAGAAGTCATCATTGACTGAATCAAATCAGATCTTCCTGACAGCTGACAACACGAATAACGAGGAGACTGTTCGTTTTTGACGCCGCACAGTTCTCGAGGGCGGCTGACAGGTGGCAGCGCAATCCGTGGTTGCGCAAACCATTCATGCGCAATCCGTGGTTGCGCAAACCATTCATGCGCAGTCTGAGTCTGCGCAAACCAAAGTCTGCGCAGTTCACTTTGCGCATTCTACCAACATAACTGACCAATTACATGTGGCATTCATGCCATCAATTGCTCATTACGTGGCAACTGTCTATGCACGATCATGCGCATTTCAATCAAATAATGCCATGTGTCCCAGATAGTTGGCCCACGATCCAGTAACTGCCTGCGCAGTCTATATCTGCGCAAACCAGTTGCTGCGCAAATCAGCTTGCGCTGTCCAAAATAACTGAAAGTTAGTTATTTTCAGAACTCTATAAATAGAGTTTCAAGTCTTCATTTCAAGGGGGATCAAGATCAGAGATCAGAAATCAGAGAGTTCAGGAGTTCTTGCCAAAGTGCTGCTGCATTCTTCCGAGACTTTTGTCTTCAACTTCAGAGGCTTTTGCCTTCAATTTCCAGAGTTGTTTTCAACTTCAAAGGCTTCGTCTTCAAAGTTCACATCGTCCAAGGGATAAAGCAATCGTCATCAAGATTGGATTCCTATAGTTGTAATTTTTCCAGAATTCTTGTAATCTTTATTACAGTTTGTATCAATAAAGTTTTATACTTTTGTTTTTGCAAACAAAATGACGACTCTGCTGGGGACAACTTTCTCCTCCGACGAGGAAGTAGCAACTCAATGTGACGTAGCGTCTATCGGGAAGACGCAGAAGACGCTGGTTGTTAAGGTCAACCAGACAGCCTACGAGGCGATGCACAACTCCAAGACCACTTCCTGTACTGCAGTCACTTCTGCCAAGAGCAAAGTGCGCTCAGTTTGGGTCTCCAAGTCTGCTGCACAATCTGACAGTTTTGCCACCAAGGATGCTGTGCCAACTGTTGCACAATTTGCTAGTCAGACTGCTGCACAAACTGCTATGTCAACTGTTGCACAGTCTGTCTCAGCAATTGCTGCACAATCTGTTGCAGTCAAGGCTGCGCAGTCTGCTGCAACTGTTGTGCAAGCTACTTCATATGCTGCCTTGTCAAAACAGAAGACTCCTATGACTCTGGCGCAATTGGCAGTGGATTTTCCTGCGCAAAATAGCACTCCAGTAACTAAAATGCATTCCAAGCACTCTAAGACAAAGACTCCTGATGCACTTCCTACCAAAGCTTCTAATGCACAAATGACTAGTGCACCTTCCACCCATGCGCAAACCAAGTCTGCGCAATCCAAGAAAAACAGCCTTTTGGCTAAATTCCCTTCTTCTCACAATAAAAGAAGAGATTCTACTCCTCTTCCCAAACACCCTATTGCCTCTGCGCAATCCACTGAGGGTAGTCCTTTGACTATTCCTCCTTCTCTTCAAAGCAAAGGAAAAGGTCCATTGATCTTTTCTTAAACTTCCTTGTCTCATGACTTGGAAGATAACAGAGGGAAACGCTCTTTAGCTAACCCTTCATCTCAAAACAAGGGAAAAGGCCCTTTGGTCTTTTCTCAGTCTTCTTCAGTCTTTACTGAAGAGGATCCATCTCAATGTGTCTCGGCACCAATCAATTCAAGAACTCTGGCAAACAAGGATTCTTCTTTCCTTTATAACAAGAGTACTTGTACTAATCAAAGAAGTATTCTACCTACTCCGATAGCAGAATTCCAGGATCTCTCGACTCTCCAAATTTGTCGTTCCAGACAGGGAAAACTGTTAGTGTCTCAAACAGAAACTCCTGGGGGTGAATTTGCTGACCTCAGAACTTATCTTAACCGATCCACTTCGGTAAAACGCAAACAGCCGATGCCGAAGGTCAAACATCATCAGAAACAAATCTCCAAGGTCAAAAATCCTGACACTTATGCCAATGAAGTGAGTACTTCCCTGTATACTCAAGGGACTAAACATTTGAAGAATCGGAATCATGTTCCAAATGTTATCAAAGAATAGATCCCTCGGAACTTTCCTCGTCCTGTTGTAGATCTTCGAGAACATCTAAGACAAAAACAGGATAATGTCTCAATATCTCCATCTCAACCATCTGATCATCACTGTAATCATAAAGTCATCATCCAATGCTGTTGTCAAACGACAAAACGATCTGTCTTCGATCGTTTAACTTTTGCTAAATCTGAACCTATGTCAGAAGAAGACGAAGTTTTGTATGCTTCTGTTAACATGACTTCCCGAGACACTGGGGGTAAAAGATGCTCTAAGCATGGTAGACTCCGCAAGCCAAGCCAACGGTATTTGGAATTACTTCAAGAATCTTCTGAAGGAGTATTTCAACATACCCGTTCTCGAAGCCGAGATACAATCGGTCAAAGGAATCTTCCTCAAAATCCTTCAAGTCATCTTCCTGTTTCCAGTCAGGAGATGATTCGTTCTCTGATTATGATGCATACAGTGAAAGTTCTGAACAAACAGTATCTTCCACTGTGCCAAGAGAAGTGACGGCTTATGTTGTTACCGATGATCCAGATGCTTCAACCTCCGCAAATCTGGAACAGCGAATTGCTGCACTTGAAGACAAATTAAAAACAATGGCTGAGATGGTTGCTAGTATGCATTCCATCATTGTAGCACGGCATGTTACACCACCAACTGCACCTATTACTAGTCCAGAGATCATAGCATCTTCAATACCTGCCAATACTGGGCTGGGGGTAGTGCCTCCCCAAATGCCTCCTGTACAAGTGCAAGTACAAACTACGCCTAGCCAATCAGGAGCTGGGGGTAGTGCTTACAACGCTGTTCCTCCTTCTATCACTACAACTCAACCTGTTCCTTCTTCTTCATCAGAAGACGCCAATGAAGCTGTCAAACTCTTACGAACCCAGTTTGAAGCATTTAAAGAGAAAGACAATCTACAAAGGTTGGGGATTAAACAGCCCTATCCGGTTGAATGGAAGGACGTTCCGTTTCCCCCAAAGTACATGTGAGCCTCTAACCCAATTTTTTCTCCTAATTTGAATTTTATTAAATCATGTATTGATAATTTTGAGTGAATGCTTAATAATAAAGGCCAAGTATGTATATATATATATATAGTAGGACCCTTTTTGTAATTAATAAATGTAGTGGAGGGGTCTGGCCTAAAATTATGATAAAGGAGGGACTGGAGTGTAACATTCAGTTTAAATTGTAAACGGCCACTTAGAGTTTAAACCCAGAGCATCCAGTCCGAATTTAAATCAAATTCGAAGAGGAAGATCACACAGAATCAGAGGATCAAATCTTAACAGAGAGTGAATTCCTATCGAACTCAAGCATATAAATGCCTTGAGCACGGATCAACCCTTCCCCTAAACCCTAAAGTTCCTCTGCCGTAATCTTCTCCACCCCGCATTGAAGAGCTACTCGACGTATAGGAGCACAAACAACCCTTGACAGGTACTCCTCGCTTCGATTAACTAGAATTAATTGGTTTAGGCTTGCAAAGCTCTTGTTTAAACTACCAAATAGGATGATCTATGGGTGTTCGAAGTAATGACTGTTAAGAAATTATGAGGGCGTGCTCCTGTGTTGAGCACAGGGGTTAAGGATGCTTAAAACTCTGTGTTATACCAGAGGCCAGGGCTTGGGTATTGCACACGATGACGAGGGGATATAGTGTAAATGCAAGTGCACACCTTACTTACCATACTGCCATATAATGTTCCAACATAGGAAAGGGATTAGAGTGTGGAGGAACTGTCAAAACATAGCTACCATGGTAATTCTATAGGTACCTGCACTCCTATGCATTACCTGTGTGTATACGATAACCCTTTTTCCCTTGTAAGACATGTGAGTGTGTATAGTTAATATCTGGGATACCAGAGTAAATGGGTGTCTATGATTCTAGTCTCATATTAGAGTAAATATGGGCTAATCCAGTCCAGGTACATCTGGGTCCAGTATTTGAACCTGATATAAAACCTGGTCTTCCAATGATCAATTGTTTTATGGTGTCCTACATACCCTCTCAACCCAGTCCTTAAATTTAGTTCAACCTTCGGGTATACAAACCATTCAGGTGAGTATTGGTCAAACTTCGAACCATATTAGTCTTTAGACTGATGTCCTGTCCACAGCAATGGGATCAAATCCACAGGTGGACATGGGGGCAGACCTTGAGTCCCTAATAACAGCCCCTTTTGCCTAGAAATTCCTCTAAGGCAACAGGTAGTTTCAATATTCATGAACTGAAACAGCTCTTTCAGTACCCTTACCATGGTTAACAGGCAGGCCTATCCATTAGTTCAAACCATTGGACTGATGAGCCATTGTTGAACCTAAGTTCAGTCCAACTTTGAGGATTTAATAGCTTTGCATATATGTGTATATATGCCAACATCCTTGCATGCATTAGGAGTTAATTTCTGCCATGGTTGTGTTCAGATTGCTCTATGAGGATTATAACATATTTTGCTATCACAGCTTAGTTTCCATCCTCCTTGAGTCCACTGTATAGTTCATCATTGCCTACAGCCCATTTAGAGTACCTGTCCATATAATGTCTTTGTTCTTCTATAAGGACTGTCAAAGTTCATCATAAGGGATCGAGGCAGCAGCTGAGTGGGCTTCTGTCTTGGTCAATTGCTTTCCTTATACTAATATTCAGAAGAGCCAATAGGATGTGCTGCCGTCTGGCCAACATGGGAAATGACTTGGGGCTGTTTCTAGTTGTAAGAAAATGCACACCTGGTGATATATAATAGTATGAAGTTATGCGTTGAAGACCTGAGGTCACAGAATTATGTGGTTCAATGGTCTATTTATGTGCAATCGATTATGTGATTTCACCTTTTACACTTCATGCATCATCTTCTATGGATGGGGAGATCTATATTCATCTCTATACAATCAATCTTTCAGTTCATTATGGTTTTAATCTTCTAGAATCTGAACACAACTGCCATTGATGCTCCTGAATATCCCCTCCTATAGAGAAGAACTGACCCAGTGGCCAGGTGATGGTCCAGATATCAACTGATTATTGGTACCAATTGTTTCCAGTTTTGAGTGCAGTCATCACATTACTGATAGTATCATTAGCTTCAGTTTTTGAGTTCAGGTTTCAACTAATTTAGTATCATTATTGTCCCCAGTCTTGAGTTCAGTTTTCAACTGATTTTTAGTATCATGATTTGCCCCATACTTGTTCTTATAATACCAGAGTGCCAGTGATAGCTAATCCCACAGGCAGTCATTGACCCTACTTATAACACATATGTGCCACAATATTAGGAAATAAGGTACTGAACCAGAGGAGTAATGGGCAGGAAAACAGGGAGCTAAGTAGGCACTTGAGTACTGCACCTTGGGCAGTCCACATCAGGACACAATAGCACCTGAGTAGTGTTGCAACAGTGTACATCATATGGTTATAAAGATTTCATTATTAGTACTTATAAGATAGGCCTTTAGCAATAATCAGGTTGGATATAAGTAAGGGTTAAAGACTATGCTAGTAGGGGCAGTGAACCAAACCATAGTCTATAGAATCAAACCATGGGGTTGAGTAATAAACCAAGAGGACTAGTTTTAAGTGGATTATAATTTGATTTCAACTTGTATATTGATATGGTAAATTCATAAACAACAGGTTACTTGGACTCCAACCCTTTACTTGCTCAATACTCACAGCTCGGGACGACAGGCAAGTGCATATACTGATTGTTACCGTCTTTGATAGTTTCTTTACATGTCTCACATATGTCTTGCTGCTTGTTGACACGATTGCCACACGATTACTAGTTTCATGGAATTATAGTACAATTGACTGTCCCTTACATATATTTTTCACTGCAATTAATTCCATGAGTACTAGCTGGGCGGGGAAATATCTTAGTAGACGTGTGGACTACCTATTCTATCCCCATGATGTCTATTCGTGAACAATAGCATCTGCACACGACACGTGTAGATGCCGGATTTACCCCTTAGCCGTTCACACGTCGAACATGATATTTCAACTCACGTAGATAGTTTTATTTTCAGTCATTCCTTATTGCTTTGTCACTTGCCATGTCACCATGATCTACATGTTCGTTTTCTAGTAGATATTTCTTATTGATAGAGTTTACTTGTATTTTCTCCTATACCATGATGCTAGTTAGTTTCTAGTTTCATTCTCATATGTTGCATGCATGTTTTTTTGACTCTGTTGGAGCTCGGCTAGTGGTCGTATGTGTACTTGTTCCAATCCTGACTGGATAACCAACATTTTAGGTGATGAGTTAGAGGAGTTCTGTTCCACTTACTACGAGCATACCGTGGATCCTGAACTGAACATGCAGAAGGACTTGGATGCGGGGCTACCCTCCGCAGGAGAATATTAGCTAGACAGCACTTTATAGAGCATGAGTCGCTCGCAGAAACTCTTTTATTGTATTTCCTTTAGTTATGGATTATGAGAATTGAGTAGTGAACATCCCTTTGGTACTTTTGATTATATTGAGATCATTATTCTATCATATTTTTGTGATCCTTTCAGTTATCAGTTTGTCTCTTTTACCTTAGATATTGTGTTTATAA
The DNA here is from genome assembly GCA_029216955.1 of Iris pallida. NCBI lineage: Eukaryota > Viridiplantae > Streptophyta > Magnoliopsida > Asparagales > Iridaceae > Iris > Iris pallida. Next base: position 18,441,499 of record JANAVB010023996.1, read on the forward strand.
TTTCCTGTTGAGATTGAATATGCAAACCTAATCTTTTGTGAAAATCTATAAACTGCGTGGTTGTATTTGATAAAATTTTGGAGATGACTAGACAGCGCTCTACCGCCGATACTGCGGCGTAGGCTGGACGTACCCACGCCTTGTGCCCAAATACTGGGTGCGGGTCGTGACAGTACAAAATTCCTACAATCTCTCTGTTCGATGGCAGTACTTCCCCGAGTCAATTCATCAATCATTTTGAGGTAATGACTGTTCAACTTCAGCCAAATGACGCTCTTCTTACCAGAGTGTTCGTCGGTTGTTTAGCCGGCGTAGCATACGACTGGTACAGAAGTTTGCCCGATGGTTGCATCACATCCTTTTCAGGTCTCAAACAAATCTTTCTGGAACGGTTCTATGAAGGATTTAATGATATGACTATGTCAGCTCTCAACAAAATCAAACAAAAACATAATGAAACCGCTGAGAGCTTTATTGAACGGTTCCGTCGTGAAGCTTTGAAAATGTCTCCTGGAACTCCAGCTGCTGTCACTATTGATACTTGTAAGGCAAATCTTTTGCCTATTATCAGTATGTGGACGGGATCTACCCAATTCCAAGATTGGCCCTCATTCATCGTCAACGCCAAAGCTGCTGAAGTAAGTGCCGACAAGTTCAAACAATTGGGGGTACAAATGTCTAACCCTGATCGAGATGAGCATCAAAATTCAGGTTGTAACAATCGTCAGAACAATCGCAAAGCGAAAGAGACTTTGAACATTAACTTGAACAAAAATAAAGAATCTTTGGCTGTCAATGTGGCCCCACCTACATCTACTCCTACTCCTTCTGCACCTCCACCGAGGGAACCTCGTCCGAAGGTAGAATATTCCTTTGACGAAAATGACACTGCAAGTATCTTCGAATGTTTACTCAAAAGCAATAAAATTCAACTCCCTGATCCAAAGAAACCTGATGAAGTCAATAAGACTGATCATCCCAAGTATTGTGTCTATCACCGATTCATTGGACATCCTACTCGAGCATGCTATGTGCTCAAAGGTAAGATTCAAGAGCTTGTCAATGCTGGTGTAGTCACTCTGCAACAAGATGAGAAGACTGTTACTGCAAATATGGTTTCAGTCCAGTTTGGGAATTTCCCTCCACAGATGATACAGCATGGTGTCATTCCAATTCCTAAAGCAACCCTTGAGATTGAGAATCTCCCACTTCCATCCAATGAAGGTCTTATTCCCTTGTCTCTTGACAACGGTGAAATTATGTGGATCCATCCTGATCTTGCTCCAGAATTTGAGATATCTTCCAAGAAGAAAACTCGTTCTAAAAGCAAAACCAAGATTTGCAACATGGTATCTTTTGATCCCATTGTTGACGAAGAGATTCTGTTAGGCACCAGATCAGGGAAAGCTTATTTGAAAGATCATTCTGAAGGTCAAAAGGATCCTGCTTCTTCTTCCGAACCTGCTCTGGCCCAACCTGCATCTGCTGAAGAGGTCCCTTCTACATCTTCACCAGTTGTAGTATCAATTCCTCCTAAGCCAACAACGGCTGACAAAGGCAAGCAACAAGTTCGATTTGACAAACCTCTAAAGAAGTCATCTCCTACTGGGCTTGAGAAGCCTTACAATTTTGATATATTGGCTCAATTAGCCAATACACCAGCTAGGCTGTCAATCTTTGAACTCTTGCGTCTTTCCAAAGAGACACGAGAAACTCTAAGTGAAGCTCTGATGCAGGCTGAAACTTGCTTAACTCTTCTCAAGAAGCCAGAATCAGAACCAGTCTCTTGTCATCACTGTCATAGTGTCTTGGAACTGATCCCAAACATTACCTTCACTCAGGATGATATGCTAATGGAAGATAATAGACATGATCGTCCTCTTTACTATACAGGATATGTAGATTCAATGAAGGTTGATCGTATCCTGATAGATCCAGGGTCTGCACTTAGTATTATGCCAAAGACAATGCTAGATGCATTGAAGATACCAGTGCATAGTCTTTCAACCACGATCACTACTATTCTGGGATTTAACCAAGGAAAGAGTGAGCTTTGGGCAAGATCCGCCTAAAACTCCAAATAGGCAATCTTCGCACAAAGGTGACCTTTTATATCATTGACAATCATGGTTGTTCTTACAATGCTCTCCTGGGAAGGCCATTCCTCCATGAACACAATGTCATTCCATCAACTCTTCATCAATGCTTTAAATACGTTGATGACAAAGGACAAGTTCACAAGGAAGTTGCGGACCTTTATCCTTTCAAGGGTGTTGAAGCTTATTGCAACGATGCTCGTATGTACAAGGATGAATTTATGAAGGTGGTATTGGCTATGGATACTGAAGAAGATCAAAAAGCAGTACCTCAAGACACTCTTATCATACCTGTTAAGGGGCGAGTTTCTCATCCTCAATCTTCCAAGCCACTGGTTATTCACTTACCAGTTCAAAAGAAATCAGTTGATGCTGATGAAAATCAAAGGGAGCTCACCTCTTCTGAGCCACTTGTTATCGACTTACGTCGTAACAAAGACAAAAAGCAGCTCATTCCTTCTGAGCCACTTGTTGTTGATCTAAATCGCAACAAGGAAAAAAGAGAGCTCACCTCTTCTGAGCCACTTGTTATCGATCTCCGTCGTAACAAGCCTCCTCCACGTTCTTCTTCTCCCCCTCTTGTAATCAATTTGACCAAACCTGCTAAGGTTAAAGGTCCTGTTGTAAATACTGATGTACAAATCAATGAAAAAGCACCTACTTTCCAGTATATTGATGTTATTTATTATACTAAAAGTTATTTGGATATGTTAGATAGCTTCCAATCAATTACATTGGGTGTCGTACAATCTCTTCAGACAGAAGTCTCGCTTGAAGATCCAGATGATTCTTACCGTATTCACCCTTCTTTGAAGAAAGTTGAAAGTCCAGCATTTTTATATAAAAGACCGGAAACAAAGATTAACTATACGGATGATAGCAAAGTTAACGATACGGGACGTCTCCAGTTCCATCGTTATAGTCGACAATCAAAAGACATCCTCCGAAAGATGGGTTACGACTTCAAGAGCGGCCTTAACTATGGTAAAGGTAGACGAACTCCCATTCGTACAACAGTTCCAAACGGAAAATCACAAATGTATTATGACAGGACCAAGAAAGGTCTCGGATATACTTCTCCTCCACTGTTATCCCCAGCGGCTTCTGAATCAGATAGTGAAGTATAGGAACCCTAGAGGGGGGGTGAATAGGGTCAAGCTAACTAATCAAGCACTTAGCACAAGCTAATTGGCAATTTAAAAATATAAGTGCAAGAGAAGAAGCAAACACAATACCGACACCCGATGTATCCTGGTATCCTCCTAAGAGGCAGTCCAGTCCCGGAACTCTCTCCGGCTTTAATCCACTATTTGAGCAAATAGTTACACACGAGTTTGGATCCGAAGAACTCGCCAACTTCTTACACAAGAGCTTTAATCCGAAGGGCTCTCCGACTTCAACCGAGAGTTTGGATACGAAGACTCACCAACTTCAACCGAGAGTTTGGATACGAAGACTCTCCAACTTCAACCTTTCACAATAGGTTTTGATCTCCTTATACAATAGGATGAAGATCTCACTTTTCAACTCAATAACTCTAACACAATTTGTGAATGGCAAATGAAAGCTTTGTAGAGTTGTTTGTGGATAGGCTTTGGTGGTTTAGAAATTTTTAGGCTCAAAGCATCAACCTTGAATGAAGGGGTATAACCAAAGCTTGAAAAGAAGCCAAAGGCAACTTTTCAGTCACGAACCGGCATACCGCCGGTATGATCCGGCATACCGGCGGTATACCGGTGTGGGATTGCAACGGCTAGAAATATAGCCGTTGGGATCATTTATTGCTCAGAATTCGACCGTTGGAATTTGAACATTACTGAATCGGTATACCGTCGGTATGGACCGGTATGCCGTCGGTATGCCGGTTTTGTAGACAGAAACTTTCTGTGAACAAAAACCGGTATACCGTCGGTATACACCGGTATACCGTCGGTATGCCGTTTTTCAGCAGAAAACGATCCTAGGCTTATTTCTACCCTAGCTTTCGATTTTGCCATCCATTTCTTGTGTTTACAATTATTTCTAAGACTCATTACAGACTCCAGATATACTTAGGCAGGTGCAGGCTTCTTCAGAGTCTTGAAATGATGATGGCACGGCTTGGCTTCTTCCTTTGATAGGTGCTGGCTTTTTTCCTTGGCGGCAGCTGTCCAAAGATATCCAGTTTGTAAAAACTGAATACCTTTCGGGGGCTTCGCCCCCGAACCCCCGACGAGGGGCGCTGCCCCCTCGACCCCCGTCCGCTGACCGGGCAGCGGAACCCCCGGTGCGTGGCTCCAGAGATGTCGTCGGGTGGTTCAGAGAAATCTTGTGGGATCCGTCGTCTTTGGCCCACCATGATTTCTTTATTGCATATGTCCACATTGATCTTGCTTATTGCTTTTCTGCATGTACATATTAGACGAACAAAGCAATATACATAGTAGCAAGTATGATAAATTAAAGCACATTAGGACTATGCAAAGTTTAAGTATAAGTGCTAAGGTGATGGCATAAATGTTAGTGATATCATAATGATTAAACTTAATTGAATGACTACAATCAAAAACATAGTTTTGATTTTGGCAACCCAATTAAATTTAAGATAGATAAGCTCATATCACTAAGATGTAAACCAATGGGCACATATCACCAAAGATATAAGTATAAGTAGAAATGCTATAGTGATAGTATGAAGATTAGTGATAATGAAATGCTAAACTTAACAGATTAGCCATATTCAAAAATATGATACAATCATTGGGCCAACATGAAGAACGTTCTAATTCTTCTGATTCCAGATCATGGGATTCCGATACCAGCATCGGTGAAGTCCATCGTATAATCGTATCTTCTAACATGGTCTCCGTTGAACTACCAGAAGGCTGTGATGAAGATGTTGAAGAAAGTCCGAAAACAGATCCTTGGGCTCAACATATGGATAACCAATGGGTACTTCGTTTTGAACAACGTGAACCTCCTACTGAAGATCAACTAATTCAAATTGATGTAGGGGAAAGAGAGTCACTTCGGCCAATCTTTATTAGCAAGAATCTTCCAGAAGCAGATAAGCAAGAGTTGATTCTTCTTATTAAAGAATATATTGACGTCTTTGCTTGGAGTTACGAAGACATGCCAGGTTTAGATCCCAAGATTGCTACTCACAAACTGAACATTCTTCCTAATGCTAAACCGGTCAAACAGCAACAAAGGCGATTTAAGCCTGAAATGATGGACGCAATTGATGATGAAGTCAAGAAGCTCATCGCTTGTGGCTTTATTCGAGAAGAGCAGCATCCTGATTGGGTAGCCAATGTCGTCCCAGTTTTGAAGAAAACTGGAAAAGTTCGAGTCTGCATCGACTTTCGAGATCTCAATGAAGCATGTCCAAAAGATGAATTTCCTCTTCCTATCACAGACGTCATGATTGACAATACTTGTAGGTTCGAAAGAATATCTTTTATGGATGGATTTTTCGGATATAATCAGATCAAAATGCATCCTGAAGATGAAAAGCATACATCTTTCCGCACTCCTCGAGGAGTCTATTGTTACACAGTGATGCCATTTGGTCTCAAGAACGCTGGTGCAACCTACCAACGGGCTATAAGTACCATTTTCAGAGAACATCTTCGTAAAACAGTCGAATGCTACGTTGACGATATTGCTGTTAAAAGTCGTCTAAAAGAAGATCATATACAAGATTTGAGAACAATATTTAATCTCATGCGTCAACATCAGCTCAAGATGAATCCCACCAAGTCATTCTTGGGTGTCTCTAGTGGCAAATTTCTCGGCTTCGTCATTACCTCTAAGGGTATACACGTGGATCCCGAGAAGATCAAAGCCATCCAAGAGATGCGTCCTCCACGCAACCTAAAAGAGCTACGAGGATTCCGAGGCCGACTTGCGTACATCAGGCGATTCATTTCGAACTTGTCTGGACGCTGCAGACCATTCACTCAACTAATGAAGAAGGGTGTATCTTTTGTTTGGACTGAAGAGTGTCAACGAGCATTCGACGATATCAAACAATATCTTATGAACCCACCAGTTTTGGTGCCACCTATCTCTGGTATTCTATTCTTGATGTATGTCCGTGCTATGGACCATTCGTTGGGTGCTTTACTTGCCCAAAAGAACAAAGAAGGCCATGAACAAGCTATCTACTATCTTAGCCGAACTATGATTGGTGCTGAACACCGTTATAGTCCGGTCGAGAAAGAATGCCTGACTCTCATGTTTGCTGTGCAAAAGACGAGGCATTATATCATTGGTCAAACTATTCATGTTATATCTCGAGTTAACCCTCTCCGAGTACTCATGAAGAAACCGAGTACACTTAATTCTCGGTTGGCTACATGGGCAATCCTGCTAGCTCAATATGACATGGTGTATGTTCCACAGAAATCTGTCAAAGGTCAAGCGTTGGCGGACTTCTTAGCAGCTCATCCTGTGCTTGAGACATCTAAACTCTATGACGAAATTCCTGACGAGACATTAGAAGTCAACATGATCTCCGAAGAGTTTCCAACTTGGCGTTTATTCTTTGATGGTGCATCAAGAATTGGACCAAATGGTGCTATAGTGGCAGGTGTTGGAGTTGTTCTCGTTTCTCCAGACGGATTAACTATCCAAAGAGCCTACTCTTTAGATGAACCTTGCTCTAACAATGTGGCAGAGTACAATGCTTTACTTGTCGGCCTTCAGCTAGCTAAACAACTGAATGTTGAATATCTGGAAGTCTATGGTGATTCTAAACTGGTTGTGAACCAGGTTAGAGGAACCTATGAAGTCCGTCATCAAGACCTAGTGCCTTATCATGAAGCGGCAATTAATATAGCTACATCATTCAAAGCTTTCTTCATCGACTATGTTCGACGAGCTTGCAATACTGAAGCCGATGCTTTGGCCAATCTTGCAGCTGTCTTAGCCATCCCTATCAAAAGACATCAAATGGTGGTTATTTCTAACCGAGAACTGTTCTGTATTGAAAATAATCGTAATATTGAATTTAGCAATCTTGCTGAAGTCAATGTTATTGATGACGATTGGAGAACTCTTTTTATCGATTTCGTAGTACATGACATACTCCCTGAAGATCCTAAGGAGGCTACAAGCGTTCGACGTCGATCTCTACGATTTTATTACAATCAAACCACCAAAACACTCTATCGGCGAACTTATGATGGTCTTCTTCTACGCTGTTTAGCTGGTGATGAAGCCAAACAAGTGTTGCGTGAAGCTCATGATGGCGTCTGTGGAGCACATCAACCTGGTCCTAAATTACAGGATCGTATCCGACGCATGGGTTACTATTGGCCCTCTATGGTATTAGATGCCATTGAATATGCAAGGAAATGTCGTGCTTGTCAAATCCATGCAGACTTCATTCATCAACCCTCGGAATTTTTACACCCGACTGCTGCTTCCTGGCCTTTTGAAGCTTGGGGTATGGACATCATAGGTCCTATTAATCCTCCTTCTTCTAGAGGACATCGATTCATATTGGCGATAACCGATTACTTCTCCAAGTGGGCTGAAGCTATACCTCTGGCTGAAGTCAAGACTAGCAGTGTCATTAACTTCGTTAAACACCATGTCATCTATAGATTCGGTGTACCTCGAAGAATCATTCATGACAATGGACCTCAATTCATTAGTCAGAAGTTCACTAGATTCTGCGATGATCATCGTATTAACAATGTTGCTTCGACGGCCTACAATCCTGCTGCTAATGGTTTAGCTGAAGCCTTTAACAAAATCATTATTAAGCTCCTTAAGAAATTTGTATCCACTAACAAACGGAATTGGAGCGAGAAACTTGGCGAATGTCTTTGGGCCTATCGAACTACAGTCCGCAATCCCACAGGCTTTACACCTTTCTCTTTGGTGTATGGCTGTGAAGCTGTCCTTCCTTTGGAGTTACAAATTCCTTCTTTAAGGATTGCTATTGCCAATGAGCTCACCACAGAAAACAATGACCTTCTTCGACTTCAAGAGTTAGAGGCATTGGATGAAAAGCGGTTAATGGCTCAACAGCATATTGAGTTATACCAAGCCCGCATCTCAAAGACATTTAATTGTAAAGTGAAGGTCAGAGCCTTTCAGCAAGGAGAACTTATTCTAACGGTCAGACGTCCTATGACTATGACTCATATGAGCAAAGGTAAATTCGATGCGAAATGGGAAGGTCCCTATGTTGTAAGCAAAGTCTTCTCAAACGGAGCTTATCAACTTTCAGAACTTGATGGTCGAGTTGCTATGATGCCTATCAATGGCAAATTCTTAAAGAAGTATTATGTATAAATGTAAATACTTGTAAATTATCAGACAGAATCAAGTTCATAAATAAAATTCAAATTTTATTATATGATAGTACATATTAAAGGTCGCTATCATCTTTTTCTACATTGGGACGAGGGCCACTGCCGTCCTTCTCAAAAATGCGGTCAGCAAAAGAGCCGAGAACCTCTTTGCTGGATCCCACAAGAAACTTGCAGGCGGCCATCCTCATGGCTTCTTCTTCTTTAGTCTTTCCTGGTTCGAGCAGGAAGTCCAAAATGTCCCGCGGTGGCTGGGGTGCAGACGAACCTTCGTCTGCTTCTGCTTCCTTTGGCTGAACTGGATCGGCAGGGTGTTCTTCAATACCCTTCTGAACCTTCGAGACAGTTTCAACCTTCTTAGATGCTTCTCCGGAAGACATTTTTATGTTGAAGAGTAGAAGTGTTCGTTCCTGTCAGATTTCTGCTATATTTATAGACAGAAGTTCCTCAATTTATGAAACATTACATTCATCCGACGGTTCATCCGTTCATTAATATCTGACGGTTCATCCGTTCATTTATCACATTCATCCGACGGTTCGTCCGTTCATTAAACACCTGACGGTTCATCCGTTCATTTATTACACTCATCCGACGGTTCGTCCGTTCGATAATATCTGACGGTTCATCCGTTCATCTATTTTGACGGTTAACCCGTTCATTTATTATCATTTGACGGTTAATTCGTTCATTTCAACATCATTTGACGATTTATCCGTTCTTTCATCATTACTTGACGGTATTCCCGTTCATTCATTTTCATATACATTGACGATTCATCATCGTTCATCTTCTACATCAGCAACTTGTCGTTTTCGATTAAGTTGTCAATAAATATATCATATCTATCTATTATTTATATCTGAATAAGATATGCAATAAATAATGGAGCCACAACAAAATGTCCTTTATATCAAAAAAATGAGACATTACAAAAATGCAGCTACAGCAACAAAACCCAAATACAAAATCAAGAAGGAGGGACAATCAGATTGTCAATTTGCTGCTTCAATGTCTGCAGCTCTTCTTCGTGTGTTGACGCTACTATCTTTCTTGCCTCCTCCATCTCGCTTTCTTCATCAAAAATGGGCATATCTACTGTCCTGCGAGTGATCTCTTCACCATGAGTGGTCTCATACTCATTCCTTTCTTCAATCAATGCATTAAATTGTTCAATCACCAGTTGGTGATTAACAGTTTCTTCTTCAAACTCTTGTTGGAGGCGAGTAATTTCAGCCTTCAGCTCAGCAAGTCGCCGTCCTTTGCTTTCAGCCACTAGATTAATTGATTCTATTTTAGAATTATATTCAGCTGATTTTGCTGAATGAGCTTCTAACAGATTTTGAAGAGTTAACCTTTCCATATCAGCAGCTTGAGCCAGCCGCTCAAATTCAGCTTGTACTAAAGAGTCTACATCTTTCTTCTTGAGTTCTTTATACTTCTTGATGGAGACTTCTAATTCATCCAGTATATGTTCAAGGAGAGTGGCCTGAGCTTCGTCTCCTTGGTCTCTTATGGCTCTTATCAAGAAAGAAGTGGGCTTCCTAACCATAATGAAGTCAGCCCCTTCTTTCTCTATCATTTTACGGACGAGAGATCCCAGCGACTCAAAGAAACATCGGGTAAAAGACTGGACCACTTGCTGATTGATGGCCAGAGTTCCAGGAGTCGCTGCTACTCCTGATGAAGACGGAGTAACAGGTTGCTCGATTCTTTTAGGTTGGACAATAGGCTCTTTAAATAAGGGAGCCAGAGTAGAGCTGGTTGCTCCTCCTGCTTGATCTTCTGCAAAAGTAAAATTGTTATTTTACTAATTGATTGTTGATGCACAAAAAGATCAAATGAAAAGCAATTTTACCTTGGTTTGGTTTAACAACAAGTTCATTCCCTACTGGAATAGACTCCTGTTGAACAGAAGTAGCCTCCGCTGCAACAGCCTGGCTGCTGCCCGCCTCAGAACCACAAGATAAATGATGGCTACTGCTAATAACCACTGTTGGTATAGACACCATAATCAGGTCCATTGGAGGTATTGGCAAAATCCCAAGATCTGCAAATGAGGATATTAGTTATCAGTTCATTTAAACAAAAAAAAAAGAAGAAGAAAAGATTGTTAAATCTCGTTTTATACCTTGAGGGTCGGTGGCAGGATTTTCTTTTGGCACACCTTCGTCGGCTACTTCTTCAGGAGATATTTCTATCTCAACATCGACAGCCTTTTCTGCAGACGCCTCCACTTCAATATCCTTTTTAGGATTTGAAATATCATCGGCAGTATCAAGAGATCTGTGTTCTTCAGTTTGCTTTTCAGGATCCTGTAAATACTCATCAACATTTTCGGATGAAGAACCTTCCTCGTCTTCTTCTTCTTCTTCTTCTTCTTCTACTGCTGCATTTCCACTGTTAGTGGCAGCCTGATCTTCCTGCAAGCTATAACTGCAATCCTCCAGAGCTGCAATCATTTCACGGTCTTCGTCTTCACAAAGAGTCCTGGGAGTAGGAGGAGGTTGAGTAATATCTGCAATAGGAGAATGAGGTCGTACAACACTTTGTTCTTCCTCTAAAATATGTTCTCTAGGCTTTTCAATTCTTGGGGCAAAATCTCCCCTCTGTTCATTCTCCTCGAGAGTTTTGCTTCCTGATTCAGAAGCAGGTGTGGGAGATGCCATTAGAAGTCCTGCAGCAGCATCTACTGAAGTCAGGAGTTGTATAGAAGAAGACTCTTCCAAGACTCTTCTGGTGACTACTCTTTTCTTTCTGTGTAGAGGTCTAATAGGACTCTCTACATTTTCTGGCTCTGCTTGCTTTTGCACGGAGGTTGGTGTACTGGCAACTTCTTGATGTGTCTCGGCCAATTGCCGGGATTGAGATCTGGTAGTCACCTTTTCAGAAGAAACATCAAGAATCAATTTCTTCTTCGCCACAGGAGCAGGAGGCTCCTCTCTTCTTCTTTTCTTCGCAGGAGATTTACCCACCTTCAGAGAAATACGAAGTGGTGCATTCACTTCTTGGGGGAATATAATATCCCTTGTAGTTTCCAGAGGTGCATCTGCCGGTTCCTGCGCCTCCTCATTTATAGGGATCGATGGAGCAATTCTCCCCCTTCTCAATCTTGTTGCAGTGGCGAAACTATCTGCGAGATTGAAATTCTCAGCAAAAGTATTCGCTGATGTGTAAAACACGGAGTATGTAAAAAGCATTCGAGGACCCTGAGGAGTAGTCCTTGCTGGCATGGAGAAAATGGCTTTTGTATCACGGGCATTGTAATAAGCCCAAGCCCTAGCTCCGTCTATCAGATAACCTTTGCCTTGGAGGCAGGTAATTGCGTTCCCTACATGGAACTGATCATACCCAAACTGTCGAGCAAAACGGCTTGGGAGGTATGGTTCTAAATAGCACTCTTCTTCGAATCGGTAGACCAAATGAGATGGTCGAATTGTCTTCAACCATTCAAAAGCGACACGAGTTAGAGGCTGCAGTTTCGAATCCACCATATTTGTGGGCATCTGACCATACCCAGCAGGGAAAGGAGCGCAGCAGAAGTTCCAGCCTCTGTTCAGATTCAACATAAATCTACACTCAGATAAGGAAGTATATTTCCATTTTCCATCGGAATACCTTCGAAGAAAACTGCCGTCAACTGGTCCCATGTCAGGATCCATTAGAGTTGGATAGTGAAGAAGCAACCATCCAAACAAATATGTATATGGCAATTCTAAGCGAGGGAATTCTCTCTCTCCTTTCGCTTTCAACATCAAGTCAACATATAAACGAAGACTGGCGTTCAGCTTACAGGTCATTGCTGATAGTAAGTCCATTTTATAGCCGAAGACTAGCTTAACAGCTGCAAACAAGACGCCACGGTGAAAACGATCCACTGCACTGGATCCGGGAACTACGAACCTTCGCAGCCAGTATGTCAAGAATCCCGCCAATTGTGCTGCTTCTGACATGGGCTTATAGCCCATTCTCAAGTAACTTTCCAAATTGTCTCATCTCTTCAAAGGAGGATATTCATGGTCATCCATCACTTCTTTATCAAAGTGACCACTCTGTTCCATTAATTTTTTGACCTCTGTATGGCTCAAAGGTTTGAAAAAGGTTGGGTAGCATTTATCGTTCTCCTTGGTTTTCTTCTCCTCTATATGATTAAGAAACATATATGGTAGCCACTTTGAAGAATAACAAGTATTGGCAGTGGCACTCTTGTAAAATAAAGAGCAGATCTTGTAATGGCACAATAGTTCTTCGAACACTGTCACCATCTCTGGATTCTCTTTTCTGAGCTTGTTCAATTCATCATTTGTTGGTACATACTCCTCATACGGAGCATCTGCCATGGGCAAGAACGAGATATACTTCATCTCGTGGAGTGCAAAGCCCATCTCTCCCCCTGGGGTCATGAAAGTTCCGGTCCTGTAGTTGTATCTCTCAGCTAAGGCTAAGAACATATGAGGATTGGGAGCAAATCCGTAAACAGTGGCATGCATATAGGTTGATTTGTTGGAGTCTGTCTTGGAATTTTCCCAGAACCCAATTCGCGATATAACTCCATCGCTTGTAGTCTGGATTCACCAATCCAGTCATTCTTATATCTTGCTCAGGATATTTTCCTTCAACCTTCGCAAACTCATTTGCGAATATTGGTGTCCTAACAGGCATTAGCATGGAGGAGTTCTCTGGTGGAATGCAGCCAGGTCTTAAGCCTCTCAGTAGGACACTATATCTGTCGGAAGAGCTATAAAACATATCCTTATGTTGTGGCCCCTTCTTTACGAAGATTTTTCCTGCCCGAGCATCCTGAAATAGAGTGATATTCCATTCCATCTTCCTAGGGTAGCTTGCATGAGCGTACCGTGACAAAGGAAGGCAGCGAGCGATGTCGGGTATAAAAAAAGATCTATCTTGCTGGTGAACTACCCTATCTTCCATCCTTGGCCTAGGCTGAGAGGCTCTCTCAAAGGCGTCACCGAATAGAAATAAGGGTTTCTTGTGAATTACAGCATCAGCTGATTCTAAAGGCTGTCTGTTCATCAAACACATCAAAGTTTCATTGTCCTGAGAAATCAATATAGCCTGACGGGAGGCCGGCAGATCATACTGAGGGTAATGGACATGAGACAGATCCTCTTTGTATTCAGACTCTGTGAGGGTTCCCAAAAAATGTTCGTAATCTGGATCTTCATTGACTTCAACTGCATCAACAAACAGATGAAAATTAGTCCAAGACAAAGATTTTGTTTTTAAACATAAAATATGATTTGCGCAACCTCAGACCGTGCTGACATGATTTGCGCAACCTCAGACTGCGCTGACATGATTTGCATCAATCAACAAAAGTCAAAAATTCAAGATATTCATCATTTTGATGAGTTACGCAGACAACAGATTGCGCAGACATCACTTTGCGTAGGTTGGTTTGCGCATATTCCCAACTGCGCAGGCTGACGTGGCAGAAGTCATCATTGACTGAATCAAATCAGATCTTCCTGACAGCTGACAACACGAATAACGAGGAGACTGTTCGTTTTTGACGCCGCACAGTTCTCGAGGGCGGCTGACAGGTGGCAGCGCAATCCGTGGTTGCGCAAACCATTCATGCGCAATCCGTGGTTGCGCAAATCATTCATGCGCAGTCTGAGTCTGCGCAAACCAAAGTCTGCGCAGTTCACTTTGCGCATTCTACCAACATAACTGACCAATTACATGTGGCATTCATGTCATCAATTGCTCATTACGTGGCAACTGTCTATGCACGATCATGCGCATTTCAATCAAATAATGCCATGTGTCCCAGATAGTTGGCCCACGATCCAGTAACTGCCTGCGCAGTCCATATCTGCGCAAACCAGTTGCTGCGCAAATCAGCTTGCGCAGTCCAAAATAACTGAAAGTTAGTTATTTTCAGAACTCTATAAATAGAGTTTCAAGTCTTCATTTCAAGGGGGATCAAGATCAGAGATCAGAAATCAGAGAGTTCAGGAGTTCTTGCCAAAGTGCTGCTGCATTCTTCCGAGACTTTTGTCTTCAACTTCAGAGGCTTTTGCCTTCAATTTCCAGAGTTGTTTTCAACTTCAAAGGCTTCGTCTTCAAAGTTCACATCGTCCAAGGGATAAAGCAATCGTCATCAAGATTGGATTCCTATAGTTGTAATTTTCCCAGAATTCTTGTAATCTTTATTACAGTTTGTATCAATAAAGTTTTATACTTTTGTTTTTGCAAACACCCACGTGACCCATCAGTCCACATAGCTCGAGGCTAGTGACCGCCGCGACACGACTACCATAGTACACAGTTATTACGGCTTTTGGTTTTGGGTAGCCCATACATCAAATTGTCTTCACCCTCCCAAGGGTCACAAACAAAAGGTAGTCCGCTAAGACTAGGCCCACATGCATGTTTAAAGACAAGCAAGAAAAATAACTGAAAGTAAAGCAAGTAAACTATAAAAAGCAAGTCATGGATCCAACTGAAAATAAACAGGAAATAAATATGCAGTAAAGAAAGAAAGATGCAACTAATTATAAACAGTAAATAAGGCAAGGTATCTTACCAGGTGTTACGCCTGGTGTGGGGAGGTATTTTGATATGTCCCAATAGTCCAATAGCCATGGTCGAGGTAGAAGGTCCAATTACACGAGAAAATGTAAGTACAATTAGCCACGATGAATGATAATTGAAGGAATTTGTGGAATAAAACTATTTTAGAAAATATTCATAATACTTTTGAAAGTTATACCTATTAGTTACCAAAATAGTTTTAAATAAATATTTGAAATACTAATAAATCATTTATAATACTTTGGAAAGATATTTGTTTATTAGTAAAAATAATTTATATAAGCACATAAATATCTAGAAAAATATTCTAGGGCTGAAAACTAACTTTTGCAAAAATAAGGTGTTTAGGTAGTTAACTATATATTTTTGTTTGTAAAATTATTTCTAATAAATACTAGGAAATTAATTTAGGCCTACAGCTTATTATCGTCCAAGTAGATATATATATATATATATTATATATATATATATATATATATATATATATATATTATATATATATATATATATATATATATATATATATATATAATAGAAATTCTACAATAATAATTATATTACAAGAAATACATATATTCTCTTGATAATTATATTACAATGAATGATAATTGAAGGAATTTGTGGAATAAAACTATTTTAGAAAATATTCATAATACTTTTGAAAGTTATACCTATTAGTTACCAAAATAGTTTTAAATAAATATTTGAAATACTAATAAATCATTTATAATACTTTGGAAAGATATTGTTTATTAGTAAAAATAATTTATATAAGCACATAAATATCTAGAAAAATATTCTAGGGCTGAAAACTAACTTTTGCAAAAATAAGGTGTTTAGGTAGTTAACTATATATTTTTGTTTGTAAAATTATTTCTAATAAATACTAGGAAATTAATTTAGGCCTACAGCTTATTATCGTCCAAGTAGAATATATATATATATATATATATATATATATATATATATATATATATATATATAATATATATATATATATATATATATATAATAGAAATTCTACAATAATAATTATATTACAAGAAATAAATAAAGTTTTACTAAATTGTACATATATTCTCTTGATAATATTAAAAATAAGGTCAAAATTTAAGTAACAATACAATAATAATAATAATAATAATAATAATAATAATACTAATGAAAATAGTAATTTAATAATAATTTAGGTAATAATAAATATTAGATACAATTAAAATAGACTAAAAAGGATAAAGTAATAATAAGTAGTAAAACAACAAAGCAACCTCTTGTACTCCTATGAAGGAGGGAAGAAAGAACTGTCCTCGAATAAACCCAGAAATTAGAGGGCTCTGCCCTTTCTTCGAATAACTCAGAAATTAGAGGGCTTTGTCCTTTCTTTGAATACACTCAGAAATTAGAGGGAGAGAGAAGTCGAGAGAACGGGAGAGGGGGTCTTACCAAAGGGGTTCAGATCTCACAGGGGCTGCCGACGACTTGGTCGGCGGGTCGCGGTTGGAGGAGGCGAAGAGGGCGCTCGAGACGGGAGGCTCGGGACTGCTTCGGGGGTTGGTGGACGCCTAGCGGCGCATGTTTCGACGGACGGGGAAGGGCGACGTTCTCAAGAAGGGGAGGGGCCGGTTACCAGCCGAGGGAGGCGACGACGGAATTCTCACGCACGGCTATCGGTGGCGGGTCACGTCGGGCGGTGCTCAACGCGCGTGGATTTCGCCAACGGAGGGCAGACCGGGGCAGCAATATCGGACGTCGACAGCATGGAGGTGGCGAGCTCTAGGGACGGGTGGCGATACGGTCGGCTCAGGTTAGGTGTTTCCCCTTTTTTGTTTCCTGGGTGATGGTGGTGGTCATAGTGGTGGAGGTGATAGGGGTTGGTGGCCGTCCGGGTGAGGTGGCTGGAAGGGAAGTCCGACGGTCATGTGGCCGGAGTTGCCATAGGGCATGGGCCCAAGGAGATGGCCGGGTTAGGGTGGCCAGCCGACTGGGGTGGCGGTGGAGGTGCGTGTGTAGTTTGGCTATGCTAGGGTGGCGGAGGCGATGATGGCGGTAGTGTTGGTGATGGTCGGGTGGTGTCAATGAAGTTGATGGTGGTGCCTGGGAAACGGAGGTGAGGGGGTGATTTGCTTTAGTGGGTCGCCAGCCATCGACGGAGTTGGCAGCTTCGACCAGGAGATGGGGAAGTCCATCGTGGGGGTAACGGCAGGACGGTGGTGAGGCAGGTTGCTATGTTTGGTGGTGTGGATGGTGTCCTTCACGACACGGGAACATGGTTGCATCCGACATATTGGATATGGGGGAACTTTGTATTTGTAATGGAAGAAAATAGTTTATCTTGACGGATTTAGCTTTATGTCAAGAAATGCCTTATTTTATGTTAATTTTGCAATCTTACAGCATAATAGTTGACAGTTTTAGAGGATCCGTCGAGAACATCCTTTTATTCAATGACGGTTCGGTAATAACCGTCAACTAATATATGCCTAAAAAAATTGGCACGATTTTTTAGCTACCATTTTGGTATTTTTTTTGAAATGTACATCTATATTGATGTTAGTCATTCCATTCTGCTTCATTTATTTCTCGATTCTTTCCTCTCCTTTCTATTTCTTCATCTCTCTCATCCACCAACCGATGGAGAAGGAGACCTCGAATCTACATCTCCATTCTTCTCTTCCTTCTCTACATCTCCATTCTCCTAGATTCTCTAAAGCTACACACAGCAAACTTTTCCTCTCCTCCCTTTACATTCTTTCGAGCCAATCCCAAAATCTCCACCGAAACCCTAGATTTTCTACTTAAAGCCCTAAAAACTTTCTTCGTCTTCTGCTCGAGAGGGGGGAAGTGGTCGAGTGGGTCGGGGGATGTCAACAAGGCCAGGGACAAGCTCGACGCTCTTCGCTCTAACCCTTCCACGGCCTCTTCACCCTCCTCGTCGCCCTCTACTTCCTCGTCTTCCGGAAACTAGGGGTTTTCTAATGGCAATTTTAGGACGATTCAGATCCAGACTCCTTTTTTCCAGAGGATCCTGAGCTTCGAATCGTCTCTTCATATATCTCGACGACTGATCGGAGCTTCGGCAGATCCGAGGTGAATCCCCAAATCTAAGGTTTTGTTTTCTTTGATTTTGATGATTCGTCGAGAAATTTTCTGATGTTCTACTTCTTCACTGTTGGATTTGAGGAGCTTCACAACCTGGGTGACACAGTGTCCTGTTGTTTAGGTTTCGATGTTTTGGGATAATGCTGCAGTTTCCTGTACATTCTTTAGTTATAAGAGGGGCTCAAGTTCTCTAGTCTTGGCAAGTTCTTGTTCTAGCTAGTATCCTTTTTTTTATCAATGTGAGTTATTTTTCTTGATTTGGTATATGCTGTAAGCTGTGGTTTTCCCCTGTTGAGTTCTTAGTAATTTATCTGCAATTGCAAGTTTGTTTCTCGATTTGGTGCTATGCTTCAATCTTGATTAGGTATGCATGTTCCATTCATTCTCATCAATCTATGTAAGAAGGGTCAGCAGTCCATTATTGATTTGTAATTTTTTCGTATGTTGAGGTTTTGAGATCTCGGGACAATGTTGTTGTTTCATGTTTCGAATTGTAGGAGGGGGCTTAATCAATTTCTTCTTTAATTGTTCATGTATATCCAGACCATTGTCTGTGACTTCCCCGTAAGTTCATGTTAAGGTATTGCTTTGTGTCCCCACCATCGCGGATGTCGGCACAGACACGACATAGGTTTGGCATGTCCGTCTCATGTCTGAGACTACATGACACGGATACAAACATGTGCAGTTTACTGGTTACATAGCAATGGACTAACTAGAGAAATTCTTCTCACCACCCATTTATGTTTGAGTTTTATTTTCTTATGTTTCAATTTTTTTCGTATTGTTCTTGCAGTGAGGAGAAGGTAATGCTCACAGAGTTGCTGCTAGAGATTTCTTGCACTAGAATGAAAGGTTGTATAATTAGGCTCCTCAGTTTATGGATTTTTTTTCCTACTAGTCTAAAATAAGGAGTTTGTATGCTCTAAAAATTTGTGATGGAAATAATTTCCATGAAAAAAGTCCTATCAAACACAATCTAAGACTCAAATCAGCAAATCAACTCGACTTGGATTTGGCTTGGACCCAAAGGATATGGTACTATATATATATCAACACGTCAACAAATGGTATATGTAGCATGTACAAGATATGTACGCAGTGGACACGCACCCCAGAGTGCCTTGTACTTGTCATATTTTGGAGTGACGCTTCGTGTCGAACACAACGTGGCATCAGTTTTAGCATCTCCATCCTTCATAGGTGCCATATTTCCATGCTTCATAAGAAGCTAAAAGTTAGCACATAGAGAAATGGCCATAAGAAAAATGAAATGAGGCACATAAACAACATTTTGACATGTCCTTGTATTTTGGAGTGTCCATCCCGTGTCCAATACATGCTCAAGTGTCGAGACAAATAAGATATGGACATAATTACCATTTTTGAATTTCCATGCTTCCTATTTCAGGCTGTTGTGCCAAGCCTATTTCAGGATGAGCTAGACTTGAAGCAAATCGGTTTGCAATGGTTACATTATCCATGAAATTAACAAAATTCTATTTTTGAGATGTTACTGACATCTGAGTTTTGTGATGGATGACTTGCAGGCTGAGCTAGAGATTGGACTTTCTAATGTAAGAATTCCTAACATGTATTCTTACATTATCTGAACTTTCTAATGAATGCATTTCCCATTGTCTGGACTTTCTAATGTATTCTTACATTGTCTGGACTTTCTAATGAATGCATTTCCCATTGTATGGACTTTCTAATATATTCTTACATTGTCTGGACTTTCTATTTTAAGGAAATGCATTTATTTCCAGTGTCTGGACTTTCTAATGAGTTATATTAAATTGTCAATGGCAATGTTTAATGATGAATACTTTGTTCTCTTGGAACTTGTTTAAGGTTCATTAATGTGTTTCCAGTTATTTTTCATTGTAGTGAAAATGGCATGTATCATCACATGTTATGTTTATTGTTGTCTCATGGTTTTCTGTCGATAGCATAACATTGTATCTATGCTATTATACATGGCATGAGTAACTCAATCACAATTGTTGATGCTTTAGGGAATCTGTTTTAGGGGGTTCTCTATCCTTGAATGTCAGAAATTGTTGCCTGTTGTAAGCCCTAGGGTGAGCTGTTGCCTGTTGCAAGCCCTGGGGTGAGCTGTTGCCTGTTTAGTAATTTTTTTCCTTATCTGCAATAATTGCTCATCTATTGTTCAACAACATATATTGGTACATATGTTTTATGTTGTCTTTTTGACCCGGCAATCACATTTCACCAGCTATACCATATACTTGTCAGACATTAGCATGTACCCCAATTTTTGCTTCATAGTGATTAAACTTGGACTTGGTAGGTTTTTCTATTTAATATCATTCCTAATATAGATTATGTCTGCTCTTTAATATATTACTCCACAGAGTTGTATGCAATCCTCAGCAAAATTTTTGTCTTTTCGCTTCCCTTAGACATGGAGTGACAGTGACAGTGGCTGGTTACATGATACATGTGTGGCTGCCAGGAGTGTCTTGGTGCCGAGCTCCTCTCCAAATAAGTAGAAACATAGATATTTCTTAGATGCTTGAGAATCAGAATTACATATTTTGGGTAATATTTTATGTTCATTGGGTACCTGTGTTCTCCATTCTTATACTAGGGGGTATATAGTGAAACTAAATCCCATATCTTGAGTCATCAGAGTCATCTGGAAGTATCCTTTATGATCGACTGTGCTATGATGAGGACACGTATTTGCCCAATGATACATTATTCATTTTGAGTATCAGTTTTTTAATAATACACAGGGCTATGTTGGTTCAATCTTCTGAGCCCTTTGTGGGAAGGTGGTTGACTGGGCTACGATGAGGACATATATTTGCTCAGTGATACATTCTTCATTTTAAGTATCAGTTTTTTAATGATGCACTGGGCTTTGTTGGTTCAATCTTTTGAGCCCTTTGTAGGAAAGTGATAGACATGGCTGTGTATTAGTCTTCATGACATTCTTCATTTTAAATATCACTTTTTTTTCAAGTATCAGTCTTAATGATACATTGGACTATGTATGATACGTTGCAGTTTATATTGAGTTTCAGTTTCCTATGGTCATAAACTAGGCTATGATGAGAAAGTATATGTGCTCAATAATACATCCTTCATATTTAGTATCAGTTTTGTGACTATGTTGGTTTAACTTGTGACTATTTGCTCAATGATACATTCTTTATATTTTTTATTATCGGTTATTTAAAGAAGCTTCTTTTGGGGATTGTTTATTTCGTACACATTGTGGTTGAAATTATTTTCCAAGAAGCATTTGCTTAACTCTGAGCCCATACATTACCTAATCACTCTTTTAAGCTCTTTGTAGGGTGGTTGAAAATATTTTCCAAGAAAGGCCTTTTTTCTTGTAGTGACACGCCAAAATCTATACCCAGAACTAACATACCTACTACAAACACATGCTAAAATCCATATACACTAGTATAATGATATTAAGCATTGATGACCTGTATCATTGATATGCAAATTACACGATATTGTTCTCTTATTTTTTTGTTGGTCAACAAGTTCATTAACATAAATTGGTAATTTGTGCTCTTGTTCTCTCAGGAACTACATAGAAAATGAAGGATCTGCTCCGACCGGGTTTGCTAATTATTTTGGTTTTATTTGTATAATTATCAGTTTTAGATGTTTAAGATGTATGAAAACTACATATTTTGGTTGGATATGTTTGTGATTGGACAAGTGTTTGATATTTGTAGTTGGACGTGTGTTGGATGTGTTGGAAGTTTGTGGTGTATGAACAGTATATAATTTGTTAATATAAAAATTAGATTTTTGAGTAATTTGGTGTATGTATATCTTCTGGATTATTGATATTATGTGTGTGTTCGATTAATAATATATAAATAGAATTTTGGCTAGCTTCTCTTGACGGTTATAAAACGTTAACGATTAACTCAATCCTGCTGCAACTGCTCTTTTCATTGAAGATTTTCTTGACGGCTAATAACTGTCATCTAGGTCGGAGTCAAGAAAAGTTTCACCTACATTGACGGTTTCTAAAAACTGCTATCTTGACGGCTAAAAACAGTCAACAAAACTACTTCATATGACGGCCAAAAACCGTCAAGAAAAGCCATACCAACGACCGTCAAGAAAAGGGGGGTCTTTTCTTGACTCCGGCCTAGTTGACGGATCTGCAATCGTCAAGATACCCATTTTTTGACGGGAAATCCCCGTCAAGAAAAGCCCTTATTCTTGTAGTGAAGGTCTCCATCCCGGAGCAAACTAGCAAAGAGGGAACGAGTCATCATCCAGCTCGAGGCAAACAGTTAGCTTCTGAGGGTATCATCGTCGAACAACTCTTCATTATGAAAGAAGTACGACCTCCTATTGTCGGTAAGCACCTGACTTCATTTTTTAATTTTTACCATAAATGGCATGCTTTCTGCGATATGGTCTTGAAGAGGCATTTGGCATTTTCATCTTGTGGATATTGCTTTTGAAGACATACAGACTTTCAATGCCTAACTTCTCGTCCTTCTGACATCTTTTACGCAGTCCCTGTACCATCAACTTTCCTCAAGGGCTTCTTTTTGGCTTTAACCGATGGCATCGGCGGCAGTGGTGCCATAGAGGCATTTTCCCATTCTTCTGTTCGGAGACTCGCTTTCGGTCAACCAAGAATTCGTCTGGCCATGGTTAGGGAACAAGGCCTTACCTATCTCTGTCGCATGATGGATCGAGGCCGGTTGTTGGATACTCGTAATACTGCTGAAATGCTGAAACCTCATTTCTTGTTCGACGACGAATTGGTATTGTCGAAAGCAGCATTTTTAGACATTATCGAAGACTAGTATTTCGACAATACCGGTGGCACTCCTTTTTTCGTGCCTTTCGTTTCTCATCATCTCTACTTTTTGCTTCTTCTGCCTATCTGAAACGCGCAGCATGTGCTGGGATCTGACACCCGAATGCCAAAACCTGCTAGTTGGCCGTATTGAGGAGGAGGTCTATTCTGACCCAAAGGATTGCTTTCGTGCTATGCCTGAGGGTTTGCATACCACGCTATGTGTCCTGCTCCCCAGCCAGGTATCTGAAGCATTCGCTGCTGAGGCGCGCCCCTATCGTGCTTCTCTTTTTGCCAATAGGTTACTATTTGCCTGTTGTACTTACCCGATGGGTAACTTTCACGTCGATGGATGTATCCATCCTGAATTGGAGTGGAAAGCATTGTCCCTTTTGGCAATGAGAAAGTTCAAGGGGGACTTGAAGGAAGCGGCTATTTATAGCTGCGTTAAAGCCTTCGTGCACAGAATTGCTGTCAACCGTGCTCTTTTCCTCCCCCTGTTGGAGATGTTCAATCATCATACAAGGACGTTCTTCACTCCCTGCAGTGAGTTGGGTTTAGCTCTTCACGGGATTCGTGCCCTATCCATGTTACCATGGGGAAGTCAGCCTTATGATGAGTATACTCCCTGTAAGAAGGAGTTCTTTGCCTTGGAGACCGAGCATCCTGCTATGATGAATGTGTACAAGGAGCTATTCTGTAATTAGCAAGTGTGCAGGTAGCAAGACCAGGCGCAGGACTCGTCCCAGATCCAAGCTTGGGTCAATTATATCTTCATCCGAGTTCCCTCGCGACGGGGATGCCCTACTATTCCTCGCGCCCATCGTACATTGCTGATGAGGTAGATGATATGATGAGTGCCGCTGGGGTATCGACTCCGTCTGTCGATGCTGAGGGTGGTTCCACTTCTAACATTCACAGCTTCTTCAGCCAGAATCTGGTCCCAGTGAGCCTAAAAGCAACCTTGGCAGCCTTTTTGATGGTGTGGCTGCGGATGGCTGTAGTGTTGGGGGGTTCTAGTTTCGCTAGCCGAATTAGCCAGGATCTGATCCTGCCCGCAATGAGGTTCGCTTTTAGGCAACCTTTTTCGTTGTTATCGGCTATGGCGTGCAACCCGCTGCGCGATCTGCAGGAGTTTTCCCAGAAGATTCTTAATTGTGAGGGTAGTGACAAGGACTTCCCGTTAGTTGAGCTCCCTTATCACTACCTGATGGGTTGGTTGGCTCTGCATAGTCCCGGTCTGATAAAATTTGATACAATTTTGGGATATGAGAGGCGAGGGATGAAAGTAAGCACAATTATGAGCGCGCGGTGTGGGGTCTCTCGGGACCTTCCTACTTGTCGGTGGATGCTGGGTCGGTTAGGAGAGTATGCCTTCTATTGGGTCCTGCCCTCCTATGGTAGCTTCCGTTCTGACGAGAAGTTGATGGACGAGGACCTGACCCCTGGGGAGCTCTTCTAGTTGTAGTCCATCCATCCTTCCCACCTGGTGTATAGGAACCAAAATTGAGTATTTTTGGAGCCCTTTTTACCCAGTTGTTTCGCCCGCCAATTTGGCTATAGCCACACGATGATGGGTAATCCGAACCCCTATCTTGGCAATGAAGGTAGTCTCTTAGACGGTGCTCGGGCCTGGCATTATTATAAGGCCAGTCGTACGAGGGCCATATTTACTACCCGTCCTTTACGGGGGGGTCTTCTATACTCATCTGCCCAGCTTTATTGTGTATACAACACCTTCTCGTCGGAGTATGGTCGTCAGTAGAGTCTGCTTAAGGGGACGAAATTCGAAACCCCTCCTTCACCCTTTCCGCTTCCATCCGGGATAGTGTCCTCTGAGAGCGAGGCCAATGATGGTTCTAGCTCGTCTACAGAGGAGAGAGAGAAGGAACGAAGTCTCGGTAGCTTACGAGGATACCCGCTCTTGCCCGGGAAAACTTTCCTTCCTGCAAAAAGAGTCCAAATGACCCCTGTGCCTATAAAGGGTACAATGACTTCTTATGCTGGGTCTTCCTTCGGGGTAAGTCTTTTTATTCTTCAAACTTGTCCGTTCCTTTCACAACTTATGACTGTGCGGTTTGAGCAGGCGGGACCTTCTTGGTCAGAGCGGGGATTTTCTGAAGGGCCTATGCTTGATGCGCCTCGAAACATGGGGGCCGATGAGGGGGACGCCAACGCCGCTCGTTCTGATCCTGGAGGTATTCCTCCTCCTGCCCTCATGTGGGCCCGTGTTGGAGTCGATGCTCTGACTGTCGGACAAACGATCGACGATACAGCCATCAAAGCCAAGGCCCAAGGAAATGCTACAAGGCCAGTCTCGACGGTTACGGTGGTTGTAGAGACGACTATGCCCCCGAACCATCGAGCGTCTCATTGACGGCTTCTTCTATGTTCGCTCTAGTATAGAGGCAGAGTTCAGTTCTCGCTTCTGCTCCTGGTCCTTGGGTTGCAGCTTCTCCAGTGACGTTAATGAGTCTGGCTGATAAGGAATATTGTGCCCAGCTATTGCTGGAGGCCATCTACAACGCTTTGACTCGTGGTATAATAGGCATCTTGCGCGGCTAGCCGTTGGCCGGATGGATCCAGAACCTAGTGGAAGGTTAGTTGCAGCTCTTGTGCAATTATCCAGAATATGAGGCTCAGGTCGTGATTGTAAAAGGATCCCTGGCTGACTTAAAAACCGTTGCCCTAGAACTCCACGGTCTCGATCACACCCTACCGATCTTAGCTACAGCAGAACTAGAGAAGATGGTTTCTAAGAAGTCCCGCCAAGAGCAGATGCGCCAGGCTCTTTCTGATCAACTTGTGGAGGTCGGATGAAAGATTGCCGAACTGGCTTACGCTGAAGTGGCTCGAGTCTGCCATCATGCAGCCACGGAGGAGCACTGCAGAGACCTCTGGGAACAGATTCAGAAGCTGACAGATGCTCTGGTCCTTGCCGAATGTGACCTAAAGGAATCAGATGACCAGGAAGAGGTCTTTCACCAACGTTCGGAGGCTCTGACTCAAGAGAGGGCGGATATCGGCATCCGTCAGGCTGAATTGGCCCTTGCACGTCATGCTTGGACCCTTGTCGGAGCCGAGACTGCCAGACGCCAGGAGGCCGATAGGAGGGCCCGCACATGGATCGCACAGCGGAGGGCTTATTTGATGAGCCAACTGGAAGACCTTCAGGACCAGTCTTCCTAGTTTTGATTTACTGCTCCTTTTTGTCTTTCAACTTGTGAGGGACCATATGTATTTTTTTGTAATAGAAAACATTGTCTTCTTTGTATTTGAAGTTTTTGTTTTTCCTTCTCTGTTTTGTCTATCTTTATGGTTGTGAATCCTATACATAGATGAGAATTCCCTCAGAGAGGATATCTTCATTAGGGACGGGGTGTTTACTCAGAGGTTATATGGACATGGCAAACACGGAAGTTTTTGTAGAGATACTTTTCTTAGTCAGAGGTAATATAGACATGCTAAGGATAGACTCTCCTGGGGTATAGAATGACTCAGAGGTAATATGGCAGTGAAGGTTCTATAGATGACAATTGTGGGGAACTATCAGGGAAATGGTGCATTGCTCATAGGTTATATGGACATGGAAAGCATCCTTCTTCCTAGAATAATAGTTCAGAGGTAATATGGATGTGACTATTTTTCTTAGGGAGTTATGACAACTTTGGGGTTATCATAACGGGGTGACTACTCAGAGGTAATATGGACATGGTAGACACGATGTAGAATAACACTTCAGAGGTAATATGGACGTAAAATGTTTTCTAGGATGTCATGACAACTTTGGGGTTATCATAACGGGGTGACTACTCAGAGGTAATATGGATATGGTAGGCATGATGTAAATAGCACTTAAGAGGTAATATGGACGTAAAATATTTTCTAAGGATTATGACAGCTTACAACTGTTGTGGAGGAGGTGACTACTCAGAGGTAGAAAGTATATCGTAGACACATCTTAGGATAACATTTCAGAAGCGAGGTCATAAAATGTTTCCCTAGAGATTCATGATGATTACTGGTTCATCGTGTTGGGAGCCTAGTTCGGATGGACCCTCATAACTCCATCTCGAGGCGTAGAGAAAGGGATGAGCCCTTGAGCGTTGTCCCGTGCTGGCGGAAGGTTGACTACTTCCATCGTTGCCTTTGGAGTAGGGATGATGCCATCTTGCGCCTCTGTGGCTGGAAAAATCCCGAACTGGAGAGTAACCATGTTGGCTGTGACGGTCTTCTCTTCGTAATCCAACGTTGGCGTTAATGAGGTACTAAATTTGCCCCTTCAACATATAGCAGTTCTGTGTTGAGTGATGGACGTACTGGTGATAATGGCAGTACTTGGGATGGTCCACCTTTTCCACTTCATCGGGATGCCTGGGTGGCAGAATGGACAGTTTGCCACTCTTCATAAGCATCTCGAAGAGCTCCAGCATATCCTCGTCATTGAAGGAGTAAGTCTCCCCCGGCCTCTGCACTTTCGCAGACTTGGGGTTCACAACTGCTGAACCTTTGGAGATGTTGACAGTCATGGCTTGCTTGCCTTTTTCGTCTTTAGGGTTGTTACTGTACGAGCGTCTTCCCTTGTCTTCGGGTGCAGGAAAGTGTAGCCCAAGGAGCTGCGCGTTCTGGGCTTTCCTTTGTGCGGCATCCGCTTCTGTAATGAAAGCCGTCCACTCTGTACAGGGGGCACTGTGCCACAATTTTATAGCGGGTAGCATGTTCTTGCGGCAGCAGTCCATAAGCATGGGCTTGGGAATGCCGGGTGGTAATTTGAGGGCTGCCTGGCGGGTAGCATGTTCTTCCAGCCATTTTGTAACTACGAAACCTCGACGACTTCTACCCACCTTTGGTCATACTACTCCCTCAAAGGTACGTCACTAAAACTTTATATCCTTCCATTTAGTTGCTAGAATCATTACCCATAGATATCTAAGACATATGGCATCTATAATCTTCCCATATCTATAAAACGCACAAAATTACATAATCAAGCAATATTATACTATAACATAAGAATTTCTGATAAATTCTAGACAGCACGATCATTCGTCATCCCGAAATAGAAAGAGACGAAAATTAATGGTTCGAAAGACAAGAAAGAATGATTGAGAACAAATATGAAATTCAAGGACGTAGAGAAATTTTTAGGAGAATTTTCAAGGCAGTGTGGATTAAGATTTCTATGGTTTAGTCAAGTCGCAGGCTCGTATCAGTACAGTTACGTAACCGATACGATATGCTCTGACCTGCACGAGCTACCAAAAAAACTTGTCACGACCCGCACCCGCTTTTTGGATGCAAGTACATGCACAAGCCAGCTACACAATCAAGTGGACTCCAGCCCAACTCGAAATACGTAAACGCTGTCAAAAGCATGGTAAACTGCTAAATCATGGCAAATATAACTATATCTCAACCCACCATAAGAATATAAAACATGAATGAACACTATGGGTCGTGGTCTGCAGCCCACTAGCATATATGTCCGATAAGACTCCAAAGAATATAACAAGAGTCTTTGAACTGAATCAATAAGCAGGATATCTCATAATAAGGAATGTATAGCACGAAAGGATAACAATGTAATATTACTGACAAATACCTGAATCATGCATCACAATCATCTACCATCCCGCTCTGCTAACTAACTCCATACAATCACTAAACATGAAGAGATCATCAGGTCCTCAGGGGACATAGCAAGATACATAAAAATATGTCTATCTAGCAGTTCTATCATGCATAAGAATATAAACAGGATATAAACAAGGAACAAGACATACACATGGAAAGAGACGATGACCAAAACTGCCAACAAGTGAATATCGACAAGTGGCTACTGACAGGTGACTATGAACTGGAATACAAGAACAACTACACGTAACTGAACTGTTGGATGAACAAGTGAACACGAGATCAATGGAATACCAAACCCTCGTCCCGAGTGGACTCGCAGGTTTGAACTAATCACTAACCCTCGTCCCGAGTGTGGACTCTATGGTTAGT
Organism: Iris pallida; assembly: GCA_029216955.1. NCBI lineage: Eukaryota > Viridiplantae > Streptophyta > Magnoliopsida > Asparagales > Iridaceae > Iris > Iris pallida. Next base: position 18,470,382 of record JANAVB010023996.1, read on the forward strand.
TCAAGGTAAGGCACCCACGTCCCGAGTGTGGACTCTCTGGTGCAAATAAACAAGACAACATCCTCGTCCCGAGTGTGGACTCACGGATGTAAACAGATCATGGCAAATACCCTCGCCTCGAGTGTGGATTCGCTGGTGCAAATGGTCAACCCTCGTCCCGAGTGTGGACTCTCTGGTTGAGGAACGATAACAGGAAGTTGTAGTTCAATTACACGTACTTGTACCAAGACACGACTCAGTCGAGGCATAGGTTGGACAAGGTACAACTCATGTTAAGATACGGGTAAGGTAACTCTAGCATGAAATATAAAGTGAACAAGCCTGGTGTAACTATAGTATCTAATCATGAAGCTGATATACAAGTAAGACGATAATCTAGTAAAACATGGAACGCAGAAAACATATAAATAAACTCACATGAAATAGAGAATAAGATGATAACATGTAAAAACCAGAAGAACTGTAAGCATGAAAATAAACTATAGAGGGAGGCAAGGTATCTTGCCTGGTTGTAGCACGAAGAACCAACAATATACCGTCAACTGGTAAGCCATAAAGTCCAAATCTCACAACTATCTTCATAAGCGGAAATAAATATTGCCAACATTCTCAGAATAGTCAAATTAGCTAGGATTGCCTGTCCTTAAGTCCAATTCTGGATACAGGGGCAAAACGGTCATTTCGGGCCAAAACAGTATCCGCCGTTGGACCCACATTGCACGGAAAAGTATGCCAGAGTCAATGGTCTCTAAAGTCGTCAAACTACATGTCTATGGATTCGTTTTGATGATACGAACCTAACCGTATGTCCAAAGTTGGATTCCAATAGCCCGTGCACAAAATCGTCCGTTGAATCGGATCGTGGGGCCCACGAAACGGCGATCCGATCAACTGTCTCATAATCGGATCAAACTTGGGATACAGGACCAGAAAAACAATATGGTCCTGTTGACGAATGTTTCGTCTCGATCTGACGAACGTGCACAAAGTAATTGACTAATTTGCAAAGAGGTTGATACGGGGTATCTCTACGGATACAGCTCGATTTCGTCGCGCACACACATCGATATCGAGTTCCGTCGAATCCCACACGTCCACAACATCCCTAAGTGCCTTTCGATGCTTACGGGTTGCGACCACGTCGCCCGGTTTGTCGGGAGGCATGCCGTATCGGGAAATTTCTAAAAAATCTCACTGTTTTAAAAACTATTTTTGGCCATTTTGGAAATCGAATAACTTTGTACCTACTCGATGGAATCAGGATCCATAAAACGGGTTTTACTGTCGTATATGTTGTCTAAACACCTGTTTATTTAGATTTTCGAATAGGTCGTTGGATTGGCAATGGTTTGCCGTCCAAATTGTGTGTCTTGAACTGTCGTTCTGTCATGTTTTGACAGTTTTATGCTCGACTTTGCGTCGAATTTATGGACTGATGGGTTCTCTATGTCGAAACATAAATGCTAGGGTTTCTATATGGTTATATAGGCTTCCTAATGAACTTTACGGAATCGAAAATGAACAAACGTTGATAGAGAAATCATACCACAAATTTAGGGGCTCGGGGACTCCTGTCGCTGTTGTTGTCTTTGCTGCCTCCGTGGATGCAGTTTTGCGTGCTGGACCGTCTCCGACGATGCACGGCAGTGGCCACGGCGGAGGGGCGCGTGCATCGGGAACTGTCGGGGGAGGTCAGCTTTTGTTTTAGTTTTTAGGGTTTAGCCTCTCTCTCGAACTCTTTTTTTTATATGCGAGCAATTATAGATACTTGGGGGGGGGGGTCGGGTTCTACTGGATTTTCCCATGGATCGGGTGTGTATGGGATCGGCTCTGTTGGGAGGGGGTAGGTTTGTTTGCTATGTGGGGGTTTTGGCTCGGCTAGGCTGGGATGGTTGGTATTTTGCTTTTATTCTATTTTTTGCTTATTCTTTTTCTTTTTTTTCTTTTTCTATGTTAATAAATATACATATATTTTTATATATAACTATGTATACACATATATTTATATAGGTTATCATATTTCATAAATTCCCAAAAAGTCTTAGTATTAATTACACATATATAAAATTTATGTAACAAGGATTTAACAATCAACTAATCGTTATTATTTTAATCAACAATAATAATAGTAATATTAATCATAACTACAACTAAAATAAACTAACAAAGGGTATACTACGGGTGACACATTATTCCTCTAATTAATAAGTCCACCGAAAGTCGTGCAAAATTCTAAAATATCATATCAATATTAATAACACTATATTATACGCATAACAATATTTAGAAAAATATTTGTCACTCCAAAAATTAAAATATGAAGTATATGCATCTATATAAATTTTGTCTACATGGGCGTCTTGGTCTCACATCATGCCTACATAGGCTCGGGTTCTGTTCGGGTTCAGTTTGACTGGTTTAACATAACCGGGTCTCTTAAAAAGTCGTAATATTAATAAATAAAATAATTAATTATTTATAGTATTCAAGTCGCAACTTTGAATGGTTTTCCTAGTTAGAGTACCCATATGGCTCGGTCTTCCCTACCATAGCTCAAACACTAGTCAAAGCACTCGACTACACTCTCCGTGCCATAATTTCTCGTCATCTTTCACTCCAAATCTTAACCATGACTAAAGCCTTCTATCGTAATAACTATTTAATTAACCATTCGTAAAATTCCAAAAATTCCCGCTTAATTCAAATAAAAAAATAAAAAAATTCAAAATACCGGAAAGAGGAGTTACAAATCTACCCAGCTTAAAAATAATTTCGTCCTCGAAATTATAATTCATAACTATTCCTTAAAATCCAAAAAGAAAGTCTACTTTTACCTTAATCTCCTTAAATTTTAATTCTCCAAAAATAGTTTATATCCTTCTCCCAGCCATTTTGTAACTACGAACCCTCGACGACTTCTACCTACCTTTGGTCACACTACTCCCTCAAATGTATGTCACTAAAACTTTATATCCTTCCATCTAGTTGCTATAATCATTACCCATAGATATTTAAGACATATGACATCTATAATCCTCCCATATCTATAAAATGCACAAAATTACATAATCAAGCAATATTATACTATAACTTAAGAATTTTTGATAATTCTAGACAGTACGATCATTCGTCACCCCGAAATAGGAAGAGACAAAAATCAATGGTTCGGAAGACAAGGAAGAATAATCGAGAACAAATATAAAATTCAAGGACGTAGAGAAATTTCTAGGAGAATTTTCAAGGCAGTGTGGATTGAGATTTCTATGGTTTAGTCAAGTCGCAGGCTCGTATCAGTACAATTACGTAACCGATGCGATATGCTCTGACCTTCATGGGCTACCAAAAAAACTTGTCACGACCCGTACCCGCTTTTTGGATGCAAGTACGTACGCAAGCCAGCTACGCAATCAGGTGGACTCCAGCCCAACTCGAAATACGTAAACGCTATCAAGAGCATGGTAAACTGCCAAATCGTGGCAAACATAACTATATCTCAATCCACCATAGGAATATAAAACATGAATGAACACTATGGGTCGTGTTCTGCAGCCCACTAGCATATATGTCCAATAAGACTCCAAAGAATATAATATGAGTCTCTGAACTGAATCAACAAGCAGAATATCTCATAATAAGGAATGTAAAGCACGAAAGGATAATAATGTAATATTACTGACAAATACCTGAATCATGCATCACAATCATCTACCATCCCGCGCTGCTAACTAACTCCATGCAATCGCTAAATCTGAAGAGATCATCAGGTCCTTAGGGGACATAGCAAGATACATAAAAATATGCCTATCTAGCAGTTCCATCATGCATAAGAATATAAACTGGATATAAACAAGGAACGAGACATACACATAGCAAGAGACTACGACCAAAACTGCCAACAAGTGACTATCAACAAGTGGCTACTGACATGTGACTATGAACTGAAGTACAAGAACAACTACACGTAACTGAACTGCTGAATGAACAAGTGAATACGAGATCAATGGAATACCAAACCCTTACCCCGAGTAGACTCGCAGGTTTGAACTAATCACTAACCCTCGTCCCGACTGTAGACTCTCTGGTTAGTTCAAGGCAAGGCACCCTCGTCCCGAGTGTGGACTCTCTGGTGCGAATAAACAAGACAACATCCTCGTCCCGAGAGTGGACTTACGAATGTAATCAGATCAAGACAAACACCCTCGCCCCGATTGTGGACTCGCAGGTGCAAACGGCCAACCCTCGTCCCGAGTGTGGACTCTCTGGTTGAGGAACGATAACGCAGTTCAATTACACGTACTCGTTCCAAGACACGACTCAGTCGAGGCATAGGTGAGACAAGGTACAACTCATGTCAAGACATGGGTAAGGACAACTCTAGCATGAACTATAAAGTGAACAAGCCTGGTGTAACTACACTATCCAATCATGAAGCTGATATACAAGCAAGACGATAATCTAGTAAAACATGGAACGCAGAAAACATATAGATAATGTCACATCAACTAGAGAATAAGATGATAACATGTAAAAATCATAAAAACTATAAGCATAAAAATAAACTGTAGAGGGAGGCAAGGTATCTTGCCTGGTGGTAGCACAAAGAACCAACAATATACCGTCAACTGGTAAGCCATAAAGTCCCAATCTCACAACTATCTCCGTAAACTGAAACAGAAATTGCCAACATTCTCAGAATAGTCAAATTAGCTAGGATTGCCTGTCCTTAAGTCCAATTCTGGATACAGAGGCAAAACGGCCATTTCTGGCCAAAACGGTATCCGTCGTTGTACCCGCTTTGCACCAAAAAGCGTACTAGAGTCAATGGTCTCTAAAATTATCAAACTACATGTCTACGAATTCTTTTTGATGATACGAACCCAACCGTATGTCCAAAGTTGGATTTCGGCAGGCCATGCACAAAATCGCCCGTTGAATCGGATCGTGGGGCCCGCGAAACGGCGATCCGATCAACTGTCTCAGAATCGGACAAAGCTTGGCATACAGGACCAAAAAAAATGATACGGTCCTGTTGGCGCAAGTTTTGTCTTGATTTGACGAACGTTCACAAAGTAATTGATTAATTTGTAAAGAGGCCGATATGGGGTATCTCGATGGATACAGCTCGATTTCGTCGCGCACACACATCGAAATCGAGTTCCGTCGAATCCTACAAGTCCACAACATCCATACGTGCCTTTTGATGCTTACGAGTTACGACCACGTCGCCCGGATTGTTGGGACACACGCCGTATCGAAAAATTTCTAAAAATTCTCACTGTTTTAAAAACTATTTTTGGCCATTTTTGAAATCGAATAACTTTTTACCTACTCGATGAAATCAGGATCCATAAAAAGGGTTTTACTTTCATATATGTTGTATAAACACCTGTTAATTTAGATTTTCGAACAGGTTGTTGGATTGGCAATGGTTTGCCATCCAAATCGGGTGTCTGGAACTGTCGTTCTGTCATGTTTTGATAGTTTTCTGCTCGACTTTGTGTCGAATTTATGGACATATGGGTTCTCTATGTCGAAACCTAAATGCTAGGGTTTCTATATGGTTATATAGGCTTCCTAAAGAACTTTACGGAATCGAAAACAAACAAATGTTGACAGAGAAATCATACCACAAAGTTAGGAGCTCGGGGACTCCTGTCGCTGTTGCTGTCTTTGCTACTTCCGTGCCTGCTGTTCCACGTGCTGGGCCATCTCCGGTGACACACGACGGTGGCCACGGTGGTGGAACACGTGCATCAGGAACTGTTGGGGGAGGTCTGCTTTGGTTTCGGTTTTTAGGGTTTAGCCTCTCTCTCGAACTCTTCCTTTATATACGAGCAATTATAGATACTTGGGGGGGGGGGGGGTCGGGTTCTACTGGGTTTTCTTATGGATCGGGTGTGTATGGGATCGGCTCTGTTGGGAGGGGGTAGGTTTGTTTGCTATGTGGGGGTTTTGGCTCGGCTAGGCTGGGATGGTTGGTATTTTGCTTTTATTCTATTTTTTTGTTATTCCTTTTCTTTTTTCCTTTTCTTTTTCTATGTTAATAAATATACATATATTTCTATATATAACTATGTATACACATATATTTATATAGGTTATCATCTTTCATAAATTCACAAAAAGTCTAAGTATTAATTACACATATATATAAAATTTATGTGACAAGGATTTAACAATCAACTAATCGTTATTATTTTAATCAACAATAATAATAGTAATATTAATCATAACTACAACTAAAATAAACTAACAAAGGGTATGGTACATGTGACACATTATTCCGCTAATTAATAAGTCCACCGAAAGTCGTGCAAAATTCTAGAATGCCATATCAATATTAATAACACTATATTATACGCATAACAATATTTAGAAAAATATTTATCACTCCAAAATTAAAATATGAAGTATATGCATCTATTTAAATTATGTCGGCATGGGCATCTTGGTCTCACATCGTGCATACATGGGCTCGGGTTCGGTTCGGGTTCAGTTTGACTAGTTTAACATAACCGGGTAACTTAAAAAGTCGTAATATTAATAAATAAAATAATCAATTATTTATAGTGGTCAAGTCACAACTTTGAATGGTTTTCCTAGTTAGAGTACAAATATGGCTCGGTCTTCCCCACCATGGCTAAAACACTAGTCAAAGCACTCGACTACACTCTCCGTGCCATAATTTCTCGTCATCTTTCACTCTAAATCTTTACCATGACTAAAGCCTTCTATCGTAATAACTATTTAATTAACCATTCGTAAAATTCAAAAAATTCCCGTTTAATTCAAATAAAAAAATAAAAAAAATATTTTCAAAATACCGGGAAGAGGAGTTACACTGTTCTCTGACTTGCTCTTCGTTTTAGCAACCGATATGGGAGGATTCTGGGAAGGTTTTTTGAAATCTCTGGAACCCTGCACCGCATAGCATGTGGCGATGCGGGGCTCTTCTTCTCTCTGTCTCACCGACCCCCTGTTAGGCCTTTGCCGTGGAGTCGGCGTGGAGTAGAGTCTCAGGAAGAATGAGCGTCTGCTTGGCGATGGCGCAGCTTTCTACTGACAACGGTAGTTGATGGTAATCTGGGAATAAGAGTGCCTTGATTTAGGCATGTCTTCCACCACAGATTCGTTTTTCGCTTGGGAGAGGGTTGGCTCTTCTGTTGTAGTACTCCCATTGTACATGTAGGGAAGCTGCATGTAAGCACGGTCAGAGCAGGACTTGCGAGGAAGCCTCCTGTCGCTTCTGCGGGAACGCCGCTCGCATGGCTCCCTCTCTACGGGACGTACCCCTGGCTTGGCTTACGCACAGGAGTACCCCAGTGGAAGAAAGATTTGACTTATTGAGGCATCGGAGCACGAGAGCCAGTCTTGTATAGCTTTCCGTCGGCTGCACGTGTTACTGTCAATACGGGCCTCTGATCTGCCGCTGGTGCTGCACGCTTGTTGTACGAAGCACGAGCCACCTGGGATCTCTTCCTACTCCCCCCAGCGGTGAGTAGCTTTCAGAGTCTGTCGAAGGTTTACCTAAGTGAAAGCGATTCTGTCGAAGACAGATCTCCTTGCCGGCAATACTCCCTTCGTGAGGGATTGGACCGGTGTGCACTTCCTTTGGCGTCGTTCCTTCGTCAGATCAACCGTAGAACCACCATCTTCTTCGCCATGCTTTCCCGGGGCGGAAATCGGACGAGAAGTTAAGGTTGTGGCAGCCGGGATCTTCTTTGTGGCCTTGATGTTGACGGGTCCTGAGATGCAGTTCCCGCCGTCGTGCTGCTAGCTGTAGCTGCCTTAGGCCTCCAGACACATCGAGTATTCTTCGGTTGTGCGAATTGCTTCCACTACCAAAATACAGTAAATTTGCGACGGTACATTAGCGACGGATAATTTCTGTCGGCATTAGCGACGGATCTGCGACAAATAGCCGACGGAGTACCGACGACAAGCCGATACAATTTTTTTTAAGGGAAAGAAAAGGTCGCTCATCCGTCGCTAGGGCGTCGAAGATATAGCGACGGATAATTAGCCGTCGCTATGCAGTCGATTATTTGACGGGAATTGTTGAGAAAAATGGCGGGACAATTCTTCGACTACGTAGCGACAGATATTCCGTCGGTAAGTATTAAAAAGAGCGATGGCGTAGCGACGGAAAATATCTGTCGCGAGTCCGTCGCTAAATAAAGGGCCCAGACTTAAATTGAAACGACGGAGGGAACTTTTCATTCCCACCAAATTTCATCCTCTCTCCTCTCTCTCTCTCACTCTCCCGTGACGGTCGGCGAGCTCACTCTCCTCTCTCTCTCTCTCTCCCGCGACGGTGATCGGCGACCTCTCCTCTCTCTCTCCCAAAGGTAATCTCTCTCTCTCTCTCTCGGTGGTCGTGGGTGTCGTGGGATGCCGGGGGCGTCGTGGACTGCGGAGGCGACGAAGACTGCGGAGGTGGCAAGCGCGGGACAGCGCGGGGCTGCGACGGGCGTGCACGGGGCTGCGACGGGCGGCGGGGGGCACCGTGCTCCGGGGTAGTGGGGGGCGGCGGGGTGGCGCACGCGGGGCTGGGGGGGCGACAGGGGGTGGGAGGGGCGGCGGGGGGTGGGTGGGGTGCTGGCGCGCGCGGGACTGCGGGGGTCGGCGGGGGGCAGCGCGCTCCGGGGAAGCGGGGAGGGAGGGTGCGGGGGTGGCGCGCGCGGGGCAGCACGGGGTACAAATACAACGAGTAGTATCGACGATATGACAAACCCTAGTTTAAGAAATAGGATATCGACGATATCGGTAGTATCGGCAGTTTCAGATCGGAGTATCGAATTTTTTGGTATTGGAAAACAAATTATTATCGGTAGTATCGGATTCTTTTACATGCTTTTACAACCTTATTATGCTTTCAACCTAGGTTCACAATATCGGTAACCCAATACCTTACCCTAATAAGGTAACCCAATACCTTACCCTAATAAGGTAAACCCAATACCTTAGCCTACAATAGGGTAAACCACTTTACCTTAATGGTGAAGGTAAAATCAATATAAATTCTAACATCTATCTATACACTAATTCTAACATCTACTAGCTAACTCACATCTCTAACTAACCAACATATTCTAATATACTACTTGGTATCTCAAGTTACCAAGTATCTTAACTCTAATATATGAATATCTAACTTAATCTCTAAAACTAAGATACTCTACATATCCAATATATATCTACCTAACCTCTAAGCTATCATATCAAAACACACACTCTAATACACTACCATCTAACATATAAGCTATCTAACTTATATCTACTAACCTCATTCTAGACACTAACTTATTACTAACCATCTAACCGACTATCTTATACTTCTAGTATCCTTATCCCAATATATATACTAACTAGTAGTAGGATACCAACATATATTTTCGGCGATATCGGTAGTATCGGACTATCGGACTATCGGTATCGGTATCGAACTATCGGTATCGGTATCGAACTATCGGACTCTCGGTATCGGTATCGAACTATCGGTATCGCACTATCGGTATCGGTATCGCACTATCGGTATCGGACTATCGGTATCGGTATCGCACTATCGGTATCGGTATCGGTATCGAACTATCGGTATCGGTATCGGTATCCGTATGTACAATTAGTATCGATCGTAGCAGATTAGTATCGGTATATCGGTTTGGTATAGGTCGTATCGGATGGTATTGACCTTAGCGAATTGGTATCGTCCTATCCGATATGTATCGGCCGTATAGCTAGGATTCGTACCGGATCGATAAGGCCGGTACGAATCTAAGCTGTACGGCCGATACATATCGGTTAGGATGATACCAATTCGCTAAGGTCAATGCCAATTTGATACGGCCTATACCAAACCTATAGACCGATACTAGTCTGATACGGTCGATACTAAGTACATTCGACCTATATACCAGCGGATCCACCAGTTACATGATTATATACTAATTCTGTTTAGTTTGTCTTACGATACAGATTTTTACATCCAATCTGTGATGGATCGTTATTTTGTTGATCGTACATGGATGTACAAACGACAACACGAGAGCAGAATAGGTGTGAGTGACGATTTTCAGGCAGGCGTGGAAGTGTTTCTTAAGTATGCCATGAGCAAAGCTCAGTATATGGACGGTAACAAAATCAAATGTCCATGTCGTAATTGTCGCAATAGACGTTACGAAGAAGTGGTGAGTGTAAGAGATCATTTGACCCGTAAGGGTTTCGTACGTGATTACGGCCTGTGGTCATCGCAAGGTGAAGTATATGCGGAAAGACAGGTTGCGAATGCTGCTACTTATGCGTTTGATGATAATGCTGCAACGGATTTTGTCGTCGAAGACGATGAATGCTCTGTTGATTATGGCTGCAGAACCTTACACGAGATATGGTGTACGACACGACATGGCCTAATTTTGATCTGGAGGATCCTAATTCCGAGGCGAAGGAGTACTATGATATGTTTCAGGATGTTGAAACTTCTTTATATCCTGGTTGTGAGTCACATTCCGTACTGTCAGTGACGATGCGGTTGTTGAACATAAAGTTCGATTTTAACTTGCCACAAACTTGCGATGATCGGATTATACAACTAATCAAGGAGGTGTTACCGAAGGAATCAAAAGAGCTTCCAAAAAACTTCTACAAGTCGAAGATGATAGTCCGACAATTGGGACTGGGGTACGAAAAGATAGATTGTTGTCGCAACGACTGCATGTTGTACTACAAGAAGAACGAGGATATAGAAAGTTGCAGCTTTTGTAATGCGGATCGTTACAAGCCAGTCAGGGAAAAAGAAAAGTCAACTAAAAAACGACGTCCTTACAAGTATATGCATTACTTGTCGATCACGAAGCGCTTGTAGAGGATGTATATGTCTTCGAATACAGCAGAACACATGACGTGGCACAACGAAGAACGCATAAAGGACGATGGAGAATTGTCACATCCTTCGGATGGAGAGGCGTAGAAATATTTCGATTTGCGTCATCCAGATTTTGCTGCAGAGCCTAGAAATGTATGTCTGGGGCTATGTTCTGATGGCTTCACCCCTTTCGGGCAGTCGGAATCTCAATACTCCTGCTGGCCGGTCATTCTGACCCCTTACAATCTGCCACCATGGATGTGTATGAAGACTCCTTATATGTTCTTGACAGCTATCATACCAGGTCCCAAAAATCCGACGAAGAATATCGATATATATTTACAGCCGTTGGTGGATGAGCTGAAATAGCTGTGGGAGATCGGCATGGCGACCTATGATATTTCCAGAAAACAAAACTTTCAGATGAGAGCTTCACTGATGTGGACAATCAATGATTTTCCCGTATACGGTATGCTGTCGGGATGGAGTATTCACGGCACCATGTCTTGTGCGATATGCATGGGAAATAGTAAGGCATTCCGCCTTAAGCATGGAGGAAAAACTTCTTTCTTTGATTGTTATCGTCAATTTCTGCCCGTGAGTCATCCTTGGAGAAAGAACAAGGACGCGTTCAGAGCTGGAAAACAAGAATTTTCTAATCCGCCTGCTAGATTGTCGGGATACGATATTTGGGAAGATAAAAAGGACTTATCCACTGTAATGAAAGATCCATCGAACAATCGTGTCAATGGGTTCGGACAAAGCCATAACTGGACCAAACAGAGTATCTTCTTGGACTTGCCTTATTGGAAAGATAATCTTATAAGGCATAATCTTGATGTTATGCATATCGAAAAGAATGTGTTCGATAATGTCTTCAATACCTGTAACGCCCCTGTCCCAAATACTTGAGACTAGATACGTATCATGCCAGCTGTATACATACGAGTAAATATACTGCTCGTATGTATATATAAGCTATAAAATATAGAAAGCCAAGACACTAAATCTCATCCACAAATATAAATAATAATATAAAAGCAACTTTGAGTTTGTCATGTATACAATCGTTGGGCGGAGACAAATCCACTACCAACTAATTTAAATAAGAAAGAAATATACAAAGAAAGTGATTGGTCGAGCGAAGCAATGACGAGTCCAAAAGCAATCATCACGAAGGAAGGAATGGCCTTAGCTAGAGCACCTGCAAGAAATCACGAACACACACCTAGAGAGATCACCAGGTCCTCAGAGGGACATAATAAGACACATAATATCATGCCAACAACTGAATAAATAAAGCTTAACAGAAAAGTATGCACGAGTAAAGGTTCCTAACCATTCTATGTGATATGCATTTTGAGGACAACTTTCTACGCAGGGGCTGTAACGGATTCACGCAAGCAAGTAATAAAGAGTGGCAGTAAGTAGCGCTCATCCGAGTCACTATCGGCCCTGGACAGAAGGTAGTGCTCATAAGAGTCACCCTTGGCCCAAAATGTGTGTAAAAATAAATGTAGCCCCTACGCTAATAACTGTCCTCTCCCCCCATGATACTATACATGGGTCGTCTCCACGACACTGTTTAATCCTTAATTACTGCCAAGTCTTCTACACAAATCTATTAGCAGTCATATCCTAACGCACGGCCTGTACGCACCGATGTACGGTCGGTACGCAAGTCCGAAGCTATATGCGACTCACAACTCACACACAACCCGTGGCACATCGTGACAGTTTATGAGATGCACTAAACATACGGTGGTCCCTTAACTCTAAGCCAATTGCATAAAGTATAATAATTTGCATCTATTTATAGTTTTGAAAGAACAATATAAAAAAGCATGCATGATATTGAGCAAGAAATTAAACAGTAAAGGCAAGGTGTCTTGCCTGGTGTGTCGCCTGGTGTGGTACGATATTCTGACATGTCTTGATTTGTCCGCTAGCCATGGTCGATGCATAAAGTCGAAGTTGCTGTAGGAAAGAAATCATAAAGCACAATACTCTAGAGGGGGGTGAATAGAGTTGGCAGCGGAATAATGCTAATTAAAAATGTTAGCAGCAAGATCACAGAATAATAATCACAACTAAATAATGTAAAGGCAGAGTTAAGAAAGCAAACGCAAAGACAGCGATGTATACTGGTTTTCCTCTGTTGAGGACTATCCAGTCGGTAGAACTCTTGCTACCAGTTGAATCCACTATTGGCAAAACCGTAAGTTTTCTTACGAAGTCCTTGCAACTTCTACAACGCGAGCTTTGATACGAAGAACTCGTCCAACTTCAATTGTGAAGATGTATTCTTCTAATCAAGCCTTCTGATTATAATCACTCAGAAACTTCTAGACCGCACCGCACTGACAAATCGACTAGAGGATTGTAATTGGCTTGGGATCTAAAATTTAAAGCTCGAAAAAACTCTTTGGAAGACTGAAAGCTTTAGATAGAGAGAAGATTGAAAGTGAATGAGTGAGTTAAAATGATCGAAATCCTTCTCTATTTATAAGAGTTCCAAAGACAAAATTCTGGTAGAATTCGGGCAGAACTCTATGAGAAAATCTCGATCAAATTCGCAACTGCAGGAGGACCAAGTTCAGAAGAATTCAAAAATCAAAACGGCCACTAACCGAACTCTGGCCGTGTAGAAGCATGGAAAATAATAATAAAGAAAGACCCATGCGGCCAGGAAACTCCATGCGGCTCAGAAAGCCCATACGGCTCAGAGAGTCATGCGGCATAAGGGACTATGCGGCCCAAGCCATCCCATGCAGCTCAGAAGACACGTGGCGTAACAGTGCTCTCCTCCGCCCTCATGCATTAATTATTTTGATGGCTGACAACTCTGAAAAATGTGACAGTCCTGACACAAAAGAGGCAATTATGACTCTGTCATAATGACAGACCCCTAGGAAAGAGAAAGAGATCTCTGACACAATCCTCCGAGATCCATAAAAATGCCACGTGGCCTTGCCACGTGGGCGTTCGTATGCGGCTCGAGCGAAGACTTCCCATGCTGTTCAGAATGAAGCCGTCCTATGCGGCTCAGGCCGAAACAGTCTCATGCGGCTCAAGCGGAGGCCTTCCCATGCGGCTCAAGAGGACCATTTCCATGCGGCTCAGGCGAATGCATCCCTATGCGGCTCGTAATGATCATCTTCATACGGTTCAAAGGTTCGAGGGGGGACCACTATCCAAGCAGCCCTGACACATGGCCTAAACCTTATGCGGCTCAATCTTCATGCGGTTCAGATCCCCCAGTGGCTCCTAGGACACGTGTCCTAAGCCGATCAATTTTCCAGATTTATTGTAATCAAAGATTGGGTCAAATCCCAATAGTCTGGGACACGTGGCAGGAGAATAAATCAAATTTATTCGCAGACATCAGCAGATCATCATGAGGAAGATTTATTCCAATCAGTATTAATTACTGATGAGATTTGGGGTAATCTACACTTAATGGTCCAGATTCATCATACTCAAAACTAATGGCCTAGATTGACCAATCCACAGGCCGCAGCCATCTCCAGGAAGCAATCATTGCAACCCTAATGATCACATCCCATTCCTATAAATAGCAAGGTGCCATTCCCTTGCAAGATATACATTCCCTGACAATATATACAACGGAGAGAGCGCGACCGGAGAGACCCCTTTTCGAGATCAGAGAGCATTAGAATACTTGGATAAAAAAGCAGAGAGAGGGCAAAGAGAGCATTTCTTCAACGCCGAGCAAATCTTTGGAGCCAAGGCTACATACCGATCGTCCAAGGAGTAAGGCAGGGCTGCCGTCGCCTTCCCGAGCCTCTATCGTCACCCCCTAGAATCTAAAATAAACAATTGTACTTAGTCTGCTGTACCTAGGCTTTCGTCCCTAGGCTTTCTTTGTACAAGTGAGTTTGTATTGTGAGTCTAAGTTCAGTCCTCCCATAAAACTGTTCTGTACTTTTACAATCAATGGCAAACACGATGGCGACTCTGCTGGAGACAAACTTCTCTACGACTGAGGAGTTGGTGACGCAATCGGATGCACGAAACTTGGCTCCACACAACAGAAGATGGTCGTCCGCTTCGACCAACAGGCGTTCGAAGAGATGCTCTCCGAAGGAAGCGCTGGCCCGGTCCAGAAGCGCACCCGCACCACGAAGGCTCGCAAAGAGTGGAGGCCAAAATCGTTTGCTCCTCCCCAGGCCCTCGATGGAGTACTCTCTGCTACACAAGATGGTGAAGGCAATTCTCGCGCGGCCACACTTCAAGCCATAGAAGATTCTGCTGCCCCCAAGTCCGGCAAAGAAAAGCACTACGATGCTGGACTTGCAGGGGCAAAGAGCGATTTTATGGGCTCCAGAAAGAAACCAAACAAAGGCATTAGCCGCAAAGCGAGGACTCATGCGGCTAAGATTGCCAGCCGCATGAATAATGACCATACGGCTGAAACTGCTAGCCAAAAGCATAGTACTCATGCGGCCAGGATTTCCAGCCGCATGGAGAACACTTATGCGGCCAGTGTTTCCAGCCGCATGGAGAAGACCCATGCGGCTACAACCGCCAGCCGCATGAGGATCGCTGATTCCAGCCGCACAACGCCCACTCCACGTGGCTCCGTCTTCGATCGACTCACCTATGGTCCTGATCTCCTGTGCTCCCAAGAAGACATGTCTGATTCTCTCCAGCACCACTTAAACTCTTCCTACTATGTACCCGTACGCACTAGAGCGAAGAAGTCTAAGGCAGCACGAGCTTGGCAAGCTCGGTCCGTTGATCCGACCTCTGACCATCCGAGCGTCCCGTGTACCGTTATGCGGGCCTCTGATGGAAAGTTGTACAGAACCACTCGAGTCCAGCCCCCGGCGGCAAACGGACAGGGAGGTTCCTAAAAGTCTCCAAAAATCCAGGGAGCAAACATGGTCGATCCGGACCCATCTAACTTGCGTGAGGCCATCCTCCACAAACGCAAGGAAAGAGAAGGTGCCCCAGGGAACAAAGAGTCCTCTCACGGACGTCACTGCACCCAAATCATTGTCAACTGCTGTTGCACTCCTGTTGTCCCCTGCAACTCTACTCAGAAAATCCCCGCCGAAGGGAGAGGAAAGAAGACAAGTATCTCCAGCCCGAAGATATTAACCACTACAGTTAAAAGACTTTCTTCTAAACGGTCGTCCACCACCGGAGTTTTCCAAGGCACCCGTTCAAAGACGAAATTTGCTACAATGGGAGATTCATCATCCACATCACTGGGGGTCGTGGGAACTGAGGGTAGCACTCCCCCGAACATCTACGGCAATCCGATGTTCCAAGGAGACGAGCCCAGGGAGACAACTCTCCATTCAGGTACAACAGGTGCTGATGTCCCCGAGGACATCCATGACTCTCAAGATGAAGCAAGCTCTGAAGCTGGGGGTCCTATTCCCTCCGAGTCCGAACCCGAAGAGAACATTCCTACATATTTCGATGACTTCTCGGTGCATGGGTATGACTCGGAGGGCACATTCTACACCGTTCCTTCCATCACTCCTCATGTAAGGACGGTGTTCATGACGGACAGCAATCAAGGTGGTTCTAGTGATCACCAACGCATCGACACTCTGGAGGCTATACTACAGGCCTTGGTCAAGTCTGTAGATAAAATCAAAGCAGCTCTTCTAACTCTGCAAGGAGGGACTGTAGAAGCATGGAAAATACTAAAGAAATTGACTCATGCGGCCAAGAAAGACCCATACGGCTCAGAAAACGCATGCGGCTCAGGGAGTCATGCGGCATAAGGAGCTATGCGGCCGGAGGCATTCCATACGGTTCAGAAGACATGTGGCGTGACAGTGCTCCCCTCCGATCTATGCTGCATTAATTGCTTTGACGGCTGACCCCTCTGAAAAGTTGACAGACCTGACACCAAAGCAGGTAATTATGACTCTGTCATGATGATGAATCTCTAGGGAAGAGAAAGAAATTTCTGACACGATCCCCCGAGAGCAACAAAATGCCACGTGGCCCTGCCACGTGGGTGTGCTTATGCGGCTCGAAGTGAAGACTTCCCATACGGTTCAGAGTGAAGTTGTCCTATGCAGCTCGAGTGGAATCATCCCTATGCGGCTCAAGAAGATTATGCCCATGCGGCTCAAGCAGACATACCATTATGCGGTTCATACGGCTCATCATATGGTTCAGAAGTCTGAAGGAGGGGGCCACTGTCCAGACAGCCCTGACACGTGTCCCAAGTCTTATGCGGCCCAAAATTTATGCAGCCCAAATCTCATGCGGCCCAATCTGCATGCGCAATCAGTGACCATTGGCTCTCAGGACACGTGTCCTCAGCCGATCAATCTTCCAGATTTATGGCAATCCAAGATCGGGTCGAATCCCAGTGATCTGGGGCGCGTGGCAGGAGAATAAATTTGATTTATTCGCAGATATTAGAGAATCATTATAAAGAAGATTTATGCCAATCAGCATTAATTACTAATAGGGATTTGGTGTAATCTACCCTTAATGGTTCTGATTCGTCACAATCAGAAACGAACGGCCTGGATTGATCAATCCCCAGGCCGCCGCCATCTCCAAGAGCTAATCATTGGCAACCCTAGTGATCATATCCCACTATTATAAATAGCAAGGTGCCATTCCCTTGTAATATATAGAGAGATATACAAAAGAAAAAAACCAGAGAAGAATACATATACACAGAAAGACTTCTCCCATAGTCAGAGAGAGAATATACACAGAGAGAGAGAAGCCAGGAGAGCAATCAGAGAGAGAGAGAGCAAGAAGGTATTTCTTCGTCAACGACCAAGCAGATCTTCCCCGAGTCAAGGATGCGTATCGATCGTCCAAGGAGTAAGGCAGAGCGACCGTCGCTTTCCCGAATCTCTATCGTCACCCCCCTAGAATCTAAAATAAACAATCGTACTTAGACTGCTGTACCTAGGTTTTCGTCCCTAGGCTTTCTTTGTACGAGCGAGTTTGTATTGTGAGTCTAAGTTCAGTCCTCCGATAATTGTTCTGTACTTTTACAATCAATGGCAAACACGATGGCGACTCTGCTGGGGACTAACTTCTCCACGGCTGAGGAGTTGGTGACGCAATCGGACGCAGCCAAACTTGGCTCTACACAATAGAAGATGGTCGTACGCTTCGACCAACAGGCGTTCGAAGAGATGCTCTCTGAAGGTAGCACTGGCCCGGTCCAGAAGCGCACCCGCACCATAAAGGCTCGTAAAGAGTGGAGGCCAAAATCATTTGCTCCTCCGCAAGCCCTTGATGGGGTGCTCTCTATTACTCAAAATGGCGAGGAAGGCTCCCCTGCGGCCCTACTTCAGACCGTAGACAACTCTGCTGTCCCCAAGTCCGGCAGAAGAAAATACTATGATGCTGGACTTGCAGGGGCAAAGAGGAACTCTATGCGATCTGAGCCGCAGAAGAGTATTAGCCGCAGAGAGAAAGCCCATGCGGCTACAACCGCCGACCGCATAAAGAAAACTCATGCGGCCACATCTGTCAGCCGCATAACTTATGCGGCTACAGTTGCCAACCGCACGGATGAGACTCATGCGGCTATTAAAGTCAATCGCTTGAAGAAAACCCATGCGGCCACAGATGCCAACCGCATGCGGTCAGCCTGCACGGTCGTGACTCCTAACCGCATAAAGACTCATCCTACAACAAAAGACAGTCGCATGCAGACAGCCTGCACGGTACCCAATACTAGCCGTATAGCATCCGTCCCACGCTTCTCTCGATCAGTCTTCGACCGGCTTTCATGCGGTCCTGACTCTGATCATTCTCTGGATGATAGTCCAGACTCTGTGGTATTCGACTTAGACTCCTCCTATTACGCACCCACAAGTGCTAAAAGAAGGAAGTCTAGGACAGCGCGGGCTCATCAAGTCCAGACGACTGCCCCAACCTCTGACTATCGGGGTGTCCCGCTGATTATCACGCGGGCCTCTGATGGGAAGTTGTATAAAACCACTCAAGTCCAGCCCCCGACGACAAACAGACAAAGTGGTTCCTCTGACCTGCGTGAGGTTATCCTCCACAAACGCAAGGAAAGAGAAGGAGCTCCGGGGTGTAAAGAGCCCTCACACGGACATCAATGCACCCAGATCATCGTCAACTGCTGTTGCAGCAACGCGGCGGTGACGGAAGACCGGCCATCCGTCTTCCAAAGACTACATCACCCGAGCTCAGAAGATGAGGCACCTCCTGTTGTCTCCTGCAAGTCCGCGCAGAAAGTTCTCGCCAAGGGAAGAGGGAAGAAAACGAGCATCTCCAGCCCAAAGGTGTCAACTACTGCAGCTAAGAAACCGTCGTCTAAAGGGTTATCCTACACTGGAGTATTTCAACATACCCGTTCGAAGATGAAAACTGCTGCGGTAGGAAGTTCGTCGTCTGCAACATTGGGGGTCGTCGGAACTGCGGGTAGCACTCCTCCAAACATCCACGACAATCCGACATTCCAGGAATACGGACTGGAGAAAGCAAATCCTCCGACGGATACAACAGATACCGACGTCCCCAAGGATATCCTAGACGAAGCAAGCTCCGAAGCCGGGGGTAGTGTTCCTTCCGAGTCTGAACCTGAAGAGAACATCCCCACATATCCTGATGATTTCTCGATGCACGGGTACGACTCGGAGGGTACATCCTCCACCACTCCTTCCGTCACTCCTCATGTGAAGACGGTGTTCATGACAGACAGCAATCAAGGCGGTTCCGGTGATCGCCAGTGCATCGACACTTTGGAGGCCATATTGCACGCCTTGGTCAAGTCTGTAGACGAGATCAAAGCGGCGCTTCCTAATCTGCAGGGGATGACACCTGGCCAGACAAGCACGGGTCGCCCAATCAACGTAGATTCAAATTCGGCGGCACCGAACCCGGGCAATAATCCTTCCGAAGTATCGGCTCTGACTGCGATAGATGAGACCCGAGAAGTAAGGAGAGAAGTTCAAGAGCTCCGAGCCATGTTCTACGCCAGAGAAAACTCTCAAGACTTCAGAATACGGCAACCATATCCTGCTGAATGGAGGGATGTTCCATTCCCACCAAGATATAAGCCGTTCAATATCAACCCCTATGATGGCAAGACCTTAGCAAGTCGGTACATCACTTACTTCGAGGTCACTACCGACCATCTGCCCCATGATGACGCTATCCTGATACGGTTATTCATTGGAGCATTGGAAGGAGTCGCCTTCGATTGGTACCGCAACCTGCCGGACAATTGCATCCATTCCTTCGCTGGCTTCAAACGCCTGTTCTTGGAGAGGTTCTATGAGGTAGGACAGGACGTCACGATGTCTACCCTCATGGACGTCATTCAAGGAGAGAAAGAGCTGACGAGGAATTACATTGAGCGGTTTCGTCAAACCGCAATGAAGTTACCATCTGGCAACCTGGATTCCTCCTTGATCGAAATTTGCCAAAAGAGACTACTCCCAACAATCAGTCTCTGGATGGGCGAGAGTCAATTCAAGGACTGGAAGGCTTTTATCATTAGTGCTACAAGTGCCGAAGAACGATTAAAGAAGGCTCGCCAACTGGGATTACATATTTCAGAGGGAGAGAACAAGAGCAAGCGTCCCAGCACCACCAACGATAATGGGGGTAGCCCCTCCAACAACCGGGACAACAGAGGCAAGCAGGCTATGGTGGCCGATACAGCCCAGAAGCCTGAGTCGCAACCTGCGGACAAACAATGGCCCCAAATCACTTACTCTTTTGAAGACGATCACGTCAAGCCTATCTTGGACATGCTCATACAAGGAGATAGGATTCAGCTTCCTCCACCAAGACGGGGGCCTCGACCGGCTGATTTGGAGAACCCAAAGTTCTGCCATTACCACCGCTACGTCCACCATGCTACGCACGACTGCTACCAACTGAAACGATATATCCAAAACCTCATCGATTCGAACGCTCTGGCCATCGATTTCGAGGAGGTAACCGTGGCAGCCAACATGGTATCCGTACAATTCGGCAGCTTCCCTCCAACAGAGACCCAGGACGGGGTTATACCCATCCCTCTGGCAACGATGGAGATTGCTAATCTCCCACCTGCTCAAGCTGCTGGTCTAGTACCCCTCACCACCTCACGAGGGGAAATCATGTGGGTCCATCCGGACCTAGTCCACGAGGTAACTCAGTCCACTCCATCTTCTAAAAAGAAAAGTGGAAAAGTCAGATCCTGCCGTACCACCTCAGCAGATGAAGAGGAAGTCACGGCCGTTGTTACTCGATCCGGAGCACAATCTCAACCTGTGGCTGAAAACTCGACTGATGATCATCCGCCCATTACCACGGATGCTCCGGGACCGGCTCAGCCTTCGACGACCGACAAGCCTAGGCCGAAGGAGACTCGCTTCGACAAATCCCTCCGAAAGGAAACATCTCAGGGGCTGGAGAGGCCCTACAACTTCGACATCTTGGCGCAATTGGCCAATACACCGGCCAAATTGTCCTTATATGAACTCCTGAGGCTCTCAAAGGATGTCCGCACAGCTTTGAGCGATGCACTTCAAAATGTCGACGCGTACCTGGCTCAGGTCAACCTCACGGAAGAAAATCAGCCCGTAGACCTCCAAGACAGTGCCTGTACGGGAGCAATGCCCAACATCGTCTTCACTCCATAAGACATGCTCATCAAGACTAATCTACACGATCGCCCATTGTACTACACAGGCTACATCGGCGATATAAAGGTGGACCGGATGCACATTGACCCTGGGTCTTCCATAAGCATCATTCCAAAAGTACTACTATATCATATTCGCATCCCGATGCATCGCCTGACCCCTACAAACACCGCCATCAGCGGGTTCAATTCGGGCAGGAGCTACCCAATCGGGAAGATCCGTCTGAAATGTCAGATTGGCGATCTCCAATCAGAAGTCACTTGCTACGTCATAGATGCCAACACTTCATACAATATCCTTTTGGGGCGCCCTTGGATACACGATTACATGATCGTGCCTTCCACGCTACACCAATGCTTCAAATATGTCGACAAGCACGGCTTCGTGAGGATAGAATTTGCTGACATCGATCCCTTCAAAGGGGTCGAATCTTATTACTCGGACTCCTGCCTATACGAAAAGTCGAAGAGGCACCTTGAAGGAGGAAATAAACAAACTGATGTTGAAGCAACCACGGGATCAGAAGAACCTCTGACTATCCACCTCCAGGCTCGCAAGCCAGGCAATTCCGCACCCCTTACGGCCACGCTGCGTAAGGACGCGATCAGCCTCTCGGCACAGGAAGAGCAGTTGAGAATCCGGCTGCCAAGGTCCGGCCAGGTACCGAGACCCACGACAGGGCCACTTACCATCAGATTGTCGAGAGTCGGTCAATCCCAAACAGAGAAGCTCAATCCCTCCGATAGACCTCTGACGATACGCCTGCCTAAGAAAGGTCGTCACCCCGATGCGAGGTCTGACACTTCAAGCGAACCAGCCACCCCTCGCTCCACATCAAGTACCAGACTGGGGGTTGCTAGTCTACCGACAACCCCACGCTCCGCTCCGTCAGTTGAACCTCTGAAGATCAAGCTGACTAGGACGCCCTCTCAATCTTCATGCACACAGGGGGTAGCCGAAGAGGAACCAGAGCTAGCCAAGTATGTGGCTGCCCACACTGACGCTCCCTCCGCAGATGATGTAATCCCTCTAGAAAAGATACCTTACTTCATCAATAAAGGGTTATCTTTGAACTACACCGAGCTCAATAAGCTATGTACAATGTATGCTATGGAACACGGTATAGGCAATCACCTACATACACAGGTGACAAATGTGTACACCGCTATCCAACTTACTCCAGTAGAAGATGCTTACCGAATAATCGAGGGAGGGGACCACCCAATCATCTTCGGCCGGACGAACAACCCGCATCCCCTCGCCATGGAAGAAGTCGACTTCGGGTCAGATGCTGGAAGACTGCCTCTGTATCTCTATAGCCCTCAATCCAAATATCTCATGCAGAAACAGAGGTATAATCTAGAGACAACGCCAGGACTGAACTACGGCACTGGACGACGATTACCTTTGAAGACACCAGCCCCGGCGGGCAAACCACGGAATTACTATAACAAAACCCGATGCGGTTTAGGGTATGTAACGCCTACTACGACCCCTGAAAGCTCAGATGAAGAATGCGACTGGCAGTCACATTCAACCGGATCATCGACTTCCGACTCAGATACCAGCATCGGAGATGTGTTCAGACAAGTCATGTCAGTCAACATGGCATTCACCGACGCTTACGAGGAAGACGAAGACATTCCTGAAATCCTTGAGCTAGAGCCATGGGCCCAGCAATTAGACGCACAATGGGAAAAGCGGTTCGAACTGAGAGAACCTCCTACTGAATATGAGGTCATACAAGTGGATCTCGGCAGCAAATCTTTTCCAAAACCGATCTTTATCAGTAAAAGCCTAACTGACAAAGAACGAGAGTCGCTGTTAGAACTTGTCAGAGAATACATTGATGTGTTCGCCTGGAGCTATGAAGACATGTCGGGGTTAAATCCTGACATCGCTCTCCACAAACTCAATATACGGCCAGATGCAAAGCCAGTCAAGCAGCAACAACGACGCTTTCGTCCAGGCGTCATGGACGCGATCGAAGTCGAAGTCAACAAGCTAATAGCCAGCGGCTTCATTCGTGAAGAGCAACATCCTGATTGGGTCGCCAATATAGTACCCGTCCTCAAGAAGAATGGGAAGATTCGAATCTGCATCGACTTCCGCAACCTGAACGAGGCATGCCCCAAAGATGAATTTCCCTTTCCTATCACAGACATCATGATCGACAATACATGCGGCTTTGAACGTATGTCATTCATGGATGGATTCTCGAGGTACAATCAAATCAAGATGTCTTCCGACGACGAAAAGCACACCTCATTCCGAACCCCGATTGGCACATACTGCTACACAGTCATGCCATTTGGTCTAAAGAATGCTGGCGCTACATATCAGCGAGCCATGAGTATCATTTTCAGAGAACATTTGCGTAAGACAGTGGAATGCTATATCGACGACATCGCCGTCAAGAGTCGCCGTAAGGAAGATCATCTGCAAGAACTGAGAACGGTGTTCAACTTAATGCGAGCCCACAATATGAAGATGAACCCTACGAAATCGTTCTTGGGCGTATCCAGCGGGAAGTTCTTGGGCTTCATCATCACTGCACGGGGTATCCATGTAGACACCGAGAAAACGAGAGCAATCATGGAGATGGGCCCCCGAGAAATCTTCGTGAACTTAGAGGCCTCCAAGGGAGGCTAGCTTATATCAGGAGGTTCATTTCCAACCTCTCCGGGCGATGCCGACCGTTCACCCACCTCATGAAGAAGGGAGTCTCATTCATATGGAACGAGGAATGCCAGCGCGCTTTCGATGACATCAAAAAATATTTATCAAATCCTCCAGTCCTGGTGGCCCCGGCCCCTGGAAAACCATTCCTGCTCTATGTACGAGCAATGGAACACTCCCTCGGTGCCCTGCTGGCACAAAACAACGACGTAGGCCACGAGCAGGCCATTTACTATCTCAGCCGAATGATGGTCGGGCCCGAACACCGATACACCGCTGTGGAGAAAGAATGCCTCGCCCTGGTATTCGCCATTCAAAAGACGCGGCACTATGTCACGGGGCAAACCATACATGTGATCTCACGAATCAACCCTCTCAGGGTCCTCATGACCAAACCTGGGGCACTCAGCTCCCGCCTCGCTACATGGACGATATTGCTGTCCCCCTATCATATGATCTTCGTCCCGCAGAAGGCTGTCAAAGGTCAAGCCCTGGCAGACTTTTTGGCAGCCCATCCAGGATCGAAATCATCCAGAATACACGAAGAAATCCCAGATGAGGTCGCCGATTCAAATACAACCACCCACGATAACATATGGCAGATGTTCTTCGATGGCGCTTCAAGAACCAGACCCAAGGGAAACATCGTCGTCGGAGTCGGAGTAGTATTGGTCTCTCCTACCGGGCTAGTGATCAATCGCGCCTACTCTCTCACGGAACCATGCTCTAACAACGTGGCCGAGTACAACGCTTTGGTCATTGGCCTCCAACTCGCAAGAGAACTGGGGGTAGAATACCTTGAAGCATACGACGATTCACAATTAATCGTCAACCAGATTTGGGGGACGTACGAAGTCCGCCATGAAGACATGATCCCCTACCACCAAATAGCGATCAACATTATCTCATCATTCGAGGGATTCTTCATCGAACACGTCCCCAGACTCTAAAATATCGAAGCTGATGCCCTAGCAGGCCTGGCTGCTTCCCTAGCAGTGCCAAACCACTCTCATCATTCGGTCGATGTAATCGGCCATGAGCTGGTCTGCCCCAAGAACAACGTTCAAGCCATGGCGAGTTATTCTGCTCAGATGATCGACGGAGCGCCAGACTGGAGACAACCATTCATAGACTTCGTGGTCTA
Organism: Iris pallida; assembly: GCA_029216955.1. Taxonomy (NCBI): domain Eukaryota; kingdom Viridiplantae; phylum Streptophyta; class Magnoliopsida; order Asparagales; family Iridaceae; genus Iris; species Iris pallida. The sequence goes on from JANAVB010023996.1 coordinate 18,495,697, forward strand.
CGACATCCTGCCCGAGAACCCGAAGGAGGCTACTTCTATCAGACGACGTTCTCTCAGATTCTTCTACGATACAGAGACGAAAATGCTGTATCGCCGCTCCTACGACGGATTACTACTTCGGTGCTTGTCGAACGCAGAAGCCAAAGAAGCCGTACGAGAGGCTCATGACGGTGTCTGCGGGGCCCATCAGCCTGGCCCTAAGCTGCAAGACCGCCTTCGCCGGATGGGCTACTACTGGCCCACGATGGTGGCTGATGCAATAGATTATGCCCGAAAATGCAAGGCCTGTCAAGTCCACGCAGACTTCATTCACCAACCATCCGAATTTCTACATCCGACAGTGGCGTCCTGGCCATTCGAAGCATGGGGAATGGATATCATTGGTCCAATCACCCCACCTTCCTCCCGAGGATATCGCTTCATACTTGCGATCACTGATTACTTCTCAAAGTGGGCAGAGGCTGTCCTACTCGCCGAAGTCAAGACTTCGAACGTAATCAGCTTCCTGAAGCACCACGTCATCTACCGCTTTGGACTGCCCCGAAGGATCATCCATGATAATGGTCCGCAGTTTATAAGCCACGCATTCTACCGATTCTGCGACAAACACCGCATTCAGAATGTCGCTTCGACACCATACAACCCGGCAGCAAACGGGTTAGCAGAGGCATTCAACAAAACAATCATCAAACTCCTCAAGAAATTTGTCTCCTCCAACAAACGCGACTAGAACGAGAAGCTCGGCGAGTGCTTATGGGCTTATCGCACCACGGTTCGAACAGCCACCGGAAATACACTATTCTCTCTGGTGTACGGGAGTAAGGCAGTTCTCCCATTAGAGACACAGATTCCCTCACTCTGAGTCGCCCTTACTTATCAATTGACAACGGATGATAACTACCGACGTCGACTACAAGAGTTAGAGGCCTTAGATGAAAAACGCCTCCTAGCCCAGCAAAGGATCGAATTATACCAAGCACGCATCTCAGGAGCCTTCAACAAAAAGGTCAAAGTCAGAACATTCCAAGTGGGCGATCTTGTTTTGGCAGTCAGGAGGCCAATGGTCATGACTCACAAGACCACCGGCAAGTTCCAGCCAAAATGGGAAGGCCCATTTATCATCGAGGCCGTGTTCTCCAATGGTGCTTACCGCCTCGCCAAGCAGAACGGAGACTTGCTCATGTTGCCCATCAACGGCAAGTTCCTGAAGAAATACTATGTTTAAACAACATTTTTCAGAGTTTCGAGTTATGTGCCCGCTGGTACCTCTGAACTCAACCCCCTAATTTTCTAACTTATCGAGTCACGTACCCTCTTGTACCGCTGAACTCATACCCCAAATTCCCAAGTCATGTACCTCCTAGTACCTCTAAACTTACACTTTGATTCCAACATTCACAGATTTTCGAGTCACGTACCCGCGTGTACCGTTGAACTCATGCCCTTCTTCCATAAAGATATCCCAAATTTCCAAGTCATGTACCTGCTGGTACCTCTGAACTTACACTTTGATTCCAACAATCATGGATTGTCGAGTCATGTACCCGCCAGTACCAATGAACTCACCCTATAATTTTCCAGATCTTTGAGTCATGTATCCGCTGATACCACTGAACTCACCTCCATAATTTTTTAGATTTTCGAGTCATGTACCCGCTGGTACCGCTGAACTCACACTCACCATTCTCCAGATTCTCGAGTCATGTACCCGATCCTCTGAACTCACATCCTGGTCACTCTTTCAGGTAGAAAGTTACGTATGATCATACCGCTGAACTTTCTTCCTACAAGAGATCCTCCCTCATGATCTAATACATGCACTCCCAGTGCACAACAAAGGTAACGGATCCACAAATTTCCAAGACGACCATGTCCTCATCACCTCTGAGTCGTCCCATTTCCGCCAAAAACAAATTACCCCTACATAGAATTTCTATGTCCTCATTACCTCTGAGTTATTCTACGTACCCCCCTTCATTGAGCCCACTCCTGTCATGTCCTCATTACCTCTGAATGGGAAGGCTCCGTCGAAGAAACCTTCATACTTGCCATGTCCTCATTACCTCTGAGTAAGTATGATGATCCCCTTTCGACCTATTACCTGTACCCACAACCGGAGTACACCAAGGGTAATGGGTCCACAAATGTCCTCTGTTGACCACAAATGTCCTCTGTTGACCACAAATGTCCTCTGTTGACCACAAATGTCCTCTGTTGACCACCAATACCCTCCGTCGAGTTCGCTCCTGCCATGTACTCATTACCTCTGAGTAGGAAGACTCTACGATTCAAAAAACTTTCCTACTTACCATGTCCTCGTTACCTCTGAGCAAGTATGTCAGTTCTCTTTCATCCTATTACCCGTATCCTAAACCAGGGTATGCCAAGGGTAATAGGCCCACAAATATCCTCAGCTAAATTTCTTAACACAAACCTATCACCTCATCATCCCCTAGAAGGCCCATCAAGACGAGTCGGGCAGTGAGAAAGTATACCCCTTTCCACCGATGCCCCTTCGGTTGGGGTTGTCTCGACGACGTCCATCCTCGGCACTGAAGGGGCAGGACCTGAATGTCCAGAATAACAGTCAATCGACGTAACCCGAAGGACATGATGATAGAGCAGATAGGCTTCCTCACGGGTTAAGATTCGGCTAATCTTACCAGGGGAGGGGCATGAAGGTCGCGACTCATCCACAACGGGCATGGTCCCCCCACCCGGGATCCCCGAGTTAAACTCAGTCACGTCCCCTGACCCCGTCACCTTGAAGGGGGATACAGATTGATCTGCGTCCTCTTGAATAGGAACAGGCTCATGGGAGGCCCCGTCATCCTGGGTTACCGTCTCGACATCCTGAAACTCTTCTTCTTCCCCCGACACCTAAAAGAGGGAACGAAGACAATCAGGATTGAAATTGAAAGGAAAGAAGGAAGAAGGGATCGAGAGCAGTTTTGTTACCTCTGACGCAGGATTGACTTCTTCTCCACTCTCTTTTGTGGCTGGCGGACGGTGCCTAGTTGCAACCAGCTTCCGGGATCGAGAAACACTGCCTACAGGAGGAACCTGCCTACTACGTTTCGGGATAGGACCAGGCGCAACAAGGGACTGATCCCTCAGCATCTCATCTGACAAAATATGCAACTGACCCACCTCTGCGCCTACCACTGGAAGGATAGAGTCATCTTCATTATGCTCGTTGCCTTCATCACCTTCAGCAGCGGAATCCAAATCTGGCACTTCGACTCTAGTCTTTCTTTTCTTGGCCCCTTGAGAGCCTTCCTTCAGACCGGTGCCAGCAATAAAACTGGTACCTGGGTTAAAATCGGCCGGGGGCTTGTTCGCCATGACATGATACAGAGCCGCCATATACAAGATCTTCACTGACTCCTTAATAGCAGGGACCGAGAAAATGGTGTGAGTATGGAACGAATCATAATATTGCCAAGCTCTGATACCATCAAGAAGACTTCCCTCATAACCCAGACAAGAGCTAGGGCTGTCTAAATAAAGTTGGCTGTACCCAAACTGCCGGGCAGACCTGCTAGGCAGATACGGCTCCAAAAAAACAACATTGCGGTTACGGTACACCAGATGTGAGGGACGGATGTTACGCAACCATAAGAGCATCTGGCCATCCAGAAGTTGAGGAGGCGCAATACCGTCTATATGCACAGTCTCTATGTCCCTGGCAGAAAAGCGAGGGACGGATACGAAAATATGATACTTATCTGCCCTTGCCAAGACCATCCGGCAAACCCGCATGGCCTCATATTCCCAAGGCTCATCACGGTAACGGAAAATAAGGGCGTCATCATCAGTCGCACCGTCCTCAGAGCCCGACCTCATCAAAGATGGATAATGTATCAGCAGCCACCCCATCAAATAACGATAAGGTAACTCAGTTCGTTCAAAATCCTTGGTCACATCGCGGGCAATGACTTTGGACGTGAAGGTACGAAGGCCACGGTGTATGCTACACACCATAGCCGGAAGGAGAGCTAGCCTGATTCGCAAGACTAATTTCACAGCCGGAAGGATGAAGTTACAACTAATTATCTCAATAGAACTGGTTCCTCCCGAGACTACACAATTTCGTAGCCAGATCATCAAAAATCCCGCCAGAAGCGCTTTCTCAGATAGCTCTTGAGTATCCTGGTAAAAGTAATCGAAAGTGTCGGTTTGGCTCCCGAATCTGCCACTAGTAGATGACACCAATTCTTTGACCACCTCCCGAGACCTAGGGCGACGAGAGGTAACCAGACCTGAGGTATCTGCTGAGAAGAGATAATGAACCCAATCCTTGGTGTAGGGAGCATTCCCTTCCAGGTTATCCTTGCGGGTTATCTGATGGCATGTGTTATAATGACACAATATCTCCTGATAAAGGGCCGCAAAGCCAGGATACCGTCGTTCCAAATCTTCGAGTTCCTCATTAGTGGGAGTATATGCTTCAAACGCTTCGTCCCCCCAAGGAAGCTTGGAGACCGCATGCATTTCATGGAGCGCAAGTCCCATCTCCCCTACAGGTGTGTAAAAGGTCCCTGTACGACAATTATACATTTCCAGCAGGGACATGAATAGCTTCTTGTTTATGAACAAGCCATGACTGGTACCTCGGATAGCATGGTACAGGCCAATCTCGCACAAAAAAGCCTCATACTTCTGCAGGATCCAGGTAGATAAATTGATCCACGAGGGAATAGGGTGTATCCAACCAGGAAACGTCAATCGACCAACGGGATAGGAGCCTTTCCGGGTAAGTCGATTTATAAAAGTATCGGCGGTAGAAAACGTGAAGTAAGGACCTGCCACATTCAGGAAAGAACCTGGGACCAACCCTGTCACAGAACAACTGGTATGCACCTTGCCAGCAACCATGGACTTCAGATGGTTATTATAACGGATGTTCCCCACGAACATCCCACTCCTGGTAGGGGTTAGAGTCCCCTCCATCTTCCGGTCCAAAGGGAGCATATTGAACCAAGATAATGGAAAGTGTCGCTCCATCTGAGGGATGCGGGTCGCCATCCCGTTAGAAACAAAATTCCAATCCTCCGACACCTCCAGAACATGATCATTCTCCACGGTCAAGGCGTCTCCAAAAAAGAACGCAGGCTTCAAAAACTCTCCTTCGAATTTCTCGGAGTTCATCATAGCATTAAGAAAATGGGAAGGCTGATTCTTGATGGCATTCAATCTGGCCACAGGCTCATCGCTCGGAAACTGATCCGTCACATGCTGAACAATATGGTCGTACCTATAGCCGAGAGCAGCTTGAGCGCTACCCACCAAGAGTTCTCCGGCGGCATTAACCGGCAAATTCACTGAAGAACAGACAAAGAAAAAATAAGTTAAATAGAGAATAAAAAAAGAGCTGATTAGGTGTTTTCAAACTACATGCGGCTCAAGAAAATATCCATGCCCCCCATGAAGTTCTCAGAAGACTTATGCGGCTCCAGAAAGCCCCATGCGGCTCCAGTTCAGAAGACTGCTTATGCGGCTCCGCACAATAAAAGTCTATGCGCCACCTATGCGGTTTTACTAATAAGGCGCACATACAGACACAATGATTTGTCTTATACGGTTCGCACTCAGCCGTAGGGCGAACATACGATTTACAAATGCTCGTGCATAAAGTATGCGACGTAGCCATGGCGGTTGGGGTTCCTTAATTCATACATTGTCCTTACCAACAATGGGGGGATGGACGTCAGGATGAACAGCAGGCACGACGACGGGCGGGGCAGCAACCGCACCCAAGGTGGAAGTGGAGGCCGCCTTCTTGCCCTTCACTGCCACGATCTTCTTGGGAGCCATCAATTATCGAAGAAAAGAAAGGCAAGCGAGATAAGAGAAGAAAGAAAATAAAGAAGTCTTCTCTCTCTTCAAACCCCTCCTATTTATAGGAGGAGGGGAGAAGGCGGACACGTGGGCCAATGACCGACTCTTGAAGAGCGAAACCGACTCCTTGGGTTTCGTCTCCAAGATTCACCCAAGGCACCAAATCCAAAAAGATTTAATGAACTGACCCTTGAGATTCCCCCTACAAAGATGGCGCTGTAGCAACTTGGAGATAAATAAAGACCCGCACACGTGGACTGGACCATCTATGCGGCTAACACACCCCCTGCGGCTGAAATATTCATGCGAATAACACATCCAAGCAGCCAGGACATCTATGCGGTCGGGATTGCATATGTGGCTAATACGGCCATGCTTCTTGTTCAAAGTATTTCAATTTTACAAATTGAAAACTTTGAAGGGGGTCCTGTAGAAGCATGGAAAATACTAAAGAAATTGACTCATGTGGCCAAGAAAGACCCATGCGGCTCAGAAAACGCATGCGGCTCAGGGAGTCATGCGGCATAAGGAGCTATGCGGCCGGAGGCATTCCATGCGGTTCAGAAGACATGTGGCGTGACAGTGCTCCCCTCCGATCCATGCTGCATTAATTGCTTTGACGGCTGACCCCTCTGAAAAGTTGACAGACCTGACACCAAAGCAGGTAATTATGACTCTGTTATGATGATGAATCTCTAAGGAAGAGAAAGAAATCTCTGACACGATCCCCCGAGAGCAACAAAATGCCACGTGGCCCTGCCACGTGGGTGTGCTTATGCGGCTCGAAGTGAAGACTTCCCATGCGGTTCAGAGTGAAGCTGTCCCATGCGGCTCGAGTAGAATCATCCCTATGCGGCTCAAGAAGATTATGCCCATGCGGCTCAAGCAGACACACCATTATACGGTTCATGCGGCTCATCATATGGTTCAGAAGTCTGAAGGAGGGGGCCACTGCCCAGACAGCCCTGACACGTGTCCCAAGTCTTATGCGGCCCAAAATTCATGCGGCCCAAATCTCATGCGGCCCAATCAGCATGCGCAATCAGTGACCATTGGCTCTCAGGATACGTGTCCTCAGCCGATCAATCTTCCAGATTTATGGCAATCCAAGATCGGGTCGAATCCCAGTGATCTGGGGCACGTGGCAGAAGAATAAATTTGATTTATTCGCAGATATTAGAGAATCATTATAAGGAAGATTTATGCCAATCAGCATTAATTGCTAATGGGGATTTGGTGTAATCTACCCTTAATGGTTCTGATTCGTCACAATCAGAAATGAACGGCCTGAATTGATCAATCCCCAGGCCGCCGCCATCTCTAAGAGCTAATCATTGGCAACCCTAGTGATCACATCCCACTATTATAAATAGCAAGGTGCCATTCTCTTGTAATATATAGAGAGATATACAAAAGAAAAAAACCAGAGAAGAATACGTATACACAGAGAGACTTCTCCCATAGTCAGAGAGAGAATATACACAGAGAGAGAGAAGCCAGGAGAGCAATCAGAGAGAGAGCAAGAAGGCATTTCTTCGTCAACGACCAACCAGATCTTTCCCGAGTCAAGGATGCGTACCGATCGTCCAAGGAGTAAGGCAGAGCGGCCGTCGCTTTCTCGAGCCTCTATCGTCACCCCCCAGAATCTAAAATAAACAATCGTACTTAGACTACTGTACCTAGGTTTTCGTCCCTAGGTTTTTTTTGTACGAGCGAGTTTGTATTGTGAGTCTAAGTTCAGTCCTCCGATAATTGTTCTGTACTTTTACAATCAATGGCAAACAGGGACGCCCAGCCAAACAAGCATGGGTCCCACGGTTAATGCGGACTCAAACTCAGCGGCACTGAACCCGGGCAATAATCCTCCTGAAATAATGGCCCCCACCGATGCAGATGAGGCCCGAGAAGTAAGAAGAGAGGTTCAGGAGCTCCGAGCCATGTTCCACGCCCGAGAAAACTCTCAAGACCTCAGAATGCGACAACCATACCCTGCTGAATGGAGGGATGTTCCATTCCCACCAAGATATAAGCCGTTTAATATCAACCCGTATGATGGCAAGACCTCAACAAGTCGGTACATCACTTACTTCGAGGTCACCACCGACCATCTGCCCCATGATGATGCTATCCTCATACGATTATTTATTGGGGCATTGGAAGGAGTCGTCTTCGACTGGTACCGTAACCTGCCAGACAACTGCATCCACTCCTTCACCGGCTTCAAGCGCATGTTCTTGGAGAGATTCTATGAGGTAGGACAGGACGTCACGATGTCCACACTCATGGATGTCATTCAAGGGGAGAAAGAGCTGACAAGGAACTATATTGAGCGGTTTCGCCAAACCGCGATGAAGCTGCCTTCAGGAAACCTGGATTCCTCCTTGATTAAAATTTGCCAAAAGAGATTGCTCCCGACAATCAGTCTCTGGATGGGCGAGAGTCAATTCATGGATTGGAAGACATTTATCATCAGTGCCACAAGCGCCGAAGAACGATTAAAGAAGGCTCGCCAACTGGGATTGCACATCTCAGAAGGGGAGGACAAGAGCAAGCGTCCCAACGCCAACACCAGCAATGGAGGTAGCTCCTCCAATAATCGGGACAATAAGGGAAAGCAAGCTATGGTGGCCGATACAGCCCAAAAACCTGAGTCAAAGCCGGCAGACAAACAATGGCCGCAAATCACTTACTCCTTCGAAGACGGCCATGTCAAGCCTATCTAGGACATGCTCATACAAGGAGACAGAATTCAGCTTCCTCCACCAAGACGGGAACCTCGGCCGACAGATCTAGAGAACCCAAAGTTCTGCCATTACCACCGCTACGTCCACCATGCTACACACGACTGCTTCCAATTAAAATGGTACATCCAAAACCTCATCGATTCGAACGCTCTAGCCATCGATTTCGAGAAGGTAACCGTAGCGGCCAACATGGTGTCCGTACAATTCGATAGCTTTCCTCCAACAGAGACTCAAGACGGTGTTATACCCATCCCTCTGGCGACGATGGAAATTACTAATCTTTCGCCTGCTCGGGAGCAAGCTGCTGGTTTAGTGCCCCTCACCATATTACGAGAGAAAATCATGTGGGTCCATCCGGACCTGGTACACGAAGTGACTCAATCCACGTCGCCTCCCATTCACAAGAAGAAAAGTGGAAAAGTCAGATCCTGCCGCACCATCTCGACAGATGTGGAAGAGGTCACGGCTGTCGTTACTCGATCTGGAGCACAATCCCAACCTGTGGCTGAGAACTCGACTGAAGATCATCAGCCAGCTACCACTGACGCTCCAGGGCCTTCTCAGCCTCCGACGACCGACAAACCTAGGCCAAAGGAGACTCGCTTCGACAAATCCCTCCGAAAAGAGACACCGCAGGGGCTGGAAAAGCCCTACAACTTCGACATCTTGGCACAATTGGCCAATACACCGGCCAAATTGTCCTTATATGAACTCCTGAGGCTCTCGAAGGATGTCCGCGCAGCTTTGAGCGATGCACTCCAAAATACCGACGCATACTTGGCTCAGGTCAACCTCATAGGAGAAAACCAGCCTGCAGACCTCCAAGACAGTGCATGTACAGGAGCAATACCCAATATCGTCTTCACTCCACAAGACATGCTCATTAAGACCAACCTGCACGATCGCCCATTGTACTACACTGGATACATTGGCAACGTGAAGGTGGATCGGATGCACATTGATCCTGGGTCTTCTATAAGCATCATCCCGAAGGGTTTGCTACATCATCTTCGCATTTTGATGCATCGCCTAACGCCTACAAGCACCGCCATCAGCGGATTCAATTCGGGCAGGAGCTACCCAATTGGGAAGATTCGTCTAAAGTGTCAGATTGGCGATCTCCAATCAGAAGTCACCTGCTACGTCATAGATGCCGACACTTCTTACAACATTCTCTTGGGGTGCCCTTGGATACACGATTATATGATTGTGCCTGCCACGCTGCACCAGTGCTTCAAATATGTCGACAAACACGGCTTCGTGAGGACAGAATTTGCCGACATCGATTCCTTCAAGGGGGTCGAATCCTACTACTCAGCTCCTGCCTGTACGAAAAATCGAAGAAGCACCTTGGTGAAGGAGATGGACAAGCTCGTACCGAGGCAGCCACAGGATCAGAAGAACCTCTGGCGATCCACCTCCAAGCGCGCAAACCTGGCAAGTCCGCACCCCTTACAGCCACTCTGCGTAAGGACGCAATTAGCCTCTCAGCACAAGTGGAGCAGATGATAATCCGGCTGTCGAGGTCTGGCCAAGTGTCGAGACCTACAATGGAGCCACTAACAATTAGACTGCCAAGAGTCGGCCAGCCACAAACTGAGAAGCTCAATCCCTCTGACAAGCCAATGACAATACAACGGCACCGGACGATGACTACCTTTGAAGCCACCAGTCCCGGCTGGCAAGCCACGGGACTACTATAGCAAAACTCGAAGTGGATTGGGGTATGTAACACCCACGACAACCCCTGAGAGTTCAGATGAAGAGTGTGACTGGCAGTCACATTCAACCGGGTCACCAACCTCCGACTCGGATACCAGCATCGGAGACATATTCAGACAAGTCCTGTCAGTCAATATGGCATTCGCCGACGCTTACGAAGAAGACGAAGACATTCCGGAAATTCTCGAGTTAGAGTCGTGGGCCCAACAGCTGGATACACAATGGAAAAAGCGGTTCGACCAGAGAGAACCTCCCACCGAAGATGAGGTTATGCAGATCGACCTCGGCAGCGAATCCTCCCCAAAGCCAATCTTCGTAAGTAAAAGATTAACAGACAAAGAGCGAGAATCGCTGCTGGAACTTGTCAGAGAATATATTGATGTGTTCGCATGGAGTTATGAAGACATGCCGGGGTTAGATCCCGATATTGCTCTTCACAAACTCAACATTCGGCCAGATGTAAAGCCAGTCAAGCAGCAACAACGATGCTTCCGTCCAGGCATCATGGATGTGATCGAAGCCGAAGTCAACAAACTGATAGCCAGCGGTTTCATTCGCGAAGAACAACATCCTGACTGGGTCGCCAACATAGTACCTGTCATCAAGAAGAATGGAAAGATTCGAATTTGTATCGACTTCCGCAATCTGAACGAGGCATGTCCCAAAGACGAATTCCCCCTCCCTATCACATACATCATGATTGACAACACATGCGGCTTCGAATATATGTCATTCATGAATGGATTCTCGGGGTACAACCAAATCATGATATCTTCTGACGACGAAAAGCATACATCATTTCGAACACCAATTGGCACATACTGTTACACAGTCATGCCTTTCGGTTTAAAGAATGCTGGCACCACATATCAACGAGCCATGAGTATCATCTTTAGAGAACATTTGTGCAAGACGGTGGAATGCTATGTTGATGACATCGCCGTCAAGAGTCGCTGTAAGGGAGACCATCTGCAGGACCTGAGGACGGTATTCGACCTGATGCGAGCCCACAACTTAAAAATGAATCCTACGAAATCTTTCTTGGGCATATCCAGCAGAAAGTTCTTAGGTTTCATCATCACCGCCCAGGGCATTCATATAGACCCTGAGAAGACGAAGGCAGTTATGGAGATGGGTCCTCCAAAAAATCTTCGCAAACTCAGAGGCCTTCAAGGGAGGCTAGCTTACATCAGGAGGTTCATTTCTAACCTCTCCGGGCGATGTCGGCCATTCACCCACCTCATGAAGAAAGGCATCTCGTTCGTATGGGACGAGGAATGTCAGCGTGCCTTCGACAGCATCAAAGAATATTTGTCAAATCCTCCAGTCCTGGTGGCCCCGGGTTGCTGGAAAACTATTCCTGCTCTACGTACGAGCAATGGAGCATTCCCTCGGAGCCCTGCTGGCACAAAACAACGATACAGGCCATGAACAAGCCATATATTACCTCAGCCGAATGATGATTGGGCTAGAGCACCGATACACCGCGGTGGAGAAGGAATGCCTTGCCCTGGTGTTCGCCATTCAGAAGACGCGGCACTATATCACGGGACAAACGATACATGTGATCTCACGAGTCAACCCTCTCAGGGTCCTCATGACTAAACTAGGGGCACTCAGCTCTCGCCTCGCTACGTGGGCAATATTGCTGTCCCCTTATCATATGATCTTTGTTCCGCAAAAGGCTGTCAAAGTTCAAGCCCTGACAGACTTTTTGGCAGCCCACCCAGGCTCGGAGTCGTCCAGAATATATGATAAAATCCTAAATGAGGTCGTCGACTCGCATACAACCTCTCACGACGATATATGGCGAATGTTCTTCGACGGTGCTTCGAGAACTGGACCCAAAGGCAACATCGTCATCGGAGTTGGGGTGGTGCTGGTTTCTCCTTCCGGATTGGTAATCAATCGCTCCTACTCTCTCACAGTACCCTGCTCTAACAATGTGGCCGAGTACAACGCTCGGGTCATTGGCCTCCAACTTGTAAAAGAGCTGGGGGTAGAATATCTCGAAGCATACGCCGATTCGCAGTTAATTGTCAACCAGATCTGGGGCTCGTACGAGGTTCGCCATGAAGACATGATCCCCTATCACCAAATAGCGATCGACATCATCTCGACGTTCGAGGGGTTCTTCATTGAGCATGTCCCCAGACTCCGAAATATTGAAGCTGACGCCCTAGCTGGCCTTGCCGCTTCCTTAGCGGTTCCGAACTATGCCCACCAGTCCGTGGACCAGTCCGTGGAGATAATAGGCCACGAACTGGTCTGTCCCAAGAACAACGTTCAATTCGTGGCGAGCTATTCCGCCCAGACAGTCGACGAAGCACCAGACTGGAGACAGCCATTCATCGACTTCGTCGTCTACGACATCCTCCCAGAGAATCCAAAGGAAGCCACCTCCATCAAACGACGTTCTCTCAGATTCTTCTACGATACAGAGGCAAAAATACTGTATCGCCGATCCTACGATGGATTATTGCTTCGATGCTTGTCAAACGCAGAAGCCAAAGAAGCCGTGCGAGAAGCTCATGACCGTGTTTGTGGGGCCCATCAGCCTGGCCCTAATTTGTAAGACCTCCTTCGCCGAATGGGCTACTACTAGCCCACGATAGTGGCCGATGCGATAGACTATACGAGAAAATGCAAAGCCTGCCAAGTCCACGCGGACTTCATTCACCAGCCATCCGAATTTCTACATCCAACAGTGGCATCCTTGCTCTTCGAAGCGTGGAGAATGGATATCATTGGTCCAATCACTCCACCTTCCTCCCGAGAACATCGCTTCATACTTGTCGTCACAGATTACTTCTCTAAATGGGCGGAAGCTGTCCTGCTTGCAGAGGTCAAGACTTCAAACGTGATCAGCTTCCTCAAGCATCACGTCCTCTATCGCTTTGGACTGCCCCGAAGGATCATCCACGATAATGGTCCGTAGTTTGCAAGCCACGCTTTTTATCGGTTCTGTAACAAACATCGCATCCAAAATATTGCTTCGACACCGTACAACCCTGCAGCGAACGGGTTGGCAGAGGCATTCAACAAAACAATCATCAAGTTACTCAAGAAGTTTGTCTCTTCCAACAAACGCGATTGGAACGAGAAGCTCGGCGAATGCTTATGGGCGTACCGTACTACCGTTCGAACAACCACCGGGAACACACCATTTTCCCTGGTATACGGAAGTGAGACAGTCCTCCCATTGGAGACTCAAATACCCTCACTCCACGTCGCCCTCACTTATCAATTGACGACGGATGATAACTACCGACGCCGACTACAAGAGTTGGAAGCCTTAGATGAAAAGTGCCTCCTAGCTCAGCAAAGAATCGAACTATACCAAGCATGCATCTCTGGAGCCTTCAATAAGAAAGTTAAAATCAGAACATTCCAAGTGGGCGATCTCGTTCTGGCAGTCCGGAGGCCGATGGTCATGACTCACAAGACCGCCGGCAAGTTCCAACCAAAGTGGGAAGGCCCATTTATCATTGAGGCCGTATTCTCCAACGGTGCTTACCACCTCGCCAAGCAAAACGGGGACTTGCTCATGTTGCCCGTCAACGGCAAGTTCCTGAAGAAATATTATGTCTAAACGACATTCTCAAGATTTTTGAGTCATGTGTCCGCTGGTACCGCTGAACTCACACTCACAATTCTCCAGATCATTGAGTCATGTGCCCACTGGTACCGCTGAACTCACCCTCATAATTTTCCAGATTTTCGAGTTACGTACCCACTGGTACCGCTGAACTCACACTCATCATTCTCCAGATTTTTGAGTCATGTACCCTCTAGTACCGCTGAACTCACACTCATCATTCTCCAGATTTTTGAGTCATGTACCCTCTCGTACCGCTGAACTCACATTCACAATATCCCAGATTATCGAGTCATGTACCCGCTGGTACCGCTGAACTCACATCCACAATTTTCTAGATTTTCGAGTCACGTACCCGCCGGTACCGCTGAACTCACACTCATCATTCTCCAGAGTTTCGAGTCATGCACCCTCTCGTACCATTGAACTCACATTCGCAATATCCCAGATTATCGAGTCATGTACCCACTGGTACCGCTGAACTCACATCCACAATATTCTAGATTTTCGGGTCACTACCCTCTTGTACCGCTGAACTCATGCCCTTCTTCCACAAAGATATCCCAAACTACTAAGTTACGTACCCGCTGGTACCTCTGAACTTACACTTTGATTCCAACATTCATGGATTGTCGAGTTATGTACCCGCTGGTACCCCTGAACTTATATCCCGGTCACTCTTTTGAAAGAAAGTCATGTATAACCGTACCTCTGAACTTTCTTCCCAAAAGACATCCTCCCTCATGATCCACTACCCGCACTCCCAGTGCATAAAAAGGGTAACGGGTCCACAAACTTCCAAAATGACCATGTCGATGCTACCTCTGAGTCGTCTCAATTCCGCCAAAAATAAATCACCCACTTATATGGAACTTCCATGTCCTCATTACCTTTGAGTCGTTCTATGTACCCCCTCTTCATTGAGCCCACTCCTGCCATGTCCTTATTACCTCTGAGCGGGAAGGCTCCGTCGAAGAAATCTTCATGCTTGCCATGTCCTCATTACCTCTGAGTAAGTATGTCGATTCCCTTTCAACCTATTATCTGTACCTACAACCGGAGTACGACAAGGATAATAGGTCCACAAATGTCCTCTGTTGACCACAAATATCCTCCGTAGAATTCACTCCTGCCATGTCTTCATTACCTCTGAGTAGGAAGATTCCGCGGTAAAACCCTCATGCTTGCCATGTCCTCATTACCTCTGAGCAAGTATGTTGGTTCCCCTTTCATCCTATTATAGCATTTGCTTCCTAA
Organism: Iris pallida; assembly: GCA_029216955.1. NCBI lineage: Eukaryota > Viridiplantae > Streptophyta > Magnoliopsida > Asparagales > Iridaceae > Iris > Iris pallida. The sequence continues at coordinate 18,510,859 of JANAVB010023996.1, forward strand.
GAATTTAATTTTTGATAATTAGGAATTTGAATTGGGATCACAAGGGTGCGTACCTAAGCCTATAGCTTAAGTATAGTAAAACTAGGATATATGTGGTCCCCAGGGTCCCAGGGCAGCCCCTAGAGTAGCATTTTATTATTTTAGAATTTCTTGGATTTTTAGAAGATTTTTAGATAATTTTTATATATGATTTTATTAATTTTCTAAGCTCTAGGATTTACTGTGAGAACACCCGAGGGTAGTTTTGAGGTCAAATAATTTATTTGGGCTCTAGAACCCTTAGAATATTTTCTATATTTTTCTAGGAATTTTTAGGAATTTTCTGGGATTTATTTGGAATTTTTAGGATTTTTCTTGAATTTTTATTTAATTTTCTGTAATTTAAAACCTATTTTCCAAAACATTTACCCAGTCAGCCGAGCGGGGGCCCACACGTCAGCCGCTGGCGTGCGGGGTGCGGGCCCCATGTGACAGTGAAAGGGGGGGCGGGAAGCTCGGTCTCCGAGCCATAGTTGAATCCGAGTCAGACTCGGAGCCGCCATGCCAAGCCGCCCAATCACAGCCGCTGGATCTGGGCGGGGCGCGCAGGATGCGGACACGTGTCCCCCGCCTAGCCGACTTAACCGCGGCTTAGCAGCCTCTCTCCCTATATATATATTAGATTATTAGGTTTTCCGAAAACCCTATTTTATTCAGCAGTTTTTTGTGGGAGAGTTTGATTGGGATCTTCGACTTCACGGAGGGTTTGCCGTTGATTCAGACGTCCTTTTCGTGCGCCGTTTTTTTTGTTAGAAGCGTATCGAGGTTAGGTTTCCGAATATATAATTTGTTTTCTGGTATTTTGATCTTGAATTTCTGAATAATTATTTGAGTGTCGGTTGTCCAAAAATCAACACGTCGTACGGTTTTCGAGATTTTGAGCGATCCCGAACTCCGTTTCGTGATCCGTTTGAAGTTTTGGAAAGCTGACACCGAGCTCTACAACATATAATTTTTTCCAGAAATTCACAGTTTCATCTACTATTTTATTTTGTTTATAGAAGTCAGATTTGGTCAACGGTTCATCGATTTGGTCATGGTTAGCCATAATGGCGATAACTTTTGACCAAATCGTGATTTTGTGGCACGGTCGATTCCAGTGCACTCATGGCGGTGAAATCTATCATGTTGCACACTCAAACTTTGAATTCATAATGTTTGACTAGTTAGTCAACAGTATGTCTCGGTTTGCGTGCCACGGGTCCCGAATTTGGAACCGTGACTTTCCTTGGCCAAATATTTTTGTGTAGATTATTATTTTAGAATTAAATAGGTTAAAATAGGATTTTAGATGATTTATTACAGAATTAGAATAGTATTAATTGATTTAATCCATTAGCCACTTTCTAGAATTTTTAGAGTGGGATTATATATCTAACTTGTGGTTGTTTGTGCGACGGGGTTCGTGGGATGATGGCTTGATTTGATAGCTTCTAGGCCAGAGTTCATATTGTCTTCAACTTGTGAAATCAATTCATCCAAGAGTTTAGGCAAGTACTTGTTGACACCTTCATGTGCATTTACTTTATATTGTCGTATTTCACTTATACATGCTATCTTCTGTGTCTTGACTGTTACACACACGAGAGTTGAGTGTTTGACTATTGATCATGTTTTCTCGTTGTTATCTTGATCGTTATCATGATCGTGTTTTCGTGATTGTGAGGTATGAATATTGGAGGGGTACAATTACTAGGCACGTGGAAGCCCAGATGGTATCGTTGGCAACTCTCCCGGTTACGGGGGCGGACCTTATAACCTCATCGTTCGCCCAAGCCGTCCATGTGTAGGAACGTTGTACTTCTCACGACACGTGCACTACGAGTGTTTATATGAGTCTCTTTACTTTTCAAGCTTGTTACTTTTCTTATCAGTTTCTTTCATCTCATGATTTCTTGTTCATATTGTTCATTGTTTCCATTGATCATTACCTTCCATGTTTAGTGTTTTATTACTTTATATTGTACTTGTATCATGGTGGTTAGACTTGTACTTGTTCCAATCCTGACTGGATAACCATTTTTCAGTTGTAGACGACGTGATCTGTCCAGAGGTTTACGGTGAGTATGTTGGAGACACTGACGTCACTGGCGTACCCGGTTCCAGCACTGATGCAAATTAGCATATTTTCTTCCTTATGGATTCGCATTAGTCAGTAGTTATAGTTACGGAGTTAGTTGTCTATTTTATTTTCTATTATCCGGGTCTGTTCCCGAGACTTTCTGAGTTGTAGTGGATTTTTCATATTTATAATATTGAGACTATTGGATATTTTAGTGATTTTTGCTGGCTTAGTTGTGGATGATATATATGCGTGTTGTGCTTGTTGTGGACCATTGTTATCATAGACATCATACTACCACCGATGCTGCGGCGTAGGCTGGACTTGGCCACGTACTCGTATCCCAAAATTGGGAGCGGGTCGTGACACCTATTATCCCTATCCTAAGCCAGGGTACGCCAAGGATAATAGGTCCACAAATATCCTCCGCTAAGTTTCTTAGCACAAGTCCACCATCTCTCATCATGCCCCGGAAGCCCAGCTGCTCTACGGTATTCCTTTTTCCGATACCAAGAGCATTCATGACCACTTTGCCTTGGCTGTTCCAGGTGTCCTAACCAAACGCATCCATATTTATAGACAAAAGCGAGGCGTTTCGATTCTCGTGCACAAAATGAAGACCGACTCTTCGGTTATCAAAGTGAGCCGCCTAAAATGAAGGCCAAACTCCTGGGATCCCGTACCGAAAAGTGGCCTTTAAAACTGACAGCAAATCAACAGCATTAATGCAAAAAGATTGCCATACGTGGCAAATGATGACATGGCAGAAAGCCTTTGCGGCTGAACCACCTATGCGGCTGAACAATCCATGCGGCCAAGACATCCATGCGGCCAAGACTTTATATACGGCCAGAAGGATATACATCCATGCTTCTTATTCAAAGTATTTCAATTTTGCAAATTGAAAACTTTGAAGGGGGTCTTGTAGAAGCATAGAAAATAATAATAAAGAAAGACCCATGCGGCCAGGAAATCCCATGCGGCTCAGAAAGCCCATGCGGCTCAGAGAGTCATACGGCATAAGGGACTATGCGGCCCAAGCCATCCCATGCGGCTCAGAAGACACGTGGCGTAACAGTGCTCTCCTCCGCCCTCCTGCATTAATTATTTTGACGGCTGACAACTCTGAAAAAGGTGACAGCCCTGACACAAAAGTGGTAATTATGACTCTGTCATAATGACAGACCCCTAGGAAAGAGAAAGAGATCTCTGACACAATCTCCCGAGATCCATAAAAATGACACGTGGCCTTGCCACGTGGGCGTTCGTATGCGGCTCGAACGAAGACTTTCCATGCGGTTCAGAATGAAGCCGTCCTATGCGGCTCAGGCCGAAACAGTCTCATGCGGCTCAAGCGGAGGCCTTCCCATGCGGCTCAAGAGGACCATTTCCATACGGCTCAGGCGGATGCATCCCTATGCGGCTCGCAATGATCATCTCCATACGGTTCAAAGGTTCGGGGGGGACCACTACCCAAACAGCCCTGACACGTGGCCCAAACCTTATGCGGCCCAAACCTTATGCGGCTCAATTTTCATGCGGTTCAGATCCCTCCAGTGGCTCCTAGGACACGTGTCCTAAGCCGATCAATTTTCCAGATTTATTGCAATCAAAGATTGGGTCAAATCCCATTAATCTGGGATACGTGGCTGTTAGCACCCTGAATTTCGGGTTAATTTTTTTCATTTTATTTTATTTTCTGATTGTTTAGTTTCATTAAATAATTTATTCTGTATTTTTCCTTAAGTGTACTTTTCCATGCCTTTGATATTTGGAGTATCAGGGATGTTCAACTCTGGAAATTTTCTTCACGAGTTTTGGAGTGGACATGATTACCTTCATGACGGTATATAGTGTCCCATCCAAACTTGTTCTCTTGTGCTCTTTTTGCTTTGCTGAATTTCGGGTCGGTTTAGACCATTTGATTGATATTTATTTTTCTCCACTCTTTTCCTTGATCATTTTCAGCACGTTACCATGACTTTTAATTTGGGAACGCAAGACCAGTCAGTTTCTTGAAACCAACTCCTTATTGATGATCTACTCGAGACACTCGTCATCCATGACCTTCGTGTCCCGCTCAGACACGTCATTTTGAGCTCCATTTGATTCGCACAACTTTCCTGACACGTGACCCGGTTTTATTTCACTCCATGACGTCACATTCATTTTCCAACTTGATTTGTGGGTCCCCTGTCGACCAAAACCTGTCAGCCCCAACTATGGACATGGCCCACTTTGAGCCTACTATCCGTCCGCCACTTGTGTCCCATTTGTTGGAATCCCCATGTGCTACTTATTTGCCCATGATCATCGATTTCTAATTTTAATTTGATTTTTGCACGATGTCCAGTTTTGACCCAATCTGGCTCCACCGAGTCCAGTCCAGCTCCATGATTTTCTCCATCATGACACCCTCATAATTCTTGCCTACAAAAATATCAGGTACCCTTCTACATATTTTTCTATAATTATTGGAAATTTTCTACTTATTTAAATCCTTGGAATGAATCATTTCTAACTAATACAATCATAGCCATTGATTTTCCTCAATTCATCTCAACCATTGATTTACCTCCATCCCAAACATTCACACAGCCAACACCCTTGCCGGCCCTAAAATTTATGTAGAGAGCAATACTTTTTCTCTCTCTCTCCATTATTATTACACCTCTATCTCTCTCTCTCTCTTCATACAACTTCACAACAAAACCATGCACTACAACACCCGACCGCCATTGCACAGCCACCCCATGGCCGACCGACTTCCTCTCCTCCCTGGCCGGCCATCGGCCACCCCCCCTCATCGGCCAGCCTCTCCTCCTCCAATCTCCTTCCTCTCCATCAATCCACCTCCACTTCAAACTACCACCTCTCCACCGCCAACTCCTAAAACCGACCACCTAGCCATCACCACCTCCACCCTCGTCGAGGGCACCGCCGCCCCTTGGCCGCACGGCCAACACCGTCGTCGGCCAGGCAGCGCACCGCCGCGGCCACCAGCTGCAGCAGCAGCAACCTTCGACAGCGCAGCCACATGCGTGCACAGGAGCGCATGCACGCGCGCGCGTGGGCCGCCGTCGCGCGCCGCCACGCCGCCGTGCGGGCCACCGTGGGCCCCTGGCCGTGCTCCCCTGCCATGGGCGAGCCTTCCCTGACGGCCACAGTCCTCCGGGACGCGCCGTCGAGGCGATTCGGGCGTTTCGCACGACGTCCCGTCGTGACGCGCGCGAAATCACGTTCATTTTGGCGCCCCGTCGCAGCGACTTCGTACATATTTTTCTGGAGATCCGACCGTTGGATCGGCGCTTTCTTCGCTCCGTCGCAATCTCAGTATATCCACCTTCGCTCATGTCAATTTTCGTCCGTTAATTTTATCGTTTGATACATGAAAACCGGCCACCAAGTTGACCGTTTAAATTGTATTAAATTTGGACAGTTTCGCGGGGCCAACTTCGTCAGCTTGTATCTCATCCACCGCAGCTCCCTTTGGCGTGCTACCAGTTCCGGTGCGAAGCTGGTATAACCCTCTTACTACCCCTCCAGTTTCGTTTCATTGTGAGCTTGTTTGATTGGTTGAATTCGACGCCAAAGTTGGCCGTCCGAATTTGTAATTTCTAACTTGTAAAATTCTATTTTTGAACACGGGACTCCAGATTTCATTTCTGACACCACCATTAGACTTGTGGCATCGTTCTGGCATGTTTTCATATAAAATTTGTTAGATTTGGAGAACGTGGGCCCGGGCACGTTTTTCGGTACAAAGCGAGTCCCACATTCTGGGTCAACGGGACTTTTTGATGCCGGCTCAACGGAATTCAATTCCGGAGATACCGTTGAGTTCGTATCGTCATTCTGGACTTGTTGACATATAATTTGCTAGGTTTTGATGGACATTGGGTCCGGCACGCATTTCGGTGCAAGTCGGATACCAATATCCGGGTCAACGGGTCATTTTGAGATCGGCTCATCGAAATCCAATTCCGGATATACCGTTGAGTTCGTATCATCATTCTGGACTCGTTGACAGGTAGTTTGCTGAGTTTTGAGAACTTTGGCTCCGGCACGCATTTTCGTGCAAACCGGAATTCCAAGTTCTGGTCAACGGGCCAAAATGAGATCGGGTCAACGGAATCCAATTCTGGAGATACCGTTGGGTTCGTATCGACATTCTGGTTTCGTGGACATATAATTTGTTATATTTTATAGACTTGTTTTCTTGCATATTTTTCGGTGCAAAGCGGCTCCGACACGGGCACCGTTTTGACCCGAAATTACCTTTTTGCCCTTGTGTCCAAATTGGACCGTTGGGTAGGCTATCCTAGCTAATTTGACCGTTCTGGACACGTTGGCGATGTTCATTTCATCGTCCGACAATGTTTGTTGATAATTTCTCTGAGTTTAACCTTTTTATAATTAATTAATAATTAATTCATATAATGTTCGTTACAACGAAACTGAGATCAGTCAATTCCAGTGATCTCACATCGCTGAAATTGACAAGTTGGATACGTGGATCACTATAATAAGATTATCAACCTTACCGATAATCTTTTTATCTCGATTTGCGTGCCGTAAGTTTCGACGTACAAATAACTAAGTACACTTTATATTAGATTAGATTTGCCCAGTTTGACCAGAGTTGACCAGTTGACCCAAAGTCAACTATAAGTCAACGCTTGACCTAGTTTGACTAGATTATTGACCGGAGTTGACCTAGAGTTAATTTGACTTAGAAGAACCTAGAATAATATAGATTGCCTGTAGGGATTCATTTATTTAACTTGAACACCTTGTAACCTGTGTTGCTTTAAATAGGACTCTTAGCTTCAGTGGGACCCCGTTCAGGTTATCGAGGCGAGTACATTCTCTGTTCATTTCATATCCTGCTTAGAATTATTTCCTGCAGTAGATTACTTTACTTGTACTGTCACGTTGGTCACACGGATTGGTACTATATGGATCCCTTCTTGAGATGTTATTCTTAGGGAGCATCGGGTACTCTATGTTTTGTGCGTTTCACTTACATGGCATATCACTATGCTTCGTTGATTCTTCGATCACTTGTGACATATACTCTTATGATCACAGAGTCATCCTGGAATCCTTATCCCATTTATGGGTCTACTATGTTTCACCTTCGGGGTCTATCACCTTCGGGGTCTATCACCTTCGGGGTCTGTTACATAGCATCATATAACATAACCTGGCTGGATCCTTGTGTATTGATTGGGGGTACGGGGGAGTATAAATGGACATGTGAATAATACACCAGTAGTGTAGCATCAGAATCATTCCATAGTGTAGCATCAGAATCATCCCAGGCCATTTACATGTTCATATTGTACTCTGACTCACTAGTCACATGCTAGTTCTCTATTTATAGTAATATTTCTATTACAGCTCTTCCTGTTTACATACTGCTTTTCTTCAGTACCTGTATCTTACTTTACTGCATGTTATATGTTTTCTAACCTGCTATGATCTGTTGAGATGTACTGTGCTCGCTCCAGTCCTGACTGGACCTGTTGATAAATTTTACAGATAGCATGGAGGTTGCCTGCTAGCCTAGAGGAGACATATTAGAGGTTGTTTAGGTAGTTATTTCATTTTGTCTGAAGTTGTATTTACTTTGTGGATTATTGTATCTTTATTTGAGTTTTGAGATATACTTCTGGGTTCATGTATCTTAGACACTTAGACTTCTATCTCCTGTATTTATTTGGATTTCATGTTTTATCTATCCTTATCATGCTCTACCTTAGATGTGATTGAGTTTGTATCTGCTATGTCACCCCCATTCGGGGAGTATAAACTGTTTAGTCTTATACTGTTAGATGCATTGAGACCTAGGACAGCGTTCTACCGCCGACACTGCGGCGTAGGCTGGGCGTTGTTACGTTCTCGTGCTCTAACTCTAGGGTGTGGGTCGTGACAGTGGCAGGAGAATAAATCAAATTTATTCGCAGACATCAGCAGATCATCATGAGGAAGATTTATTCCAATCAGCATTAATTACTGATGAGATTTGGGGTAATCTACACTTAATGGTCCAGATTCATCACACTCAAAACTAATGGCCTAGATTGACCAATCCACAGGCCGCCGCCATCTCCAGAAAGTAATCATTGCAACCCTAATGATCACATCCCATTCCTATAAATAGCAAGGTGCCATTCCCTTGCAAGATATACATTCCCTGACAATATATACAACGGAGAGAGCGCGACCGGAGAGACCCCTTTTCGACATCAGAGAGCATTAGAATACTTAGAGAAAAAAAGCAGAGAGAGGGCAAAGAGAGCATTTCTTCAATGCCGAGCAAATCTTCTGGAGCCAAGGCTGCATACCGATCGTCCAAGGAGTAAGGCAGGGCTGCCGTCGCCTTTCCGAGCCTCTATCGTCACCCCCCAGAATCTAAATTAAACAATTGTACTTAGTCTGCTGTACCTAGGCTTTCGTCCCTAGGCTTTCTTTGTACAAGCGAGTTTGTATTGTGAGTCTAAGTTCAGTCCTCCCATAAAACTGTTCTGTACTTTTACAATCAATGGAAACAGGCCGAACTCTGGCCGAGTTCTGTCAGGGTTAGGTTAGGTATTTAAAAATAGTTTTTGGAGATTTTTGAAAACCTTTTTGAAGCTTTTGTTAATACGAATGTTTTTCAAAACTAAGGACATTTTAAAAGCATTTTGAAATCATTTTGGAATAGACTATTTGCCAGTACGACTCGGTGTACAACGTATTCCTAGACTCAATAAAATAAAAAATACATTGCTCAAAGAAATACAGACTCGAACAGACAAACATCGCTTCGGTCTTGAACTGAGTAGATAGCCGTTCTTGATCATGTCCAAGAGTCCGAGATATCCTGACTAGCTTCATATATCGAGACAGAGTTTGATCAATTATTAAACTCAGTTTGACCATATGACCAATGGGCCAACAATCTCCCCCATTTTGATAATTGACAAACTATGAATGATATAACATTTAAGCTTGGAAAAATAAAAAAAAATGTTCATGTCCTGCATTTTCTCAAAAGAATGTTATATCTTTATTTTTCTCCCCCATTGTCACTTAGCAAAATGATTGCAAAAGAGAAAAACTCCCCCACAATCAATGCATAAATAACAAACAGTGAAGAAACACAAGAAAATAATCATGGCAAATGGTAGAAACAGTAAGAAAAATAGAATGACATCACAGGCATGTATTTGTTCTCAGGCAGTTTATAATATAACAAAGAATTATTTCACAGACAGTTTATAATAGAGAAGCAGATAAAGATGCTATAAATAAGTAAATAAACTGATGTGAAATATAAACTACGTATCTCATAAAGATAAAAAGATGTTCAGAAGACATCAATAAATATCCAGTACAAGTCCTCAAAAGAAATACTGATAATAAAGTCTAGAAACTTGGAATGTCGGAACATTTCCAAGTATACAGTAGATAATATCTAAGTCTCAAAAAATCATATCATCACATCTCCTCCTCCTCCTCCTCATCATCATCAGCATGACCGACATGTCCAGAAGGACCAGCTGCAGAGGTACCAGCACCAGAAGGGTGAGGAGGGGCGCCAGTGTAAAACTCACCAACATAGTCTCGAGGAGGAGCACGGTCAGAACGGTACCAATCATATGCGTTACCGGGCTGAAAGTAGGCATGAACAGCCTCATCCTTACAGCGGTAACCAGAGAAAGCTGGATCTCTAGGAATAGAACCGGCAGAATGTCCAGTATGAGCAAATCGAAGATCTGCTAAAGAATTTGCTATCGCCTGATAACGAGTGACGTCGCGGAACTCATATTCGTGGGCCATATCCGTCACGAGATGTGTAAATCCAAAAGGTGCTAGTGTATGCCCTCAAAGGTCATGGCATACTGCTGAAGAGGTGGAGGAGGTGGAGCAGTAGCAGGAGCAGTAGGAGGAGCAGCAGCAGTCATACTGCGACGAGATAACTTAAGAAACTTGGGCTCAGGGTCTTGAGTACAAGTTGACAAATCAATATCAAACCGCTGGAAGATGCGTGGGAGAATCATCGCATAAGAGAGATTTCTATCTCTTGTACGACAACGTCCCATCATCTGGATAATGGTCTTAGGGGCAGAAAATAGAATCCCCTTAAGAATGTGATACATAGCAGATAATTCAAGAGATGTGACATCATCCTTTGAAGTAGACTTCGGAAGGAGAGTGGAGTAAATGATACGGTGCAATTCATAATTAAACAAGTTCAAGTTGTTTGCCTTGAACTTTCCAGAGCGAACTCTATCAGGTGCACAAAGTTCAGCTTTGAAACTAGCAAGTGTCGTGCCGTCGGGAAATCAAATTCAGTGATATCAACAAGCGGTTCACCTTCGTTGGGAATACCAAGGATTTTTGCTAAGAGGACATCATTAAAATTGATATCTAATTCGCCAACACGAGTACTTACGTCAAACGTATTTTATATGATATTGCAGTAGAAAAGTCTAATGATATTAGTTGCTACCATAGAAGTCTCCATACCATAGAAGGGCTTGATCTAGGGTTTGAAAGTAAAACCCGTCGAACGTGCCATCGTTCGATTAGACTGGCAAAAAGAGGGAATCCGTGGGTGGATTCGAAGATGAACCTTCCTCACTAGGATTGGTTGTCTTCTTCCTCTTGAAGGGGTTGAATCCCTTAGGTGCCATTTGTACAAATAAAGTAAAATGCACGAAATTGAAAGGAGGGGAAATACAGAGTTATACCTCCCGAGATTTAAGTATCTTGTAGAGGACAACGATCTCCGCACGAATCCAAAGTTTGGATTGATTTCACCATGTAGATTGGGAGAGAAGGAGTGGTGAAGAACTAGGGTTTAGAGCTTTTCGCGCGGTTGCTGTACTGTGATGGTGGAGTTTAGAAGCAATGAAGAAGAAAGGCTCTCGGGTTCTGGTTATATAACCTGATACCCTAACCGAACTCAGGCCGAATTCGGTCCGAATTCTGACCGAATTCGCCTAGGGTTGGTTTGGAACACTTTTTTTTTCATTGACTCATTTCAAATATTTAATTCAAAGATTAGTAATTTCAACCTTCAATTAATATAATTAATATTATTTTATAGATTAAATATCGTTACACAGCGACTGTCTCATATTAGCTGTAGGAGTACTGTCCCAACTGGCGGAGGTTCACCGGGGAACTCTTAAGTACCGCTTCGCTTCAACCGTAATTGTGGGGACAGACAGACTCTTTATTGGCTTGTCTCTAACACAGTTTTTGTGTATTAAAATATAATCATAAAACAAAATTAATTAATATTATTGACGTCCAAAATTCCTAATTCTCGACGTAAATAATTGAAACGATCTTCTGCTAGAGGTTTTGTGAAGATGTCAGCTAATTAATTCTCAGTATCTATGTACACAAGGTCAATATCTCCATTTTGATGATGATCTCTAAAAAAATGATGTCGAATCTCGATATGTTTAGTACGAGAGTGACATACTGGATTCTTAGTCAAATTAATTGTGCTCGTGTTGTCACAGAAAATGGGAATATGTGTGTAAAATAAATCATAGTCTTCTAAGGTTTGTTTCATCCACAAAATCTGAGCACAACAACGTCCTGCGGCGATATACTCAGCCTCTGTTGTTGATAGGGCTACAGAATTTTGCTTTTTACTAAACCATGAGACTAAAGCTTTGCCTAAGAAATGACATGTGCCACTGGTACTTTTTATATCAACTTTGCATCCAGCAAAATCTGTTTTCGAATAACCAATAAGGTCAAAGGACTTAGTTTTGGGATACCATAAGCCAACAGAAGAAGTGCCCTTAAGGTATCGAAAGATACGCTTAACTGCGCTCAGATGTGATTCCTTTGGATTAGCTTGAAAACGTGTACACAGGCAAACACTAAACATAATATCTGGACGACTAGCAGTTAAATAAAGTAAACTACCGATCATACCTCGATACTTACGTGTGTCGACCGTCTTGCCTTGTTCATCAATATCAAGCTTTGTTGAAGTTTCCATCAGAGTGCTAATAGGTTTGACATTGTCCAGATCAAACTTCTTTAGCAAATCTTTTGTGTACTTGGCTTGATTTATGAATGTCCCATTGTCAGTTTATTTGATTTGCAGTCCGAGAAAGAATTTCTGCTCTTCCATCATGCTCATCTCAAACTCATTCTGTATACACTTAGAAAATTCTTGACACAGAGATTCATCAGTAGATCCAAATATAATATCATCAACATAGACTTGTATTAAGAGAAGTTTACCATTAAAAGACTTAATAAAAAGTGTAGTGTCAACCTTGCCTTTTGAAAAACTGTTGTCAAGTAGGAAAGAGCTTAGACGATCATACCAAACACGAGGGACTTGTTTCAAACCGTATAAAGCTTTCTTCAACTTGAAAACATGATCAAGGTTTTTAAAATCTGTGAAACCTGGAGGTTGTGCTACAAAAACTTCTTCTTTTATAAAACTATTTAAAATGCACTCTTGACATCCGTTTGAAATAATTTAAAATTATAAAAATATGCAAATGCACATAACATACGAATGGATTCTAATCTCGCAACTGGGGCATAAGTCTCATCGTAGTCGATACCTTCTTCCTAATTGTATCCTTGAGCTACGAGTCGAGCCTTATTACGAGTCACTAAACCATTCTCATTAAGTTTATTTCGGAATACCCAACGGGTGCCAATGACCGGATGATCAATAGGCTTGGGAACAAGTTCCCAAACTTGATTTCGTTCAAATTGGTTTAATTCCTCTTGTATAGCATCTATCCAAAAATTATCACTACATGCTTCATCAATGGTTTTGGGTTCTAGCTGTGAAATGAATGCAACACTAGAAACAATATTTCTACTGGATGTACGAGTACTTACACCTTTGGTAATATCACCTATTACCAAATCCTTTGGATGATCAGCCGTAAATTTTAATCTTTTCGGTAGACTCTGAAGGTAGCTGGTTCCTGGATCTTCTCTAGGAGGATCAGCTAGTGCTGAGCTTGGTTGGGAATCAGCTGGTGTTGAGCTTGGTACAGTTAGATCTTCGTCATTGTCATCGATAGTCATTTGATTCAATTCATCAAATGTGATGTTGATTGATGCTTCGATGATCATAGTTCGTTTGTTGAAGACTCTGTATCCTTTGTTCTTGGCCGCATAACCTAAAAATATACCTTCATCGGTCTTTTCGTCAAACTTTTCTAAATTGTCTTTTGTATTAAGAATAAAGCACTTACAACTAAATATTCTAAAATATGAAACTGATGGAATTCTATCAAACCATAACTCAAATGGAGTCTTCTTCGATTTGGGTTGAATTAGAACTCTATTGAGAACAAAAATAAGCTGTATTGACAGCTTCAGCCATAAAATATTTGGGTAGACTAAACTGGTTTAACATTACTCTGTCCATTTTGGATAGAGTTCTGTTCTTACGTTCCACAACTCCATTTTGTTGTGGAGTCCTAGGGTAGGAGAACTCGTGTACAAAACCGTGTGTGTCACAAAATTGCTCAAACTCTGCATTTTCGAATTCGCCTCCATGATCGCTTCTAATACGAGTGATCATGTAACCTTTTTTATTTTGTACTTTCTTACAAAAGGCGACAAATTCGGATAATGCATCATTCTTGCGTGTCAAGAAGTATACCTACGTGTATCTAGAGAAATCATCTACAATTACAAAGACATATAACTTACCTCCGAGGCTAGCAACTCTGCTAGGACCAAATAAGTCCATATGTAGCAATTGTAGAGGTCTAGTAGTACATACTGTATTTACTGACTTGAATGTGGATCTGGTAGCTTTGTTCTTTTCACATTGGCTGCATACCGAATCCTTCTTGAATGTTATGTCCGATAAACCGCGTACTAGCTTTTTCGTGGATAATCTTGAGATTGTGTACATATTTGCGTGACCGAGTCTCATATGCCACAGATGACTCTCATCACTTTTAGCCATTAAGCATCTACCTGAAATATTAGTTTCTTCCAACAAATAGAAAACATATATGTCGTCTTCCCTGATACCTTCAAAGATAGTACTACCAGTTGAGCTATCAACTATAGTACATTTGTCTTTGCCAAAGTTGATGCCATAACCATGATCAGCTAAATGACTTATGCTGAGTAGATTATGTTTCAACTCGGTAACCAGACAGACATCCTTAATCACAGGATAGGGAGACTTACCAACATCACCGATACCAATGATATACTCTTTCAAGTTATTACCGAAGGAAACATAACCTTCCTTCTTCTTCTTCGACAGTGTTGCAAATAATGTAGCGTCACCGGTCATATGCCGTGAACAACCGCTGTCGAGGATCCATTTGCTTTTAGCATATGAAGGGTGTTCCACCTACAAAACAATTTGCAGATGAAATTTTTGGTACCCATTTCTTGTAGGGTCCTGAAATGTTAGCCTTTGGTATCCAAGCATAAATATTTAAATCAACAAGCTTTCTGATTCTATATGCAGGTGAAATATGACCAATGAGGCCACAATAATGATATTGTGCATGTTGAGTGTTGAAAGCTGAGTGGTGTGCATGGTTGGTAGGTTTAGGTTTTCTAGTATAGAAGAAAGCATACCTATAATCCTATTTGGGCTTAACCTTTTGGGATAAAGGTTTGATATGGTTAGGCCTGACAGTGTTTGGTTTGGGAATGTTCCGATTTTTCGGTAAGTAACACGTGTTAGGGTAGGAAGCAGCAGTCTCAGGCTGTTTTCCTAACCTAATTTCCAATCTTTTGGAAGTGTCATACAACTTAGTATAGTCAGAAGTGAGTGTTTCCATTCTGACTTGTGCACATCGAAGACTTTTCTTCTCTTTAAAAAGTTCTTATTTCAGTTGGTCAATAACTTTGTCTTTCTCTTCAGATGACTTGGCAGTCTCGTGTAATAATAGCTTGATAGAGGAAAGCTCACCAGACTCACTAACATTATTTCTAACCTCAGCTAGTAGGTCGGTAAGTCTTCCTAGTTCACCTTTGTACTCTTTGAGTACCTTCTTAGAGGTCTGATATTTGCTATACAGTTTCCTGCAATCACTTATCAGTTCACTGAAGGCATCTCCTAGTTGCTCAAAGGTGAAGTCATCATATGTATCAACTACAGGTTCAGTAGGTACCTGATCGGATGCCATAAAGCATACGTTTGCAGTGTCTTCTGATTATTCGTTTTCTGAGTCGCTGGCTTCACTTTCATGCCATATGCTGGTATTGGCATACTTCCGTGATGTTGATCTCTTCAGGTTCCCTTTGTCATACCAGTTGCTCTTCTTGCTTGATGATGAGTTTGCAGGACAATCCTTCTTCATGTGTCCCTTTTTCTTGCAGCCATAGCAGACAGCATCATCTTGATACCAGTTGTTGCTGCTATTGTTTTCTTTGGCTCTCTTCTCATATCTCATGAATCTTTTGAATTTCCTTGCTATGAGTGCTTGATCTTCAGCATCAGATTCACTGCTGTCTGAATCACCTTCAGCAGCTTTTCTGTGCTGAGCCTTGAAAGCGATCGTCTTCTTCTTTGGTGCAGGCTCTTCAAAATCTTGTAGCTCCAGTTCATGAGTGAGTAGCTTACCCATGAGTACTTCGAGGGACATGGTTGTGAGGTCGTTCCCTTCAATGGTTGCAGTAGCCTTTGGAATCCAGTTCTTGGTAAGTGCTCACAGGAGTTTGTGAATCTTTTCATGGTTACTGTAATCTTTGCCTAGGGAGGACAAAGGATTTACAATATCCATGAATCTTTCGAACATTTGAGTAACTATTTCATTGGGCTTCATCATGAACACCTCATACTCTTGAGTAAGTTTGCTGACCTTTGATTCTTTGACTTGAGTCGTGCCTTCATGTGTGACTTCAAGAAGCTTCCATACTTCATTAGCAGTTGTGCAGATAGACACCCTGTTAAATTCAGTTCTGTCTAAAGCACAAAATAGAGCGTTAATAGCACGTGCGTCAAGACTGCCCTTTTTCTTTTCTTCCTCTGTATATCTGTTATGGGGTTTTTCAACTAAAACTCCATCAACATTTATATGCGGTGGCTTTTGATAGCCATCAATAACAATGGACCATAAATCAAAGTCAAGTGATTTCAAGATGAAACTCATCCGTGTTTTCCAATAGGTATAATTCGTACCATCAAACAGTGGAGGTCTGTTTGTGGCCTGGCCTTCACTTGTGAATTTTACAGTTGCCATGTGTTGTGCTGTGATCTATATAACAATTAGTTAAAATGAATAAATAATTGCAATGTTACCTTGCTTTACCTATAACACCTACTCTGATACATATTGTAGGAATGAAATCGCAAAGCACAATACTCTAGAGGGGGGTGAATAGAGTTGGCAGCAGAATAATGCTAATTAAAAAATATTAGCAGCAAGATCACATAATAATAATCACAACTAAATAATGTAAAGGCAGAGATAAGAAAGCAAACGCAAAGACAACGATGTATACTGGTTTCCCTCTGTTGAGGACTAGTCCAGTAGGTAGAACTCTTGCTACCAGTTGAATCCACTATTGGCAAAACCGTAAGTTTTCTTACGAAGTCCTTGCAACTTCTACAACGCGAGCTTTGATACGAAGAACTCGTCCAACTTCAATTGTGAAGAGGTATTCTTCTAATCAAGCCTTCTGATTACAATCACTCAGAAACTTCTAGACCGCACCGCACTGGCAAATCGACTAGAGGATTGTAATTGGCTTGGGATCTGAAATTTAAAGCTCGAGAAAACTCTTTGGAAGACTGAAAGCTTTAGATAGAGAGAAGATTGAAAGTGAATGAGCGAGTTAAAATGATCGAAATCCTTCTCTATTTATAGGAGTTTCAAAGACAGAATTCTGGCAGAATTCGGGCAGAATTCGGGCAGAACTCTATGAGAAAATCTCGGTCAAATCCGCAACTACAGGAGGACCAAGTTCAGAAGAATTCAAAAATCAAAACGACCACTAACAGAACTCTGGCCGAACTCTGGCCGAGTTCTGTCAGGGTTAGGTTAGGTATTTAAAAATAGTTTTTGGAAATTTTTGAAAACCTTTTTGAAAACCTTTTTAAAGTTTTTGTTAATACGAATGTTTTTCAAAACTAAGGACATTTTAAAAGCATTTTGAAATCATTTTGGAATAGCCTATTTGCCAGTACGACTCGGTGTACAACGAATTCCTAGACTCAATAAAATAAAAAATACATTGCTCAAAGAAATACAGACTCGAACAGGCAAACATCGCTTCGGTCTTGAACTGAGTAGATAGCCGTTCTTGATCATGTCCAAGAGTCCGAGATATCCTGACTAGCTTCATATATCGAGACAGAGTTTGATCAATTATTAAAATCAGTTTGACCATATGACCAATGGGCCAACAGTTGCAAGGAAATAGGAAAGATGATCAGTTACGAGCAAGATAATTGAGGGCAATTTGTGTGAAGAAATACATATACTATTTTTCGAAAAATACATATAATACTTGAAACCATGTTTTTTACTAGTAAAAATAATTCTTGACGATATTTGAAAATACTTTATATATATATCCAATTTAAAATTTTACATTGTTATTAGTCATTTATACGTTTAGACGAATACTTGAAAAAAATATTGAAATTCGTTTTTAGGCTCTCAAACATTTAAAAAAAATATATATATATATATATATATATATATATATATATATATATATATATATATATATATATATATATATTGTAGAAAAGTAACTTTTGTTAGTCAAAATATTTTAATAAAATATAGGAAAAAATAATTTTAGGGCTATTTAGTGGTGTCCAAATAATTTTGGAAAAATATGCGTTTATCAAATTTATTTAAATAAACAGAAATAATACACTACTAATTCTAAAATAATAATAATATAATAATACAAATAACAATAATAATAACAGTAATAATAATAATGATAATAATGATAGTAATAATACTAATAATAATGATGATAATAATAATAATAATAAATCAGGGTAAGTTACAACAAACTTACTAAAGTTTGAGCCATAGCAACACTCAACAGAAATAAACACTGCTTCCTTTCCCCAAATGTTAACACAAGTGGAGAGAGAGAGAGAGGAAGGGATGAGAGAGTGTGAAGGAGTATAGAGCGAAGAGGGCAGGTGAGAGTTACCGGAGGGGGAGAGAGAGGCTTACCGACGGCCGGCTGAAGGAAGCGGCGGAAGGGCGGAAGGGCGGAAGGGCGGGGACATCGCTGGGAGGCAACGGGATGTGAGCGCATACGGGGGCGACCGTCCGGAGGTGACGGGCAGCGTCGATCCCACAGATGCACGGTATGTCTTGGGTGAGCGACGCCGGGCTCGATCCAGGCGGCGAACAACGCCGGAGAGAGAGTCACCTCGGTGCACTGTTCGGAGGAGGCACGATGGGGGTCGGGAAACGCGCCAACGGCGACCATAGCTTGCCGGGGCTGGGCGCTCGGCGTCTGAGAGGAGGAGGCGGAGGTTCGGTGTCGTGGCGAGGAAGTGTGGGACTACTCGGCACGTCGGTGGGGGAGGACGGGCGACGCGGACCGCAGTAGCTAGGCCCGGCGGATCTGGGGAGAGGCTCGGAATCGCCGGTGGCCAGGTAAGTTTAGGGTTAGGGTTTTGCCTTCTTCTTTCGTTTTGGTGGTGGTTTTTCGGATTGTGGCGGCGATGGCCAGAGTCGGGTGGCTGCGGATGGTTGTGTTTGTGGTGTCGGGAGGGGCTGTTGGGATCTGGTCGGGTAGATGGAGGTGATGGCAGGAGAGGAGCGAGGTTGGTGGTGATCGGGTTGAAGGAGGCGAAAGGGATGATGGCGATGGCAATAGTGGTGGTGTTGACGGTGGTAGCAATGGCGGGACGGCCAGCTTGCTAGGGTTAGGATCAGGTCCGAGGTCTGGGGTTGTCGGACATGGCCAAAGTGTACATGTAAAAGAAAAAGTAGTGGATGGAAAATTGTGACACCGACACGATGCACGGATTTTGTGGAAAATTGGTTGTGGAGAGAATTATGGAGGAGTTCCTGCCTATTTATAGGATGTGGGAATTTCCATTAGGATAAGGATTAGGATTATTTAAATCCCTCCATTAGATAATATTATTAAATTTAAATTTATTTAAACTCGTTTAAAACCATTTTTAAATTTAAAGCTACAAGTCAATAAAATCTTTTCCAATTTAAATCATCGCAATTTATTAAATATGAAATCAAACAATTTTTAAAATATCTTTTTTCAAAATAATAAAATAATGATAATAATTAATTTCAAAAATTAAAATAAATATTTAAATATTTGAAATACTTTATTTTGTAATTGAATAGAATAATTAGGGTTTTTGGAAACTAAAATATACACGAAATTAAATTTTCATGTACCTCGCAAATAGAATATTTACATAAATTATAATTTTCTAAATTACCAATAAAATAATTAATAGCCTTTTTATAATAAAATAAATTTTGGCAATCGCGACGTGACAAATAAATACTTATTTTCTATGCAAAGGAATCTTTTTAAAAATAATTGTATATAAAATATATATCGTCTCGCAATTTTGTATGCTAGTATAAATACGAAAATCGCGAACTCGTACGCGACGTACAATTTAGAAATTAAAAGTTGATTCCAAATTAATTTAGAAAAAAATTATAGTAGAAATTAAGGGGTTTACATCCTACCTAACTTAAAAGAATTTTGTCCTCGAAATTTAGGAATAGATAGGATAGGTAGGGTTGAGGTAACAGAAATTTGATCAAGTTAAAAGGCAGACAATGGAATTGATTTGTATAATCAAATATTACGATAGCTAGGAAAAATGAATTCATGGGTATGGTTTGGAAGACATCCCATGACAACTATCAATTTCGATCAACAAAATATGTACTCAATATAGGCAAGACTCTTCCACCACGATCTTACAATATATTCCAAATCTTATTTGTTTTTGATATTGCCATAATTCTTGGCATAATCATCAAGGCATTTCTATATTCAATCTTCAAACTTCAACTTGTGTTTTCGATATTGTCATAACCCTCGATAATCATCAATGTCTTTTTGCATTCAACCTTTCGTCTATTATTCTTCACAAAATTTTATAAACCCACCTCTCTTTTGTTTTACCTCCAAATTTTACTCGTAAAATCTTGAATTCCTACTATATTTATATATCGAATCTGTTATCCGAACGATCGAAATTAGATAAGCCCAAAATAAATTTAAATTTTCTTTTCTTAATCATATCTATATATGCATAGATATTTTCTCCAAATAGAATTCGTCATTCATACTCTCCTCAAAATAGATATTCAATGAATCTCTATCCTTCTTTCCCAACATAAATATGCGCATTTCCTCGAGCTTTAATTTCCTTGAAATTCAAATTTCAAAATCTTTAATCAAGGTAGTTGAAGTAAAGGTCAACTCTTCTCGGAAATTTAGATTTATTTTCAACATAAAGAAAATTTTATCCCTTATGCATCAAACATACACTTCATTTCAACTTTAGATTAATCTCAAACCTTTTGGCACTCGCAAATATACTATCCTTTGATCTCCCCAAAACATAATATCACACCTCTTAATCAAATAGCACATTTAACTAATATCTCATAATCACGTATCATTTTACTTGATTAAGCCACTAATCTCCTTTATGATGCTTTCCAATCTAGCCCCTGTCTAACCAAAGGATGTCATGATCAATTCTTTATCTAAGCCCAATGAATCACAAGAGCAAGGTTGCATGAATAATAACAGAGTAAAGTAAAATTTTCGAAGAGAAAATCAAAACGATTTAGAAGTAAGTATTGGTTAGGCTCAATGGTCGTGGTAGGATTTAGATAATAATTACTAATTTCTGCACAAAATTAAAATTTATGGGCCTAAGCAATTTAAGATAACGCACAAAAATAAAAGGCACGGGTTAACAATAAGCACATGCTAAGCATTTAAGGAATTTAAGTAGAACACAATCACATATCGGGTTGAAAGAATTTAGTCGAGATTTAGTCCCTATCTGTGGTCGAAAAAGTATATCGGTATCATGGTAGGGTTATGATTTAGTCTTTATGACCTGAAAGTCGCATCATAAAAATAGAGTACAAGGGGACATGTTTTAGTGGGACATGATATACCTACATGAAGGTGGGCTCGTCTAAAAGAAAAAGTCTAGTGTTGTTCTCCAAATATCAAAGTCACGACAAAAGACACAAAAGAATTTAAAAAGAAAGTGGGAGATCATGAGATAATGATTAACGCCCAAAATAAATGACCAAGTTAAAGTATGAAATAAAGATAATTTGGATTCTAGTATCAAGGTAAAATAAGTTAGAATACAGTTTTTAGAGAGAAAATAGTCTCATGGATAAGGGTATGGTTAAGGAAGTGATTCTAATCATTTATAAGTTTCAAACAATTAGATGGCCACGAATAGAGATCTAGAATTGAGGGAAGGTCGAGTAAGTCAAAGGATATGTTCATCGGTTTGGTCGATGACTAACTATACTTGTGTATATGCAATATCATAATCATAGGTGGTATGGCAATCTAATGTAGAATACTTCTTTCTCACTAGGGTGACCTTTCTTGCTTCTTAGTCCTCTACCAATATGATCTAATCTAAATTTTAAGTTCCTCGAAGTTTCTCAATAAAATTTTCAAGATACTCCGCCTCAATTACCAATTATCTTAGCCTGTCAAGTTTAATTTAAATCTCTAATCAATCTCGAAATAGTCCTTGTATATCGCAAACGAACATACTTTTTTTTACCAAAATTTAAATATCCATAATCAAGGCTTTAAAGTCAAAATTTAAATAACTCTATAAATCATAGTTCATAGGACAAAATTTAAAATTTGAATTTTTCCTTCAAAGTCGATATCTTCCAAATTTTTTAAAAAAAAATCTTCCATCATCTCTTCAAAATTTAATAAACTTATAAATCGTACGCGCAATTTAAAACCTCAAGTTCTCTCCCTTCTAAACTTTCGTCTTCTCTAGTTGTCTAAAAAGTCATAATTAAAACTCCTTAAGTAATCTCGAGATAAACTTTATAATATTACAATCAAACTTTTTAAAGTTAACTGTAGATCATGCGTCACAATATAAAAACTTAAGTTATTTCTCAATCGATTTCATATCCCTAATAAATCATAACTATTTCACCATTTGAAAAAAATTCGTAATCAAAAAATTATTTTCTCGATCTAGCTATCCTCTTGTGTATACCACCTTGTAATTTTAAAATAAAATTTAAACTATCCTTTGATGGCGGTAATATGCTACTACCCAACTTGGAATAAACTAATCTTTAAAAGTCATACTTTTAGGAAAAATGTCTTTATAACTCAAATAAGACCTCAATGTATACTAGTTGTCACTGTAATCTTCCTAGCCATGTGTTTGACCTATGAGCATGTACTAGTATAGTCATCTTACTAAGCACAAACTAAGAATTTACGGTAGAAGGTGTCAAGCAAGATGCAAATCAAGGAGGTCGAATGAGAGTTCGAAATTTTGAAGTCAAGAAAGGATGTCAAGTAGGTGGATGAGATTCTAGACTCTAATCCTATATTGCAGGCCCGTTCGGTACAGCCATGTAACCGAAACGAAAAACTAGACCTGTATGGGCCACCACAAAAACATGTACTGCCCCAGTCCTAAATACTTGAGACTAGATACGTATCATGCCAGCTGTATACATACGAGTAAATATACGGCTCGTATGTATACATAAGCTGTAAAATGTAGAAAGCCAAGACACTAAATCTCATCCACAAAGATAAATAATAATATAAAAGCAACTTTGAGTTTGTCATGTATACAATCGTTGGGCGGAGACAAATCCACTACCAACTAATTTAAATAAGGAAGAAATATACAAAGAAAGTGATTGGTCGAGCGAAGCAATGACGAGTCCAAAAGTAATCATCACGAAGGAAGGAATGGCCTTAGCTAGAGCACCTGCAAGAAATTACGAACACACACCTGGAGAGATCACCAGGTCCTCAGAGGGACGTAACAAGACACATAATATCATGCCAATAACTGAATAAATAAAGCTCAACAGAAAAGTATGCACGAGTAAAGGTTCCTAACCATTCTATGTGATATGCATTTTGAGGACAACGTTCTTCGCAGGGGCTGTAACGGATTCACGCAAGCAAGTAATAAAGAGTGGCAGTAAGTAGCGCTCATCCGAGTCACTATCGGCCCTGGGCAGAAGGTAGTGCTCATAAGAGTCACCCTCGGCCCAAAATGTGTGTAAAAATAAATATAGCCCCTACGCTAATAACTGTCCTCTCCCCCCATGATACTATACATGGGTCGTCTCCACGACACTGTTTAATCTTTAATAACTGCCAAGTCTTCTACACAAATCTATTAGTAGTCATATCCTAACGCACGGCCTGTACACACCGATGTACGGTCGGTACGCAAGTCCGAAGCTATATGCGACTCACAACTCACACACAACCCGTGGCACATCGTGACAGTTTATGAGATGCACTAAACATACGGTGGTCCCTTAACTCTAAGCCAATTGCATAAAGTATAATAATTTGCATCTATTTATAGTTTTGAAAGAACAATATAAAAAAACATGCATGATATTGAGCAAGAAATTTAACAGTAAAGGCAAGGTGTCTTGCCTGGTGTGTCGCCTGGTGTGGTACGATATTCTGACATGTCTTGATTTGTCCGCTAGCCATGGTCGATGCATAAAGTCGAAGTTGCAAGGAAATAGAAAAGATGATCAGTTACGATCAAGATAATTGAGGGCAATTTGTGTGAAGAAATACATATACTATTTTTCGGAAAATACGTATAATACTTGAAACCATGTTTTTTACTAGTAAAAATAATTCTTGACGGTATTTGAAAATACTTTATATATATATCCAATTTAAAATTTTACATTGTTATTAGTCATTTATACGTTTAGATGAATACTTGAAAAAAATATCGAAATTCGTTTTTTGGCTCTCAAACATTTAAAAATATATATATATTGTAGAAAAGTAACTTTTGTTAGTCAAAATATTTTAATAAAATATAGGAAAAAATAATTTTAGGGCTATTTAGTGGTTTCCAAATAATTTTAGAAAAAAATGCATTTATCAAATTTATTTAAATAAACAGAAATAATACACTACTAATTCTAAAATAATAATAATATAATAATACTAATAATAATAATAATAACAGTAATAATAATAATGATAATAATGATAGTAATAATACTAATAATAATGATGATAATAATAATAATAATAATAAATCAGGGTAAGTTACATCAAACTTACTAAAGTTTGAGCCATAGCAACACTCAACAGAAATAAACACTGCTTCCTTTCCCCAAATGTTAACTCAAGTGGAGAGAGAGAGAGAGAGGAAGGGATGAGAGAGTGTGAAGGAGTATAGAGAGAAGAGGGCGGGTGAGAGTTGCCGGAGGGGAAGAGAGAGGCTTACCGGCGGCCGGCTGAAGGAAGCGGCGGAAGGGCGACGACATCGCTGGGAGGCAGCGGGATGTGAGCACATGCGGGGGCGACCGGCCGGAGGTGACGGGCGGCGTCGGTCGCACAGACGCACGGGATGGCTTGGGTGAGCGGCGCCGGGCTCGATCCAGGTGGAGAACAACGCCGGAGGGAGAGTCACCTCGGTGCACTGTTCGGAGGAGGCACGATGGGGGTCGGGAAACGCGCCAACGGCGACCGCAGCTCGTCGGGGCTGGGCGCTCGGCGGCTGAGAGGAGGAGGCGGAGGTCCGGTGTCGTGGCGAGGAAGGGGAGGACTACTCGGCACGTCGGTGGGGGAGGACGGGCGACGCAGACCGCAGTAGCTAGGCCCGACGGATCTGTGGAGAGGCTCGGCGTCGCTGGTGGCCAGGTAAGTTTAGGGTTAGGGTTTTGCCTTCTTCTTTCGTTTTGGTGGTGGTTTTTCGGATTGGGGCGGCGATGGCCAGAGTCGGGTGGCTGCGGATGGTTGTGTTTGTGGTGTCGGGAGGGGCTGTTGGGATCTGGTCGGGTAGATGTAGGTGATGGCAGGCGAGGAGCGAGGTTGGTGGTGATCGGGTTGAAGGAGGCGAAGGGGATGATGGCGATGGCAACAGTGGTGGTGTTGACGGTGGAAGCAATGGCGGGACGGCCAGCTTGCTAGGGTTAGGATTAGGTCCGAGGTCCGGGGTTGTCGGACATGGCCAAAGTGTACATATAAAAGAAAAAGTAGTGAATGGAAAATTGCGACACCGACACGATGCACGGATTTTGTGGAAAATTGGTTGTGGAGAGAATTATGGAGGAGTACTTGTCTATTTATAGGATGTGGGAATTTCCATTAGGATAAGGATTGGGATTGTTTAAATCCCTCCATTAGATAATAATATTAAATTTAAATTCATTTAAACTCGTTTAAAACCATTTTTAAATTTAAATCTACAAGTCAATAAAATCTTTTCCAATTTAAATCATCGCAATTTATTAAATATGAAATCAAACAATTTTTAAAATATCTTTTTCAAAATAATAAAATAATAATAATAATTAATTTTGAAAATTAAAATAAATATTTAAATATTTGAAATACTTTATTTTGTAATTGAATAGAATAATTAGGGATTTTGGAAACTAAAATATACACGAAATTAAATTTTCATGTACCTCGCAAATAGAATATTTACATAAATTATAATTTTCTAAATTACCAATAAAATAATTAATAGCCTTTTTATAATAAAATAAATTTTGGCAATCGCGACGTGACAAATAAATACTTATTTTCTATGCAAAGGAATTTTTTTAAAAATAATTATATATAAAATATATATCGTCTCGCAATTTTGCATGCTACGTATAAATACGAAAATCGCGAACTCGTATGCGACGTACAATTTAGAAATTAAAAGTTGATTCCAAATTAATTTAGAAAAAAATCATAGTAGAAATTTAGGGGTTTTATAATACCGTCATGGATATTAAAGGAAAGACAAAGGACAATCCAAAAGCAAGACAAGACATTGCCGAGATATGCAAGCGTTCTTATCTGAACTTGATACAAAGGGGAGCTGCTGGACAATTAAGTAAGCCGATAGCACAATACACATTGAGCAAGGAAGATAGATTAATAATCTGCAAGTGGGTATCTACTTTAAGATTTCCCGACGGCTATGTGTCGAATTTGTCTAAATGCGTTGATCTCAATGAACGCAAGCTAACGAGAATGAAGAGTTATGACTGCCACGTGTTTATTGAAAGATTACTGCCCATTGCTTTGAAAGAGTTGTTACCTTCTGCTCTATGGGTTCTGTTGGCCGAACTATCTATATTCTTTAGGGATATTTGTTCAACTAAGTTGACTGTGCAACACATGGTGAACTTGAGGAGAAGATTATCTTAACAATTTGCAAGTTGGAAAAAATATTTCCTCCTTGCTTCTTCGACAACAAGGAGCATCTACCGATTCATGTAGCATACGAAGCCCGTATCGGTGCATCTGTTTATTATCGATGGATGTACCCATCTGAAAGGTACATAAAAATCGATATAATTTAAGTTGAATTTCGTGGGTTTTAAAATTCATTCTTAATTCTCAAGATAATTTGACTCTCTAGATACCTACACCATCTAAAGAAGAAAGTTGGCAACAAGGCTCATATAGAGGCTTCGATATGCGAAGCCTATTTTATCGAAGAGATGTCAAACTTCTGTTCCATTTATTCGATACTCATGTTAAGACAAATCGAAATGGACCTCAAAGGAATGACGAGGACGTTGAGGATGGAGGTATATTCAATGTAAGGGGCAAGCCTGTTGGGGCTAGTAAAAGAGGGTGGGTGACAGACGACGAGTATGATGCCGCTCACCGATATGTCTTGTTAAACTATGACATACAAGAAGTAAGAGATTTGGAGAAGTAAGTCAGTACACTTGCACTCGTTATAGTCTCTAATTTGATGAAGTAAGTGACTACACTTATATATTCTTATTTTCTCTAATAGTGTATTTAGAGATGAAGTCAAAATGAGGACACCCGATATTACCGATAAGGGACTTCAAAGAGAGGTTGATTGTACATTTCCGTCATGGTTTCGCAAATACGTAAGTAACTGAGATTATAATTGAGATTATAAATATATAATATAAAACATTTAAATTATAAATATTTATTTACAGGTTTTATTGCCTGAAACAACACTCACTCATGAGAGTGTTCGTTATCTGGCATTGGGACCGAAGAAGCAAATAAAGACTTGGTCAGGCTATGTCGTTAATGGCTTCAGGTTTAAGTCAACTCAGAATGCTATAAATGTCGAATTTATCAATGACGGCATCAGTACCAAGGATTCCGTTGTTTGCATAAGAGGCACCATCTATGACGACGAGCCGGACTTTGACTATTATGGAGATCTTCGGGATATTGTAGATTTACAATATATTGGACCATATGATATGCATATTGTGATGTTCAAATGTGAGTGGTTCGATACGACACCAAATATCGGTTGGAGAATCGATAAACAATTTGGATTTGTCGATATAAATCATCGCAGGAGGTATAGAGGGTCCGATACATTTGTGATAGCAAATCAGACTGTTCAAGTCTACTATACAAGCTACCCAAGGCATCGTAGAGATCGATTTAACTGGTGGGCAGTATTGAAGATTAAATCTAGAAATACATTCAACGTTGGAGACCCAGCATACCAAGAGGACCAGATCCAAAAGTCCTAATACTTGGGACAACACTCGGATACAATAGATGTTGAAGATATTATTGAGGAAAATAGAAGGGAGGAAGAGGTTGATACACAAGACTTAGCTGTCAACCAGGGGAGAAAGAGGCGTCTTGTCCCAAATATTGAGGCAGAAGAAGAAGAATAAGAAGAAGAAGAAGAAGAAGAAGAAGAGGAAGAAGAAGACGAAGAAGAAGAAGTAGAAGAAGAAGAAGAAGACAAATTTGATGAGGATGAGGATACAGATAAAATCGACGATGACGATAAGGATGAGGATGAGGATGAGGAGGATGATGATGAAGATGAGGCCGAGGATGAGAACGAAGACGATGATTAGGTTAAATATTGTTGTATATTAAAAACACTTCCAATTACGTAAATTAAGTTTGACCTCATAAAAGTAATTACGTGAATTCATGTTTTTTCATTCGATTATTTACTTATTGCAGATGGCACTCCTAGTCTTTTTCGTCGCGGCGGCACTCGTCTCCCTACTGGTGGTATGTATATTTTAGTTTAGAATTTTATATTTATTTACACTTTTATATTGTTATTTATGTTTATGTGTTCTATTTATAGGTCATGATGGCTGGCCGTGGTCGTGGTGCCGGTGGTGGACGTCGCGGTGGTGGTGGTGGTGGTGGTGGTGGTGGTGGTTGTAGTGGTGCTGGTGGTCGTGGTCGCATTCAATCTTCCCGGGATGTGACCCCATCCAGTGACCCCGACCCGGAGAGTACCCCGGGCACAGACGTATCCCACCGTCGATCGACCACTTTATCGTGGCATGAGTCCGGATCTGCTAGCGGATCCGTTCCGCGCGCTATCGGACCCACCAGCAGTGAATCCACCAGTAGATCCCCCAGTTACTGCACAATGGGCCCCGGAGTCCCCATACTCGGTTCTATTCGGTTACTGGAGAGTACATATGCAGACCCGCGGATCCTCCGACGGCACCAGAGAGGCCGAGAGGCGAGTTCCGACGAGAGCTATAGCCTGCGGGGACCTCGTAAGTATATTTAAGATAATTTATTACATTTCTTTCATTTATTCAAGTTAATAATCCAGTCGTTTCTTTTTTGTAGGTTTTTTCGTTTAATGTTGCCAGGGCTTTTGGAGAAATTATCAGGACTGACATCCATGGTCCCTACCTCAACTTTTTGTCGGTGCCCCCAAACTTGAAGCTCGCCTGGCTCGACGAGTTGAGAATATATATCTATATCTTCTGGTTAATTATTAGTTACGCTTTAATCAACAATTTTTAAATTACGTGATAATTGAATTTCTATGTTAGACAACGTACTGGTGGCCCCCCATCGCGAGGACGCGATCTGCAGGACCTATAGAAGCGCTGCCTCGAAGAAGATACGGGATATGATTCATGACCTGAAAATGGGACATACGAGGCCGAATTGGATCTGGCAGGAGTATTATGAGGACCTCTTAGGTATGATGAATACTCCTGCGTACAAGAAGAAATCGGAGAAGGCGAAGGCGAACCGACCGGCCGCGGGGCTTCATACGGGGGGATCAAGGCTCCACGCAGCGACGCTTGCAGATCTGCTGAGATACCGTAAATTCATTTCACTATCGAATTAGGTATTATTAATATACGGAGTTAATTAAGTTCTACGAAAATTTTGTATGCAGGCCTAACGGGCGGTGAAGGAGGAAAGGGCGCCAAAATCGGTCACCATGCACGACGTGTTCCAGCATACGTACAAAAGACGGAAGGACGGGAGCTTCGTCGACGAGAGGGCCAAGGAGACTGATGTAAGTACTTATGTTTATGAGATTTACGTTAGAATTAAAAGTATTCGGACTATAACTTAGGTAAACTTAGGATTCACACTTAACTTAGTGAAACATAGGATTTAGATTACAACTTAGGGAAATCTTATAATATAAACACATTCATTTGATAGGCTGCGTATCGTGAGGCCCTTAGTCGGGCTCAGTTAACTGACACTGAGGATGTCGGTGAAACGACGCCCGCCCGAACGCCCTCTTCTTCGGCCGCTCGTAAAGACTTGTTCGTAGATACCGTCGGCGGCTTTAAGAAAGGGCTCCTGTACGGAGTCGGCTCCCTAGGGCCGTTGCACATGACGACGCAGAGATTTCCACCGATACCGCCTCCTCCCGTGGCCCCGGAAGATGATGATGTTAGGTCGCAGCTTATGTAGCTGCACGAGGCGATGTCATCCTTGCGGGAGCAATTTGCCACATACTTTCTGCCTCCGTCTGCTGCTGCCGGTCCGTCTGCTGCTGGTTTCGGTCCGTCTTCTACTGGTGCCGGTCCGTCGACTGCTGGTGTCGGTCCTTCTTTCGTGGGTCATCATTCTTTCAACCCTGCTGCCCCTCTTGTACCGCCTCCGACTGTAACGACACACCTGGATCTCATGTTGCCAGAGCAGCTACGCCGACTTCTGAGCAGTGTCTACGACGATTTGCTACCATACCTAGTGGAGGAATATATTCGTCGGTCGCAGCAGGGATTACCACCACCGGGCAATCGAACTCCTTATCCTCCTTAAAGTATTATAATTAAGAAAATTTTGAATATTTGTGGGAGTTTTGGATTATTTGTGCTATGATCGGATTATAACGACGGATATTAGGTTACTCTTCAGGATAATTGATGTCTATTTTGTATTAATTTGGTTTGGTCTATGTGATTCTTGGATAATTGGTGTGCATTAAATTCTTATGTGCATATTTGGTCTATATGATTCTTGGATAATTGATGTGCATTATATATTTAGTTTATGTGATTGTTGGATAATTGGTGTGCATTATATATTGGTTTGGTTTATGCATATTTTTGTGAACATGGAAAGTGCTGTAATTTTTTTTTAAAAAAAATCTCAGTTAGCGACGGACTAGTGACCGGTTAGCGACGGATATTTCCAGTTTCCGACTAATTTTCGACGGAATTTCCGTCGCTAACTACTGTTTCCAGGTAGCGACGGGTGGTCGACGGAATATCCGTCGGCATGGTTCTGGTGGTATATA
This sequence comes from Iris pallida, assembly GCA_029216955.1. Classification (NCBI taxonomy): domain Eukaryota; kingdom Viridiplantae; phylum Streptophyta; class Magnoliopsida; order Asparagales; family Iridaceae; genus Iris; species Iris pallida. The sequence continues at coordinate 18,541,701 of JANAVB010023996.1, forward strand.
ATTCGACGGAATAGCGACGAAAAATCCGTCGCCAAGGCGACGGTTAATCAGCCACTAATCAGTTGCTCTCTCGACGGCGTAGTGACGGAAAATCCGTCGACAAGGTTCTGGAAATTCTTCACATTTCCAGAACAATGGCGACGAATAATCCGCCACTAATCAGTCGCTCTGTCAACGGCGTAACGACGGAGTAGCGACGATTTATCCGTCGCCAAGGTTCTGGAAATGTCAAGCATTTCCAGAACATGGTCGACGGATAATCCGTTAGTATTCCATCGCTAATCCGTCCTTTGTTAGCGGCGGCGATCGACGGACTAGCGATGGAATGATACCCTCTGATACACTGTTACGACGGTTTATCGACGGACTATCCGTCGCTTGCGTCTACACAGTTAAGTATTTAATACTTGAAATGGACGAAAGCCCGTCGGAAAGTCGTCGCTAATGCATCATATTGTGATATTCCGTCGCACTTCGATTACTTAGAGACGAATTATTATTAGCGACGAGCTGATTGCCGACGGATTATTTTGGCCAAGATTCGTCAGCGATCGGTCGCTAATAATGATTGTTGACGGATTGGCGACGGATGTGGCCGTCGCTAAATGGACATATTTTGGTAGTGTTCAAAGTCTTCGACTTTTCATCAGAGAGGAGATCTTCAAAAGCCTGCTAGTCGAAGCGTACGACCAACATGTCTTGAGAAACTCCCAGCAAGTTGTCATCAGATTACGTCACTGCCTTCTAGTTGGAGGAGAAGGTAGTCCCCAGCAGAGTCGCCATTTTGTTCGACGTAACAAAATATTGAACGAACTTTTTGCTTTATTGATTGTATAAGGTATCTGTGTACAAAGAAGGAAGTCCTAAACATGATATTCTAAGTACAGGGAGAAGAGGTTTCTAGGAATGTATGATGGTGGAGATCGAGCACTACAGCGTCTCCTTTACTCCGTTGATGATCTGACGACGAATCAACCTTGCTATGGCTCTTTAGCGCCTTTGATGGGACTCTGGGGTCACCGATCAAGAGGCTGTTTGGATGAGAAGAACCCTTGAAGATGGTTGCTTGGTTGGTTCTTTGGTTGATATGTGAATGAGGTTGGTCGACTCTTCGTGGATGGAGATTGCTGCTCCTTTGAAGATTGTCGATTGTCGATGTTCCCTCTGTCGATTTTTGATCTCTGGTGGAAAAAGAACTCATTCTATTTATAGAGAACCAAGCACATATGCGATGTGCATTAGGGTTCCTGAGATATGAAAGAATCGGCCGTTATTACACGGTGCGGGCTTCTGCGGTGCTGACACGAGGCAGACATCGAGATTTCCCTCAAACAAGATCTCTGGTGGTTATAAACATAACCGAAGGAGGTAACACGTGGCGAGTGCTGATTTGTTTGCTCGGATACAACCGAGTAAATTTTGGTATTTTATCTTAGATTTGGGGTCTAATTGATCCTCATCTAAGATTTAAATCAATCTGATATGATATCAATCATGATTTTATCCCAATCTTCTCTACAAGAGGCAGTTTAAACAAACCAATTGGCGTGGACCCATGCTTCCTGTGCCTCTGGTGAGGACTAAGTGCTGCTATGCTTCTGTGGCGACGAGTAGACCGTGCTTCTGGAGATGATGGAACCTCTGTGCTTTCTGGCGACGAGTGGACTTGGCTTCGAATGACGACGAGACTTCTGTACGTATAGAGTAACTTACTAAGCTGTGTTTCGGGCTACCAGAGTCACTATGCTGTAGGCGACAAGTAGGCTTGTGCTTCAGGTTAGCAAGGTTATTGTGCTTCTGGAGCAACATGTTGACATATATTGGTTCCGATGGAAGTTTCCAAGTCTCTTGTAGAGAAGTGACTTAAGCTTCTGATCCAGAGCAGATGACTGCACCGTGGGAATGGAGATGGTGTGAGCATATCACCATCATGCGCCTCATGCAGATGCAGGTAAGTAGCTGCGCCTCCGAACAGTGGAGACGTTGGCTTCAAACGGAAGGGTATGACACCCTTGCGCATCTGAGATTGACGCAGGCAGACAATTATGCCTCTGGAGTTCAGATATTGGCTTCGGGAATAAAGGAAGGGGAGGAGGGCCCTACCACCATCTTGTTCCTGAGGTTGGTGCAGGCAGGTGGCTGCACCTCTGGCTTGAAGACTCTGGCTTCTTCAAAGTAAAGAGCGATAAATACCCGTTCTTTAAGCACTTCCCTCTTAATTGCCACTGTAATATAAAGAATTTCAAGGGTCTGTGACCAACATTCAAAGTGCCGAGTCTTAGGTTTGTCCCATTAATGTAGGAATTTTGACTGTCGGCCATGTGGTGTGTGCTCTAGGCCACTCTCGGTCCTATAAAAGGGGAAGTTCTCCTCAGAAGAGTCGCTGTCTTCTTCTCGACATCCTTCACCACCATGCGAGATCCAAACTTAACGTAGAGCGGCGATCGGCCTTGTATAAGTTGGTTGCTGGTTGAGGCTTTTGTCGTTTGTAGGAGCCACATTCTTATGGTGGAACTTTGTCTAGAAGGAATCATCACTGCCCTTGAAAACTATACAAATGTCTTTCTTAGGGAGTTCGATTCTGGACGACGTCTGAAGGACGTGGGAGATCCAAGCCACGAGCTCGAGATCGGTCTCTCACCCGATGAATAGCCGTTGTGCTCTGCCTTGATCTTTGGGAGCAATGGTGCTTCGCCGTGTTGTGGTTCTGGGTCTTCCACTGCTTCAGTATATATTGGAGCTCTAGCTTCTCTTGGTGACAAGGGGGTTGGCTCTAATGACGTTATGAGTCAGTGGAGAGGAGACTTTGATGTAGACAATGCATTTCTCTTCTGCCCATGACGATCACACTGTGAAGGCTGGCCATTGAAGACGATCCTTCCCTTATGTTCATAGAAATTTCTATTCTCATCTATGTAACAAAGACCTTGTAATTGATCCTTGTAAATGAGATTCAAGAAACTTCTTTCTTATGTACTTGCGATAGGCCTGTGTAATAGACCCTTGTAGCTATGATCAATAAGAAGAGTGCTTTTTCTAAACTTCATCCTGAGAATGTCTTCGTCCTTGGTTGGTCTGCGCATCTCACTGTCTGCACCTCTGTGATGTTAGGTTGGTAGTGGGGACACTAACCTGTGCCATATGTCATCTGGACCATGGTAGGAAGAGGGTAGGCGACGAAAGCACCCTCCTGTGTGTTGCATCAGCTATAATTTTTCGTGTTTCTACACCTGGTTGATAATCAGTTTCGAGTCACCATAGGCCTCGATGCAGTCAACCCCCGATTGTTTAGCGAGCTGGAGTACAATAAAGAGATGCAGTCAACCTCTAATTGTTTAGCGAGCTGGAGTCCGATGATGAGAGTGTTATATTCAACAACGTTATTGGTGAATAACTCGATGAGAGTATGCACGGTGGATGACTAAGCCATTAGGAGTGATGAGAACGACTCCGATCCCAGCGATGATCTCGCCTTTCGATCCTGTTCTTGAAGTACCGTCAAAGAACATGCACCAAACAGGATTATCTAAGGCGACATTGGACTCTAGGACTTCATTAAAAATGTCGTCGTAGAGCTTTGACGTCTCTGGCACAGGATGTGCCGCCAAGAAACCGGCCAATGCTTGGCCTTGGACTATCTTTTTTGGGACGAACACCATGTCATAAGGAGTCAAAAGTATCGTCCATGTGGCTAATTGCGAGTTTAAAGCCCCTGGCTTAGTCATGACAACTCCGAGGGAGTTGACTCGGGAGATGACGTGGATTGTCTGTCTGGCCACATAATGGCACATCTTTTGGATGGCGAAGAGCAGAGCGAGATACTCCTTCTCCACAGGATTATACCAATGTTTGACACCAATCATAGTCTTACTAAGATAGTAGATTGCCTGTTCGTGGCCTTCTTTGCTTCTTTGGGCTAGCAAACCATCGAGGGAATGGTCCACGGCTCGGGTGTATAGCAGAAAGGGCCAACTTACGACCGGTATAACCAGTATTGGAGGACTAGTGAGGTACCTTTTGATGTTGTCGAACGCGCACTGGCATTCTTCGATCTAGACATAAGAAACCCCTTTCTTTATCAGTTTGGTGAAGGGTTGACATCGACATGAGAGATTTGCTATGAATCTTTTGATATATGCCAAGCGTCCTTGTAGTCCTCGAAGCTTACTGTAGAAGCATGAAAAAGTACAAACATATCAAAAGCACAGGTAGTGTTTTCACTATAAAAAGCTTTACAAAAATGCAGGTACCCAAAAGCACAGACCGAAAATCAAAGTCATAGTTCATAAAGAGTTCTTTATTAAAATCATGTTTACAAGGATCTATTACGGATTCATCATGATTACAAGAAAAGAGCTTCTTTACTAAAATCATCTCTACAAGGATCTATTATAGATTTGTCATGAAAAAAGAACTAAAGCACCTAAAAATCTATAAGGGGTTAACCTTCACAGATGCACAGCCCCCAGACGTGCAGCACTGTCAGGACAAGCCCCTTCCTGAAGCAGCTATTGGATCGAGCATGAACTCAGTCTACAATACAGGCTGTGCCACCGCTATTAAGCAGGACAAAGCATATCCTGTGGCTCTTCGGATTGGCCATCAATCCAAATTCGAAAGCTTTGATCTCGAAGACCTCCAAAATGTTGTTCAGGTTCGAACTCCTTACGCCAAATACTCAAGTGCATCTCAAAACTTAGCAGCAGTTCTTCTACAAGGACAAAGCTTCTTGGGACGAAGGGATCCACAACCAACTGTCGACTGGTGCAAGGCTAATGGCCGCTTGAAGCTAAGTCGGGATCGAACATGACGGTGGGAATGTTAAGAGGCATAAGGCCCAACCCTTCAGAAAATCTTTCATTTATATAGGGTGAGTGTGGTCCAACCCACATGCCATATGGCCGTCGGTCAAAGGCCCCCAAATTAATGGATGAACCTGAAACAAAGCATACAGAACCTAATTTAATAGGTTCATTTTGATTAAATCCTAGGCCACTAACTTCTTGGAATTCCTCTAAATGACGGCGGTAATTAAAGAAGAGGACGACCGAATTGTCCACCAAAAGAGCAGTCATTAATTGCTCATAAAAGACTTCAACAAAACTAGCTCCTTCGTCCCCGAAGCGCAGACAACTGACTGTGCCCTCTCTTTGACTCAGGACCACAGCCAGCTCGTTCCTTTGATAACGCCCTGGCGATAACCCAAAAGCGTAGTAACTCGTTCATCTTCAAGATGAAGTCCACTACTCGCCCGAAAGCACAGTGACTTTGTCGCCTCAAGCACAAGTCCACTGCTCGCTCTCAAGCACAATGACTCTGTTGCCTAAAGCACAAGTCTACTCGTTGCCCTAAAGCATAGTGTCTTCGTCGCCTGAAGCACAACTCCACTTGTCGTCCTAAAACGTAGTGACTCCGTTTCTCGAAGCACAGTCGCCTCGTCGCTCTAAAAGCGTAGTGACTCCGTCGCATGAAGAATAGTCTACTCGTAGCCCAGAAGCGTAGTGACATAGAAACTTCACCAGAAGCGCAGGTGGCATGGTTCCACGGGTATCTTTTCAGATAGTAACCAAATTAGTTTGTTTAAACCACTGCTCTTAAGATATAACAGAGTTCGATTCTGTTGATAACAGCCCTATCCTATCAGTTTGTTTAAACCACAGATAAGGATAGACTTTGTTCTCATAAACGAGGGCCATATTCAATCGGTTTGCTTAAATCAATGGCCCCCTAGGATAAGACAAAATCCAACCTCGGAGATGGGAACGGAATCTGCTTAGGTTCATCCGATCAATAATAAACACACGCCACGTGTCGTTTATTCAGTGTTGATAACTCTCCCAAAGATCTTGATAAAAAAGAATCCCAGCATCTGCCACGTGTCAGCTCAGTAACAGACCCTACCGTGTAACATCGAGATTCTCTCATATCTCTATGTGCTGCGTTCCTGCACAATCCTTATGCGCATCGCATATGTGCTCCCCTATAAATAGAACGAGTTTTTCTTCGATAAAGAGGCTTCGAAATCTTTAACTTCGGTACCCTCTTGGTTGGCAACCCTATAGTTTAAATCACCAACACTAGAAAGCCAAAGCAAGTTCAACTCGTCGTCAAATCGTTAACGAAGTAAAGGAGCCGCTGTAGTGCTCGATCTCCACCGTCACACTTTTCTAGAAATTTTGTAATTAGATCTCCTGTTTAGGAATCGATTGTACTCTTTTTACGTTTAATATACAAAAAGTTCGTATAACATTTTTTCCTGGAAAATAAGATGGCGACTCTGGTAGGGACTTAATTCTCCTCCAACGAGAAGGTGGTGATACAATCTGACAACAACTTGCTGGGATCTTCTCAGAAGATATTGGTCATGTGTTTCGACCAACAAGCTTTTGAAGATCTCCTTTCTGAGAAGAAGTTGAGTTCTTCAAAATGGTTCATAAAAACGAAGAAGACTCGACGCACCTGGGTGCTGAAGGCTGCTACGACGAACAGCACGACGGAGGGGACTGCGCTCCAGAACCCCCTGACCGACGAAGTCCCAAAAAAGATTTCGGCTGCTGCTAACATGCCGTCTCACTTAGTTCCTACTTTAGAAAAATGTCGCGAGGAGTACGGCTCCCCTATGGCGGGCCTGACGAAGGCACAACGTCGAAAGAAGCGTACAATAACCCACCTATGGAGGGAGGAAATTACGAAGTTGACAGAATTGCCTACCCATTTAGGTAAGGCTATGTGGGATTCTGAACGTTATGCACCTTCTAGGGGTAACGCAAAAAAATCCAAGACAGTACATGCCATACACGGCAAAAGTGCTATGCCAACCACTTTGTTGGACTTTGAATACTACGCACCTTCTAGGGGTAGTATGAAGAAATCCAAGACAGCATTCGCGTCATGCGATTAAAGTGTTATGCCAACAGTAGACCAAAGGCCCATATTTCCAATCATGCATGCAGCCAATGGAAAGCTGTCTAAAACTGGCCTGAGTGCTTCTATGCCTCGACCGGTAAAACCCTGTTGTCACTTGAGCGATCATACGCATGATTCAAGCCAGGGGGTACCTATCATCGATTTAGACTTGCACGAACTGTGTTCCTGTAAGCATGGATGAAGTCTACCTCGTTAGCAACTCTCTGATCAGGACCTAAGCGTATTTCACACGCAGGAACTCAGAGAAGGGAAGCATTGTTCATATCCTCACTCCTGCGTACATCTTCCCTACGCACACGAAAGGAGAATAGGGTTGGAGACTCTAACAAATCCCTGCAAGCGTAAAGCGAGGAAGGGATCTGTAATGCAGTACATGACTAAATCAAGGCACAACTGCACCTAGATCACCATCAACTGCTACTGTTGCCAAACAACCGCGTCGTATAACACCCACTTTTCTAAAATAAGGGTAATTTTGAACTTTTATAATTTTGATTAATCAATAATAAGATTTAACTCATGTTATGATTTTTAGTGATTTTTAATTAATTTAAAACTATTTAAATATTGAAATGTGATTTTGATGATTAACTAGTATAACCCTAGAATTGCTAATCCTAGAGACTAACCATGTCCATGGGAGCCTAGTTATGTGATTATAATGTCATATTACTACTTTTATCCTAAGGGTATTTTGGTCATTTTCACAATTTAGTAAAATTGTGAATTGTATTAATTAAATATGTGCTAATTGTTAGGTTGAGACTTGACCTAGAATCTTTGCCTAATCTAGATTGGCCTTGAGCTTAGAGTTTTGATTAGGGTAATCTAGTAATGACAAGATTATTAATATCTAGATATTTTTAGGAAAGATATTTACTCTTAGGATATTTGTGAAAAAGAAAGTCTTATGACTAGTTGAACCAATAGGAAGGCTTAGAATTGGGTGGACAAGCCCTAGCCACTCATCTACATGTAAAACTAACCCTAATTCATCTAATGACCAGCCATCAAGTGCCCCCTACCTTCCTATAAAGAATACTTAAGAAAAACCCTTGCCTCTTTTTACCTCTACATAGAACCTTAAGTGCTCTTCTCCAAATTAGAGAGCTTTCCTCTTTGATTTGATCTCCAAATTCTTACATCCCTCCACCAAAACTTTTATCCAACTTTCTCATACTACAAAGGGAGGGTGCTAGCAAAGATTTGGAGCAAAGTGCAAGAAGGAGTGTCCTTTTTGGAAGATCTTCGTGTCGGAGCCGTGTCCTTGGGAGTATCATTGGAATTCCACTCCCAATAGGTAAAACCAACCCTCTAAATTAATTTTCTAGGCATATTAGTTCGTTTTGAATCCATAGGATCTACCCCCATGCATGTACCCCATTTAGATTCAAATTTGAGGCCATTTGGAGCTCTCTTGAGGATTTTAGATATGTGTCTTGTGTCTTACTTGATAGATCCCAAATTAGGACATCCCATGTGTATGTATGTATGCTAATAGTTTAAGTAGATATTTAAATTCAGTTTTAGGATGGTTAGAATGAGTTTTATTTGGATACCTACGTTGGTATCCAAGTATCTTGGCCGACATGTGTTTATTTTGTCCAAAATAACTCAAATTCGTCATAATATTCATCCATATTTTTATTAACTAAAGCAACTTAGAAATATCATAACTTTTAACTTAGAACTTCGATATATCTCCAATTTTTTTAAAAGAATCGTATCAAAGTTATCTTTCCAAATATATGTTTTAATAAGCCAAATTCGTTCTAAAACTTTCTGTAAAATTATTTGAGTATCAGCTGTACGAAAGACGAACGCGTTTCGGTGTTTTTGCGATTTCGGGAACTTTCGGAAAGCTAACACAAAGGACTACGACATACTTTAATCCTAAAATTTAGTGAAGGCTCAATTGGTACAGTATTGGTTTTAAGTAAAAGAGTGACTATACGATATAGACATTTTGTGTAACCTATGAGCCTATGTAGTATGTATATTAAATGAATATAGAGTATGTAATGCATGATATGTTAGATGAATGAAATGATATATATAATATGTATCCTTTTTACATTAATGTATATATATGGTTGAATGCAAGTATGTAGGAATGCAATCAATGTAATGTATGTAAGCAATGCATAAATGTATGAATGAAAGAATGATATACAATGTATGCATGAAAGTATAGAATAAATGTTAGATATGAATGCAAGGTATATATGTAATGATAGATATGAATGCATAATTTATAAATAATGTAATACAATATATAATGATAACATGTATGGTAATGTAGAGTATATGATGCAAGCATGTATATGTCCACTGTTTTTTCTTTTCCTTACATTTTTCCTTCCTTTCCTTTCCATTTCAGTTTTTCCCCTTTTTTCCTCTTCTATTTTTACATGTTGTATACAATGTATATAATGTATAGATGCATGTAAGTATGTAATATGCATGAATGACATGTATATAATAAAAATAAGTATATGCATGCAACTTAATGATATGTGAATGGATATAATGCATGAACTGAAGTATGCATATATATGAGATATGAATGAATGATATATATGTGTTAAGGTAATGTAATGTATGTATTCACATATATTTTGAGTTAAATATATGAGTTTGTATGCATATATTATATGTATGCATGTATGCCGGAATGAATGTAATATAATGTAGAGTATGCATATATGAATATAATGTATGCAAGTATATAATGTATTTAAATATGTATGTATGCATCTATGTATGTATGTATAGGTGCATGAATGAATGTAGGTATGCATATATGATATATATGTAGGCATGTATGCAATGTATGTATGTATGCATGTATGCAATATAAGTATGTATGTATGCATTTCTATAAACTGAGTTAACCTATAACCTTTTACACCCATGCATTCATACACCCTTTGACACCATGTATCCCATGTCACATACACCTACCTATCACTAAATCTGAAAACATTAACACATTTCACACACAAGCCAAACACACACATACTCACTTACTCTTTTACCTCTCTTTATATATATATATATATGTGCTTATATATATAGCTTTCCTATATATATCTATGTATATGAATATGTGAATGTGAATAACATATATACATTATATGACTAAGTTTGTGTGCCTTGTTAGCTTATGGTTTAGTTTTGTGCTTGGTTTAGCAAGTGACTTAGGCGATGAGTTAGTAGCTATCTTGGATACTTGATTTGTATATACTTAGTTTGTTTAGACCTAGAATTGACTAACCTAGACTAGTTGACCATTGTTGACCCAACCCTAGCTAGTTTGACCACAGTTGACTAGAGTTGACCTAGTTTAACTTTATAGTTGACCAGAGTTGACCAAGAGTTAACTTTGACCTAGATTGACTTAGAATCATGTAGATTGTATTATAATTTTAATTACCATATAAATTGAACTCTTTATAACCTGTGTTGCTATAACTAGGACTCTGTGACTCCAGTTGGCCATCTTTTCATATCAGCTGTTCAGGGTATCAGACGAGTACATTCTCTGACCGTTTCATACTTGCTAGAACTTATATTCCTGCCCTAGATTACTTTACTTGTATGCTGTCACGTTGGTAACACGGATTGGTACTATATGGATCTTTTCATGAGATGTTATCCCCCTCGGGAGCATCAGGTACTTCATGTCTTGTGTGTTTCACTTACATGATGTATCGTCATGCTTCACTATTCACGTATACTCTGGAGTTTCATGTACTCTCATGTTCACAGAGCTCCTATGAATCAATTTCACGTATGCTCTTATCGATGAGGCAGTGAGATCTTGAATCTTAACGGAACATGTCTGTATCCTTATGTGTTGATTGGGGATGGGGGAGTAGAAATAGCATGTGAATAATTCCGAAGTAGTATAATCATGTTCAACCTCTCTTGAATTACCTCTATCTGTTCATATATCTATCTTGTACTCTGATTTAATAGTCACTGATAGTTCTCTACTTATAGTAGATATTTCCATTACAGTTATCTCTTTTACTTCATGTATATTCCTTTAGTTATTCATATATCGTACACTATTGCATATTTATTTTCTTCTGACATGATATGAACTGCGTGAGATGTATTGTGCTCGTTCCTGTCCTCACTGGACCTGTTAAAAATATTACAGGTAACATAGAGATTCACAGCTAGCCTAGAGGACTAGTAGAGCTTGGAGTAGATTGCTAGTTTATGTTTTAGTTTTCGAACTTGTATTGTAATAAGTGGAAATTTGAGTTGTACTTGAGATTGTTTGAGATATTATTATTTTAGAAGTTTATTTAAGTTGTTGCTTTGAGTTTAGTATAGACTTCTGTGTTATCCTATCGTTCTATTTCTGCCTTAGTTGTGATTGAAACTATATTCTGTATTGTGACCTCCACTCGGAGTGTATATACTGTACAGGTACCTTATATTGTTAGATGTTGAGACTTAGGACAACATTCTACCGCCGACACTACGACGTAGGCTGGACGTACCTACTTCTCGTGCCCTTACTCTAGGATGTGGGTTGTGACACGTTTTTAGTGGTAGCCCATGCAGGTCGAGATTCGCATTTGTGCAAAGTCGTGGTAATACGATGATTAGTTGTGCTGCTGCGCACCTGCGATTAGAGATAAGGAGTAGGTGTTAGAATGAGAGGATACTCAATCACTGTTAAAATTTCTTGAGAGATTCCTGGGACGACCCTTGAAAATCTTATTTTAACTTCGATTAGAAATATCTTTTTCTCTTGATTTGATTCACCCTTACTTCCTGTTATTGAATTTGATTTTTGATAGATTATTGTTGAATTTTGAATCTTGATGTTAGTTGTTGAATTTGAGTTTGTATTTATATCTATATATATATATATACATCTTTTTGGAATTAAGGTATAACATGATAACATACTTGATAAGGACAGTGAGAAAGGTAAAAGTCTACTTTATTTATAGAGTTTAGAATTTATCGCAGTCATATTTGCTAGCATGACAAGGACGTAGAGCATGATATAGATATACTTATCCTAGTTATGAAATCTAGATTTTCTTGCAGCCATACCGGGTGGCGTGGTAAAAATTCTAGATAACATGACTATAGGGTGTATACCTTCGTTATGGACTCTATTGTTTATTGCAGCTATGCTTACTGGCGTGGCAAAATTCTGACAACATAATTTCAGGAAGACGTGTATGGTATCAGATTTTATCTTAAATGGGTTCATTTCTTTTTAACAGTTGATGAAGAACATATTTTATTATTATTTCTTTCTTGCCATTATTTCTTGTATTACCATTTAAAAGAAAAACTGTCCTGATTACATCAATAACCTGTCTCATATCTAATTCTGTCAGCTATACTTTGAAACCCTTGAATCTTCATATCTTTTCACCTTCAAAAGGTCAAGAAAGTAACGTAAATCATCTAACTCGGAAAAGACTTGATTTGTTATGTTATGATAATCTTGCTAGGGGTATAATATGATGGACCTTGATATAGGTTTGGGATAGAGATGCGACTGAATTTGAGGATAAAATCAAGAGAGTTATATTATTAATTTAGGAACAATCATACTTAGAGAAATCTTTTGGGTATGAATAATTCATAGATGTATTTCATAACTGATGAGGATATTCGAGGTCAACTTAGTTTCGAGAACTTGGATAAATTTTGGTTATTGATTCTTGAGACGTTACACTTTAAGGCTATGATGTTAAATTTAGGAATTTAGTAATAGAGAAGAGATTTTAACTATATGCAATGATGATACGAAATTGAATAAGATGTTGTAAGAAATGGCTAGAAACAGAAAGAACGCAAGGATTTTGAGTTATATAAAATATAGAGATTTTGTGAAAATTTTAATTTCAGGAGAATAATATTGAAGGTGTACGTTGAAGAAAATATGAAGGTTGAATTTATAATGAAGAATAAGTTTTGTAAGGCCTAGTAGGTTTAGATTTAAATAATACAGGGAGAGTAAATTGAATAAGTTCAAGGATTACATAAAACTTGATTTAGAGGCTTCGGATCCAATTCAGGACAAGGCAAACGAATTTAGATTTATGATGATTAAGTGGTCAGTTTTGATTCCTAGTAAGAAGGGTATGCTTCATGAATAATGTTTCGAAACTTAGAAATTTAGCCTATGGTGATCATGGCAAGGTCAAATCTTTATGACGAAAGGATATAATTTTGGTGGTAGTCATACAAAGATTGATTTTTATATTGGGACTTGTGAGATAAAAATATGATTGGCAAATGATAAACTTGATAGTATCAGAGAGAGATGATTAACTTGACTTTCCTATGAAATCTTTTCTCTTGTTTTCCCTTTAAAAGGAGAAATTTAACTTATTCCATATTTTTGAATCACCCTTTAAAAGTTTTCAATATCACTGAATCCCAGCTCCCTTAATCACGACCAATCGACTTTGATCATCTTTTCTTATTATATTAATATCTTGGGTCGTACTCAATTGAATTAAATTTAATTGTGACCTGAATCTCCATCCTTGTATGCTCATGCTCAGACTTCGATGACCTTGTACTCCATATTGTCCAAATCTTGATTTCCCAGAATTGATCAACTTAGATCGTATCGAGACTAAATTTTTTTTAATATATATTATGATTGGATTTCAATGCTATTGACTTTCGTTCTTTAAACTTTTGATTTTGATTTTTCTTTGAATAGTACTCCTTTATAGATAATTACTAGTTATTTTTATTTTATTTTTGATAATTACCAGTTTTCATATTGGATGGTAGACTGCCTTACAGCCTTGATGATATGTTGTTTCTGTAACTTTTTCAGTTTAGCACCCAGATTGCTTGTATGTTTTGATATCCTATGACCGTGTTGGTTTAGCATGACTAGTATACCTAGATAAGACTTTCAACTGCCACCGTATGTCATGACCCTGTATGCCATTCTTTTAATTTGTATGATTTAGGTAAGTTCTGAGACCATGATTGTTGGGGACGAGACTCTAGAAGAAGTACGACCATCTTAATTTCGAAGACAAAATTCTTCTAAGGAGGGTAGACTTGTAACACCCACTTTTCTAACATGAGGGTAATTTTGAAATTTTATAATTTTGATTAATCAATAATAAGATTTAACTCATGTTATGATTTTTAGTAATTTTTAATTAATTTAAAACTATTTAAATATTGGAATATGATTTTGATGATTAACTAGTGCAACCCTAGAATTGCTAATCCTATAGACTAACCATGACCATGGGAGCCTAGTCATGTGATTAGAATGTCATATTACTACTTTTTAGCCTAAGGATATTTTGGTCATTTTGACAATTTAGTGAAATTATGAATTGTATTAATTAAATATGTGCTAATTGTTAGGTTGAGACTTGACCTAGAATCTTAGCCTAATGTAGATTAGCCTTGAGCTTAGAGTCTTGATTAAGGTAAACTAGTAATGACAAGATTATTAGTATCAAGATAATTCTAGGAAAGATATTTACACTTAAGATATTTGTGAAAAAGAAAGCCTTATGACTAGTTGAACCAATAGGAAGGCTTAGAATTGGGTGGACAAGCCCTAGCCACTCATCTACATGTAAAACTAACCTTAATTCATCTAATGACCAGCCATCAAGTGCCCCCCACCTTCCTATAAAGAATCCTTAAGAAAAACCCTTGCCTCTTTTTACCTCTACATAGAACCCTAAGTGTTCTTCCCCAAATTAGAGAGCTTCCCTCTTTGATTTGATCTCCAAATCCTTACATCCCTCCACCAAAACTTCTATCCAACCTTCTCATACTACAAAGGGAGGGTGCTAGCAAAGATTTGGAGCAAAGTGCAAGGAGGAGTGTCCTTTTTGGAAGATCTTCGTGTCGGAGCCGTGTCCTTGGGAGTATCATTGAGATTCCACTCCCAATAGGTAAAACCAACCCTCTAAATTAATTTTCTAGGCATATTAGTTAGTTTTGAATCCATAGGATCCACCCCGATGCATGTACCCCATTTAGATTCAAATTTGAGGCCATTTGGAGCTCTCTTGAGGATTTTAGATATGTGTTTTGTGTATTACTTGATAGATCCCAAATTAGGACACCCCATGTGTATGTATGTATGCTAATAGTTTAAATAGATATTTAAATTCAGTTTTAGGATAGTTAGAATGATTTTTATTTGGATACCTATGTTGGTATCCAAGTATCTTAGCCTACATGTGTTTCTTTTGTCCAAAACAACTCAAATTCGTCATAAAATTTATCCACGTTTTTATTAACCAAAGCAAATTAGAAATATCATAACTTTTAGCTTAGAACTCTGATTTATCTCCCATTTTTTTTAAAAGAACTGTATCGAAGTTAGCTTTCCAAATATATATTTTAATAAGCCAAATTCGTTCTGAAACGTTCTGTAAAATTATTTGAGTGTCAGCTGTATGAAAGACGAACGCGTTTCGGTGTTTTTGCGATTCCGGGAGCTTTCGGACACGAAAATGAGATCCGTTTGAAGTTTCGGAAAGCTAACACAAAGGGCTACGACATGTTGGTGCTTTCATTACATAGAGAGAGCTTGCTCTCAACATTCCTTGTAAAAGTTTAGTCCCACATCGAAAATGCACCATGAGTTATCTCAACATATATACTTGGTTGTGTTGTTGAGAGATGCACATGGGGTGGTGACCCTAAGGAGGGAACCATGTGGGTGATTTTAATAGGAGGTAAGAATAAGGCTCCAAGGATTAAGCATTAATACTTTTGTCATTCTCTTGGATTAATTCCATTTCAGAATCAGACTCGGACTTGGGCTCGGGCTCATGATGCGTAATGTGGCATTTTGTTGGCGCACTTTGCACTTAGCACGTCAGTAGTCATGCGGCTCATATGCGGCCATGCGGCTCGTGTGGTCCATGCGGTCCATGTGGCCCATGAGGCTCATGAGGCCCATGAGGCCATGCGGCATATGCGGCCAGGCAGCTGCTGCTGCTTCCGCATGGAAGGCTCCGCTGACTGTGCAGGCTACAAGTCAGTTATGGAAAGAATGATTCAATGCGATTAATTTTATTGCCATCTTTGTGGGATTTGAATTAATTTCATTGCCATCTTTGTGGGATTTGAATTAATTTCGTTGCTATCTTTGTGGTATTTGATTCAATCTTTCCATAACTGAAGCGGTAGCTAGGGTTTCCACCCTCTCTCTATATATACTATCTTCTGGCCTCCTTATTGGAGGACTACGAAATTTATAAGTCAGAAAAGAGAGAGAGAGGGAGCTGCTGCCGCCATTGTAAGTCCATCCGAGGAGTCAGAACAGAGGTGACTTCGAGCGTTCCACAAGTTCTTCAACTTGCTGGTTCCTGAAAGCAATTCGTGTGGGGCAAATCTTGCTTTGAGCAATGGCGTTTTGACACCCCAGCAACTTTTCTTCATCTCATCTTTCTCTAGATTATTGTAACTCGTTCTGTCCCAATTGCAACACGTTTGCAAGGAAGAACGAGAGATCTTCTCTTCTCTATTTTCCTCCTTTATATTATAATCTGGCAATTTGGTTTTTTGTATCATCGTAGATCTGGAGTTTGATAACTGCAAAGTTATTGTGTGACTCTCAGATCTCGATTGTATCAGTTTTTCATCTTTGGTCAAGTCCCAGGACTAACAATCTCAAAGCAAGATCCTTGTAGATGAAAAACATTAATGCTTCGCTCGTCCAATCGGACTATTGCAAGTTGGAAAAGTTCGATGGAGAGCATTATCATGTCTGGAAGAGGAAGGTTTATCTAACTCTTCAACTCAAAGACGTTGATCATGTACTGTTGAGGAAGAACCTTTTATTCCAGACACTGGGTCTACTGTCGCAATCAATACGGCTACCAAACTCCAGGCCAAATGGAGAAGAGAAAATAACTTCTGTAGGCTTCTCATCCTGAATGCTATGGAGGATTCCCTAACAGAATCCTACTCGAAGAAGGAATTTGTCAGAGACATATGGGAGTCTATGGAAAAACTGTATGAAGAAGACAGGAACAGGTGCAAGATGTTTGTGGTTAAAAAATATCACAAATTTCTCTTTGCGGACGAGAAGTCCATGTTGCCACAGGTGAAGGAATTTCTGAAACTGCGTCAAAAACTGGAAGACGAAGAGATGCCCCTTCCCGATAAGTTTGTCGTTGGAGAGATCGTCTCAAAACTTCCTGCTGGATAGAGTACCTTCTATGCAAGGATGCTCAGAAAGAAGCTAGACATTAGCTTGGGAGATCTACTTCAAGAGATCCATGTTGAGGACGAGATGTGTTCCCAACAGAAGATGGACACTCTGTCCAAACAGTTGGCTAAGGCCAATCTAGTGCAGACGAGAGATCCCAAGGAGAAGTAGGTGGCTTCTCATCTCAAGAAGAAGGACTTCACTAATCTAAAAGTGAAAGGTCCTTCATTCAAGCAACAGAAGTCCAAGTCCCACGTGACTTGTTTCAATTGTGGCAAGAAAGGCCACTACAAGAGTGAATACAGATCCATGCCTAAACAATCAGAGAAAGGTGAGCCTAGTAAGGTTTCATTGGTTTCTAACATTGTTGCTATCATCGCATAGGTCACAACTGTAGGGGTTGACTCTGACTGGTGGATAGACACTGGTGCGACTTGCCATGTCTGTTCTGGCAAGAAATGGTTCGTCACGTACCAGCCGATATCTGAGAAGGTTGTCATGGCGAACCAGGCCCAAGCTGAAGTTCTGGGGATCGAGACTGTGGAGCTGAAACTCACTTATGGGAACACTCTGATGCTTCAAGGTGTGAAGCATGTTCCGGTGATTGCCAAGAAACTGATCACTGGGAGCCTGCTCTGCAACGCAGGCTTGAGGATGGACATCAATGCTGGTCAGATGGTGATGTCCAAAAAAGGGAACATACTTTGGGAAGAAACCGAAGGAATGTTTAAAATTCAGCTTGTCAACCAGTTTAATGACATTAATGCAGTTGCATTTTCTGATTTTTCTCTTGAGTTGTGGCATAATAGGCTAGGACATGTTCACTGTAAAAGAATTAACAAAATGTCCAGTCTAGGACTTATCTCAAATGTGGGGGTAAGGTGGAGAAGTGTGAAGTGTGTGCTCAGACGAAGATCACAAGGAAACCCTTTCATCGGGTCAATCGAAGCACAGATCTTCTGGAGTTGGTGCACTCCGATATCTATGACTTCAAACATTTCTCCACGAAGGCCGGGATGAAGTATTTCATAACCTTCATCGACGACTTCTCAAAATATGCGTTCGTCTATTTGCTCAAGACTAAAAACGAAGCTTTCGAAAAGTTCAGAGAGTTCAGGGCCGAAGCTGAACGGCAGATTGGACAACAACTCAAGAGGTTGAGAAGTGATCGAGGTGGGGAGTACAGGTCTCATGACTTCTCATCGTTCTGCAAAGAACATGGAATCATATGCGAAACTACTGCTCCATATTCTCCTCAATCCAACGGAGTAGCAGAGAGGAAGAACCGAACATTAACAGAAATGATGAATTTAATGCTGCTTACTGCAGGTCTTCCAAAATGCTACTGGAGAGAAGCTGCATTAACGGCCACTTTCATTTTGAATAGAGTGCCATATGCAACTTCGGACGTAACTCCTCATGAACTCTGGTTCAAAGTTAGACCAAACTTGAATGTTATTCGAGTGTGGGGGTATCTGGCATATGTGAAGCTCCCAGATCTGAAGATTCAGAAGCTGGGGACAAGGACTACGAAGGCGATCTTCTTAGGGTATGCCGAGAAGAGTGATGCTCGGAGATTTCTTGATATTGAGCCAAATCATATCATCGAATCTCGTGATGCTGAATACTTTGAAGACAAGTTTGCAAAAGATAAAAACATTGTTCTTTCGGACATTCCAGAAAATGATGTAGGTGCAAATGAGACTGAAATCTCATATGGGCCAGTAGTCCAAGAAGAAGCTGTTGTTGATGAAACAACTCTTACACTAGAACTCACAGAGCCGTCAGCAAAGCGAGCGAGGAGACCTAAAGACTTCGGAGATGACTTTGTCATCTATCATGTGGAAGCAGATCCGCTTACCTATGATGAGGCGATGAAGACCAGAGATGCTATCTTCTGGAAGGAGGCAGTGAATGACGAGTTTGACTCTATCACCTCCAATAACACATGGGTGTTGGTAGATCTACCTGAAGGAGAAAAGCCCATCGGATGTAAATGGATCTTCAAGAAGAAGATGAAGGCAGATGGAACTATTGACAAGTTCAAGGCTAGGCTGGTAGCCAAGGGATTTTCTCAGAAACAAGGGATAGACTACTTTGACACGTACGCTCCAGTAGCTCGGATGACCACCATCAGGATGTTAATCGCTCTAGCAGCTATACATAAGTTGGTGATACATCAGATGGATGTAAAGACAGCATTCCTGACTGGGAGCTGACCGAAGAGATTTACATACAATAGCCAGATGGATTTGTCGTCAAATGTCTTGAAGACAAAGTCTGCAAGTTGGTGAAATCATTGTATGGTTTGAAGCAAGCTCCCAAGATGTGGCATGAGAAGTTTGACAAAGTTATTAGGTCAAACGGCTACAGAGTCAGCAAGACGGATAAATGTGTTTACACAAAGTTCGCTGATGGAAGATGAGTCATCGTTTGTCTATACGTGGACGACATGCTAATCCTAGGGACGGATATAGGCTGTGTCACGGAGACAAAGAAGTTCCTCTCAACCAAGTTCAGTATGAAGGACTTGGGGGATGCAGATGTCATCTTGGGCATAAAGATCATCCGGACAGACACTGGAATAGCGCTATCACAATCTCACTATATTGAGAAAATGCTCACACGCTATGGGTATAAGGATCTTCCAGGGATCGATACGCCATACATGTATGATCAGAAGCTGAAGCCAAACTCGAGGGAAAGCGTCAGGCAGCTGGAGTATTCTAGCATTATCGGAAGTTTGATGTACGCAACCACTGCCACAAGGCCTGACATAGCTTTCGTCGTGGGAATGCTGAGTCAGTTCACAAACAACCCAGGGATTGAGCACTGGAAAGCTGTGAAGCGGGTGATGAGATATCTCAAGAAGACTCAGAGGTGGAAGGCTGCAGTGATGCTAGCTGGTGTTCAGAGGTGGAAAGAGAGAGATCCACAGGTAGATATGTCTTTTCCTTGGGTGGAGCTGCTATATCATGGAAGTCGAAGAAGCGGACTATACTCTCTCGTTCCTCCATGGAATCTGAATTCTATGCATTTGAAACTACAGTAGATGAAGCAGAATGGCTTCGAAAGCTCATATATGATCTTCCAGTGGTTGGGGCTCAGATACCGGCGATATCGATATACTATGACAACCAGGCGACTGCGACGGTGGCACCAAATGACCTCTTCAACGGGAAGAAGAGGACTGTGTGGTTGAAGCACAGGGCAGTACATGATCTTATCAAAAGAGGTATAATTACAGTAATTGATGTTCGGAGTCAGGAGAACCTGGCAGATCCATTCACAAAGGGCCTCAAGCGCTGTCACGACCCACACCCTAGAGTAAGGGCACGAGACGTGGGTACGTCCAGCCTACGCCGCAGTGTCGGCGGTTGAACGCTGTCCTAGGTTAAACATCTAACAAAATAAAGGTACCTGTACAGTATATACTCTCCGAATGGAGGTGACATAGCAGATACAGTCTCAATCACATCTAAGGTAGAGCATGATAAAGATAGATAAAACATGAAATCCAAAAGAGATACAGCAGATAGAAGTCTAAGTGTCTAAGATACACAAACCCAGAAATACATCTCAAAGCTCAAATACAGTAATCCATAAATACAACTCAAGACAACTGAAAATAAACTATGAGCAAAACCCTAGCTATCTATGCAACCTCTACTGTGTCTCCTCTAGGCTAGCAGGCAACCTCCAGGCTATCTGTAAAATTTATCAACAGGTCCAGTCAGGACAGGAACGAGCACAATCTCATCTAGAAAACCCAAGTAAATGACAGAGAACTATAAAGCCGTTATAGATAGTTGTATTGATGAATATGGCAGTTTATATTCAGGTGATGGTAAGAAAGACAGATAAAGTGCAAGGAAAGTAAATAACTAAACAAGAGAAGAATCATAGCAATGAAGACTGTAAAAATAGAACTAGCTGAACCAGGGTAATAAGATATAAAGTCCAGACAGCAATGTAGACAAGTATAACTCCAATGTAAGTCCAGTACAAGATGAATCTAATACAAGATGAATCCAGTAAGGGACGATTCCAGTTATAGTGATCAATGATTCCAGGGTAAGTCCAGCCTATACTCTAGCAGTGTGTTTTAAAATACCGAGATCGACATGTAAACGGCTATGGGTAATCCGGCACATCACACACCTGGCCGGGTGTGAGATGGCTATCTTTCCAGTTTGATTCCAGCATAGGGGTGATTCCAGAATTAGGGTATGTCTACATGTCTTACTCTAGTATTTCCCCTCCCAGCAAGTGAATCCAGAAATCCGACACAATAATTCAAGATGAGTCCAGCCAGTAATATGATGGTACCAGTAAATGATTCCAGAATGATTTCAGTAATAGAGGCCAGATAATAAATGTGTGTCGTATACATGAATCCAGAATATCCATACGTGTTGTGACAGAGAATCGCATACAACTATCTAGAACTGAAGTACAGTAATTGACAAGTAAATGAGAGAACTATCAGAGAATGTACTCGCCTGCTATCTGAATGTCCAAAGGAAATATACTGTCCGAGGAGAGGTGTCTGGCTCCTATTTAGAACAGCACAAGTCACAACAAGTCCAAAATGGTAAAATAAAGCTCTACTATGCATTCTACATGATTGTAGGTCATTCTAGGTCAAAGTCAACTCTTGGTCAACTCTGGTCAACCGTACTAGTCAAACTAGGTTAACTAGGCAGTACTAGGTCTAAACCTAGACTAACAAGTCTCATTAGGCCTATCCAAGCCTAGACTATCACTCACACAAAATCACAAAGCTACACAAGTTATCAAACACACATTACATATATATTCATATATATTTTTATTACAAGCAAAGAGCATAAAGACAAGGAGTGAGTGATACATGAATGTGGATATGGCAATGTGTACATAGAAGTACAATGTGTTCACGTATGAGGATGTTATGTTAGAAGGATAACATTTAGCAAGGGTTCATTGTGTCACATAGAAGAAATTACATGTAAAGCGTAGGTTTAGCATGTGTGTGTGTGGATGTTAATCATATCAAAAGGGTTTATTTATACGTCTAAGGGTTTACTCATAATAGTAAGTAGGTTTTATGTGTATTCATGCTTGGGGTTACTGTCAACATGTAGAAGGGGGTTTTAACATATGAACATGGTGCTAAGTGCTAATATGGCATCATACATTCTTATCATGTTGGCATTCATATATAGCATACATTCATACTTGATTACGTTACTTACTTACATATGGATACTTGCATACATGTTTCAATACCTTGCATTACCCACATGCTTTCATTTCATCCATTCATTCATGCATTGCATTGCATTACATTCATTCATTCATTCACTCATGCACCTATACATACATATTTGAATACATTATATACTTTCATACATTACATCATTTATGCATACTCTATATTATATTACATTCTCTTAACACACACACATATATATATACACATGTATACATACATATTTGTACATACAAGGATACACAAAATGCATATGTCGTATAGTAATCTTCTACTTAAAATCAATACTGTACAAATTAAGCATTCATTAAATTCTAGGATTAAAGTATGTTATAGATCTTTGTGTTAGCTTTCCGAAACTTTAAACGGATCACATTTTCGCATCCGAAAGCTCCCGAAATTGCAAAAACACCGAAACGCGTTCGTTTTTCGTACAACTGACACTCAAATAATTTTACAGAAAGTTTTAGAACGTATTTGGCTTATTAAAATATATATTTGGAAAGCTAACTTCGATACGGTTCTTTTAAAAAAACGGAGATAAATTGGAGTTTTAAGCTAAAAGTTATGACATTTCTAAGTTGCTATTGCTACTAAAAACGTGGATAAATATTATGACGAATTTAGGTAGTTTGAGACAAAAGAAACACAAGTATATAACATAATATATCAAGAACTCGCTCTCTACACTAATATATATATATATATATATATATATATATATATATATATATATATATATATATATATATATATATATATATATATATATATATATGAGACACTATAGAACACATCTCCAATACAAAAATATGAGATTAAACATGTAATAATTCATTCATACATAACAACAACACATAGTGTGTCCAAATTTAGGGTTTTTCCACATGGACACAACCAACACAAATGACACTCCTATGACCTCCAAATGGACACGAAATAGACACAAACGGAGATACAACCATGGAGGTCATTCCTATGGGTTCAAAATATTCCTATATGCATGTAGGGATAGATTAGAGGAGAGATTATACCTTCCGGAAGAGAGATTCAAAGGAAAATCCTTCCGACACGACACCGACACGTAGAGATTCTAAAAGGACACGAACGAGCTCCGAATCCTCCCAAACTTGGCTAACACCCTCTAACCATGGAGTAGAGAAGAAATAAAGAAGATTTGGTGGAAGAAGGGGTTGATTTGGAGATGAAATCAATGGAGGTTCATCTCTAAATTAATTTGGGGAAGAACAAGAGAGAGAAAGTGGATGAAAACAAATGAATGAAGGAGTGACTCACTCCTTATCCCCCCATAGGTGGCTGCCCAAAAATGGTGAGGTGTCCTCTATCTGAATGTCCAAAATGCCCTCCACTAATCTATTTGATTTAAATTAGAAATGGGTTAAAGGTTGAGGTCAATTTAGTCTAGTTTTAAGTCTCTAATTAAACTAAACCTATCCATAAATAATTAGTCTAACTACTAACTAAAATTAATATCATGTGGACTAAAATTAATATCATGTGGGCTATGCCTAATTAGTGTGTGGGTCCCACTAGAGTCAAACTACACCCCGGGTCCCCGTTTCAAGTCGGATTGAGTTGAAATTCGAACCCGACTCAAATAACCCCAAAATAATATCATAAATAATAAAATAAATTTTAAAAATATTCAAAAATGTAAAATGATAAAAATACCCCTGTTTCTAAAATCTGGAGGTGACAATCTATCCACCTTAAAAAAATTTCGTCCTCGAAATTAAAACAAAGCAAACACAGGAAACACATGCAGAAAATAATCTCATTCAAATACTTTTCAAAAAAAATCAGCAATAAAAAAAAATCTCTTTGAGGCACATCAAACATTTGTAAATAAAAACTGATACGTGTCCGATACGGATACAAAACCATCACAAAATCATACCTATCAAAGGTCAAAATCAACAATCACCAACGCAATAAATATCAAAATAATTCAAAGAGGTCAAATGCAAAATATCCTTAGGCCAGAAATGACATTAAAATATCCTAATCACATGGTTAGGCTCTTGGTCAAACAGTCTTTAGGGTTTCACTAGCAAAACATCAAAATCACAAGTCATGATTTTAAATAGTTTTAAAATAATTTAAAAATTACCAAAAATTATATCATGATTTAAATGTCAAATCAATTAATGATTAAAATTACAAAATTTTAAAATTACCCTCATTTTAGAAAACTGGGTGTTACAAGTCTACCCACCTTAGAAAAATTTCGTCCTCGAAATTAAAATTGTTCATACTCCTTCTAGGTCAAACCCCCACAATCAAGTCTCAGAACATGAACAAATCATACCATTAAAAAGGACGACATACAGGGTCATGGCATACGGTGGTAGTGAAAGTCTCATCTAGATATACTAGTTATGCTAACCGAAACGGTCATAGGGTTTCAAAACACACAAGCAATCTAGGGTGCTAAACTAGAAAAGATACAAAAATAACAATCATCAAGACTGTAAGGCGGTCTACCATCCTATATGAAAACTGATACTTATCAAAAAATAAAATAAAGATAACTACCAATTATCTATAAAGGGGTACTATTCAAGGAAAAATCAAAATCAAAATTTTAAAAGCACAAATGTCCAGCATTGAAATCCAATCATATTATATATAGAGAGAGAGTATTATAGAGGGAAAAGCTAGCATTATGTAACTGTTATGTGGTTTGTGTGGGTGTCACTATACAGGGTTATAGCTTTAGTAATGAAAGGTTAGACCCAATTTTAGTTCAGCATTTACATACAAGAATCTGAAATAAGCTAACATTTAAACCAATGTAATATTAACCAACCCAATGTTTATCACAACCTAACATGTAAGAGTATAAACCTAACATCATATCCCTACATACAACAATGTACATAGCTCCAAAATATTACATTTAAAAAAAATAAAACAGCAAATTGAACTAAACATTTGGAATCCAGTATTAAAGGTTAATATGTACACAGTCGTAGATTTGACAAATTCAAATACAAAACTCAACCAATTTTTTTGAATTGAAACCCTATGTATAACATACATGTGCAGTGATGTAAACATAACTAATAACATGAAATTTATATTTGAATTACAAATTTTAACTGGAAATGCAGAGAACCAGTCTCTGTTACTGTACTGTATCAGAAATATTGAGGTTTTGAAAATTTAAACATCAACAACATATTAATATGTATTTAGATAGGTTGGAAATTAAAGTGTAGCATGCATACGTGTCAGGCAAAGAGTCTGTGTCCACTATAGATATATTCTCATGTCCCAATATAAAAATCAAATTCTACATCAAGACCAACATTTAGATTCCTACCAAGATTGCAAAGTAGGTGATTGACATAATCAAGACAGTTTTATTATTATTATTTAATACAAGAATAATAGCAAGAAAGTAATAACGATAAAATCTGTTTTGCTTATCTGTTTAAAGAAGGAACCATTTTGAAACCCAAAACTATAATATCAATTACAAGATAAGGTCTAGCAAAATCATCGGTTCATTGTATTAAGAAGAAACTCATAGCAAGAAGTTACACAAGAGTTTATAAAAACAACTAAACCTACTCCTAAGTTAAATAATGAGAAGCAAAACAAAACAAACAAATAATAATTTTTTTTGAAGGACTGGAACAAAAGTAGAGAAAACATGTTCAAAAATATTTAAGGTACAATCTGATAATCATATGCCTCTATACAAAATCATGGTACTCTAAATCCTCGTCATACTAGTAAGCAAGGCTACGATAATCATAGAGTCCTCGACTTAGGCACATACCTCTAGAATCATGGTATTTAAAATTTTCGCGATGCTGCTAGCTTGGCTGCGAAAATCTTAAATTCCCACACCCGAGAAATATATCCAAAATCCGACTATATGTCCTTACCATGCTGGCTAATGTGACTGTAGAAGACTAGATTTCATAACTTAGATGAACTAGCCCATATGATTTCATCTTGACAAAAATTAAATTAAATCAACAATGGATACCCAAAAAACAAATTTATCAACGAACATCAAGATTCAAAACTGAACAATAATCCATCAAATCATACAAATACAAACTCGGATGCAACAGCTAACATCAAGATTCAAAACTCCACAATCATCATCAAAATCAAGTTCAACAACAGAAAGTAAAGATAAATCAAATCAAGGTAAGAAGAGTTTTTCAAATCGAAGTTAAAATAAGATTCTCAAGGGTCGTCCCAGGAATCTCTCAAGGAATCATAACTGTGATTGAGTACCTTCAAAAATATCCTAATCCTACTGCAGGCTGTAGTGATACTCTAGTTCGAATACCACTACATAAACTCGACCTGCATGGGCCACCACTAAAAACGTGTCACGACCCGCACCCTAGAGTAAGGGCACGAGACGTGGGTATGTCCAGCCTACGCCACAGTGTCGGCGGTTGAACACTGTCCTAGGTCAAACATCTAACAAAATAAAGGTACCTGTATAGTATATACTCTCCGAATGGAGGTGACATAGCAGATACAGTCTCAATCACATCTAAGGTAGAGCATGATAAAGATAGATAAAACATGAAATCCAAAAGAGATACAGCAGATAAAAGTCTAAGTATCTAAGATACACAAACCTAGAAATACATCTCAAAGCTCAAATACAGTAATCCATCAATACAACTCAAGACAACTGGAAATAAACTATGAGCAAAAACCTAGCTATCTATACAACCTCTACTGTGTCTCCTCTAGGCTAGCAGGCAACCTCCAGGCTATCTATAAAATTTATCAACAGGTCCAGTCAGGACAGGAACGAGCACAATCTCATCTAGAAAACCCAAGTAAATGACAGAGAACTATAAAGCAGTTATAGACAGTTGTATTGATGAATATGGAAGTTTATATTCAGGTGATGGTAAGAAAGACAGATAAAGTGCATGGAAAGTAAATAACTAAACAAGAGAAGAATCATAGCAATGAAGACTGTAAAAAGAGAACTAGCTGAACCAGCATAATATGATATAAAGTCCAAACAGCAATGTAGACAAGTGTAACTCCAATGTAAGTCCAGTACAAGATGAATCTAATATAAGATGAATCCAGTAAGGGACGATTCTAGTTATAGTGATCAATGATTCCAGGGTGAGTCCAGCCTATACTCTAGCAGTATGTTTTAAAATACCGAGATCGACATGTAAACGGCTATGGGTAATACGGCACATCACACACCTGGCCGGGTGTGAGATGGCTATTTTTCCAGTTTGATTCCAACATAGGGGTGATTCCAGAATTGGGGTATGTCTACATGTCTTACTCTAGTATTTTCCTTCCCAGCAAGTGAATCCAGAAATCCGATATAATGATTCAAGATGAGTCCAGCCAGTAATATGATGATACCAGTAAATGATTCCAGAATGATTCCAGTAATAGAGGCCAGATAATAAATGTGTGTCATATACATGAATCCATAATATCCATAAGTGTTGTAATAGAGAATCGCATACAACTATCTAGAACTGAAGTATAGTAATTGACAAGTAAATGAGAGAACTATCAGATAATGTACTCGCCTGCTATCTGAATGTCCAAAGGAAATATACTGTCCGAGGAGAGGTGTCTGGCTCCTATTTAGAACAGCACAAATCACAACAAGTCCAAAATGGTAAAATAAAGCTCTACTATGCATTCTACATGATTGTAGGTCATTCTAGGTCAAAGTTAACTCTTGGTCAACTCTGGTCAACCGTACTAGTCAAACTAGGTTAACTAGGCAGTACTAGGTCTAAACCTAGACTAACAAGTCTCATTAGGCCTAACCAAGCCTAAACTATCACTCACAAAAAATCACAAAGCTACACAAGTTATCAAACATACATTACATATATATTCATATATATTTTTATTGCAAACAAAGTGCATAAAGACAAGGAGTGAGTGATACATGAATGTAGATATGGCAATGTGTATATAGCAGTACAATGTGTTCAAGTGTGAGGAGGTTATGTTAGAAGGATAACATTTAGCAAGGGTTCATTGTGTCACATAGAAGAAATAACATGTAAAGCGTAGGTTTAGCATGTGTGTGTGTGGGTGTTAGTCATATCAAAAGTGTTTATTTATACGTCAAAGGGTTTACTCATAATAGTAAGTAGGTTTTATGTGTGTTCATGCTTGGGGTTACTGTCAACATGTAGAAGGGGGTTTTAACATATAAACATGGTGCTAAGTGCTAATATGGCATCATACATTCCTATCATGTTGGCATTCATATATAGCATACATTCATACTTGATTACGTTACTTACTTACATATGGATACTTGCATACATGTTTCAATACCTTGCATTACCCACATGCTTGTATTTCATCCATTCATTCATGCATTGTATTGCATTCATTCATTCATTCACTCATGCACCTATACATACATATTTGAATACATTATATACTTTCATACATTATATCATTTATGCATACTCTATATTATATTACATTCTCTTAACACACACACACATATATATACACATGTATACATACATATTTGTACATACAAGGATATACAAAATGCATATGTCGTATAGTAATCTTCTACTTAAAATCAATACTGTACAAATTAAGCATTCATTAAATTCTAGGATTAAAGTATGTTATAGATCTTTGTGTTAGCTTTCCGAAACTTTAAACGGATCACATTTTCGTGTCCGAAAGCTCCCGGAATCGCAAAAACACCGAAACGCGTTCGTCTTTCGTACAACTGACACTCAAATAATTTTACAGAAAGTTTCAGAATGCATTTAGCTTATTAAAATATATATTTGGAAAGATACGGTTCTTTTAAAAAAACAGAGATAAATCAGAGTTTTAAGCTAAAAGTTATGACATTTCTAAGTTGCTATTGCTACTAAAAACGTGGATAAATATTATGACAAATTTAGGTAGTTTGAGACAAAAGAAACACAAGTATATAACATAATATATCAAGAACTCACTCTCTACACTAATATATATATATATATATGAGACACTATAGAACACAACTCCAATACAAAAATATGAGATTAAACATGTAATAATTCATTCATACATAACAACAACACATAGTGTGTCCAAATTTGGGGTTTTCCCACATGGACACAACCACAACACAATTGACACTCCTGTGACCTCCAAATGGACATGAAATGGACACAAATGGAGATACAACCATAGAGGTCATTCCTATGGGTTCCAAATATTCCTATATGCATGTAGGGATGGATTAGAGGAGAGATTATACCTTCCGGAAGAGAGATTCAAAAGAAAATCCTTCTGACACGACATCGACACGTAGAGATTCTAAAAGGACACGAACGAGCTCCGAATCCTCCCAAACTTGGCTAACACCCTCTAACCATAGAGTAGAGAAGAAATGAAGAAGATTTGGTAGAAGAAGGGGTTGATTTGGAGATGAAATCAATGGAGGTTCATCTCTAAATTAATTTGGGGAAGAACAAGAGAGAGAAAGTGTATGAAAACAAATGAATGAAGGAGTGACTCACTCCTTATGCCCCCCATAGGTGGCTGCCCAAAAATGGTGTGGTGTCTCATATTTGAATGTCCAAAATGCCCTCCACTAATCTATTTGATTTAAATTAGGAATGTATTAAAGGTTGAGGTCAATTTAGTCTAATTTTAAGTCTCTAATTAAACTAAACCTATCCATAAATAATTAGTCTAACTACTAACTAAAATTAATATCATGTGGACTAAAATTAATATCATGTGGGCTATGCCTAATTAGTGTGTGGATCCCACTAGAGTCAAACTACACCCCAGGTCTCCGTTTCAAGTCGGATAGAGTTGAAATTCGAACCCGACTCAAATAACCCCAAAATAATATCATAAATAATAAAATAAATTTTAAAAATATTCAAAAATGTAAAACGATAAAAATACCCCTGTTTCTGAAAACTGGGGGTGACAAGCGCTAGTTGGTCGATGGCACATCTTGTAAAATAGGCTTGAAGGCATTCTGATAGTGTGTCTTTGTAATCCTACCATAAAGTTTTATGTTATAATTAGTTCAAAGAGAAATCTACTAAGCATCTAACTTTTGGTTCAAAGGAGGATCACTGACTGGGAAACTATCAGGTAACAGTGGGTACTTGTTCTCCGGAACATGGAAGGGATACGGACCCATAACCACTGTTGTCTACTATGTATTTCTGCAAAAAAAATAGATCTTGTGGAAGGTTGGCTTAAACGCCTTAATGAGTTCTCCGGCATAGTGAATGCCTGGTTTGCTTTACAGGAAGCACGGTAGAGCAGCACTACAAAGAGTGAAACTCCATGCTACAGTGGGGTGACTCCACCATGAGGTTCCCAGGTCTGGGGTAATGCCTCGGCTTTGCAAGCCAAGTTATAGCGGCGTAGCACCGCAAATAGGCAGGTAGCCTAATGCTGTATGACGTAATTAAAGAGTTGTAGACAGCACTACAAAGGGGAGGATGGCCCCATGTTACAGTAGCATGACACCACGATGAGGTACCCAGGTAGAGGTAAAGCCTCGGCCTTGTAAGCCATGTCATTGCGAGGTAACACCGCAAGGAAGCCTTAGGCTTCATGCTGAGTAGATTGGTACTACAAAGAGGCTGAAACCTCATGCTACAGTAGTATGACACTACGATGAGGTTCCCAGGTAGTGGTAATGCCTCGGCTTCAGGCCATGTCTTAGCGGCGTAGCACCGCAAGTAAACGCAAGGCTTTATGCCATGTCTCTTTAATAAAGAACTTACCTATAGTGTATGGAAAGAGATATCAGGTCGTCTCTTGAGGGTAAACTTGTAGATGCCTAAAATTATATACTGAAACCAGGCTGGCACAGGGCCTTTAATGTGCAGCCATAAGCACACGTAACTATACTTTATGAGTGGAAAGAATTACAATTGTGGTGCATAATTCAAGGCGTAGTCCATTCTTGTATCACATTGTTATTTAACCCGTACGGGAAGATTCAAGTCGTCAGCGACATCTATCCTAATGCAAAATAGACGGTTACTGTAGGGGACGCTCAACCCTGGACACATATATATGTTGTGATATGTGGGAAATTGTTGGTGCTTTCTTTACATGGAGAGAGCTTGCTCTCAACATGCCTTGTAAAAGTTTAGTCCCACATCGGAAATACACCATGAGTTATCTCAACATATATACTTGGTTGTGTTGTTGAGAGATGCACATGGGGTGGTGACCCAAGAAGGAAACCATGTGGGTGATTTTACTAGGAGGTAATAATAAGGCTCCAAGGATTAAGCATTAATGCTTTTGTCATTCTCTTGGATTAATTCCATTTGGAGCTAAGCCCCAAAGGGGCTTAGCGACTCGGACTCGGACTCGGACTCGGACTCGGGCTCGGGCTGGGGCTGGGGCTCGGGCTCATGACGCGTAATATGGCATTTTGTTGGTGTACTTAGCACGTCAGCAGTCATGCGGCTCATATGCGGCCATGCGGCTCATGTGAGTCATACGGCTCATGCGGTCCATGCGGCTCATGCAGCCTATGAGGCCATGCGGCTCATGCGGCCAGACGGCTGCTGCTGCTTCCGTATAGAAGGCTCCGCTGACTGTGCAGGCTATAAGTCAGTTATGGAAAGACTGATTCAATGCGATTAATTTCATTGCCATCTTTGTGGGATTTGAATTAATTTCGTTGCTATCTTTGTGGGATTTGATTCAATCTTTCCATAACTAAAGAGGCAGCTAGGGTTTCCACCCTCTCTCTAAATATACTCTCTTCTGGCCTCCTTTGTGGAGGACTACAAATTTTATAAGTCAGAAAAGAGAGAGAGGGAGCTGCTGCCGTCATTGCAAGTCCATCCGAGGAGTCAGAACAGAGGTGACTTCGAGCGTTCCACAAGTTCTTCAACTTGCTGGTTCCGGGAAGCAATTTGTGTGGGGCGAATCTTGCTTTGAGCAACGGTGTTTTGACACCCCAGCAACTTTTCTTTATCTCATCTTTCTCTAGATTATTGTAACTCGTTCTGTTCCAATTGCAACACGTCTGCAAGGAAGAACGAGATATCTTCTCTTCTCTATTTCCCTCCTTCATATTGTAATCTGGCGATTTAGTTTTTTGTATCATCATAGATCTTGAGTTTGATCTCTGCAAAATTATTGTGTGACTCTCATATCTTGATTGCATCAGTTTTTCATCTTTGGTCAAGCCCCGGGACTAACACGACATACTTTAATCCTAAAATATAGTGAAGGCCCAATTGGTACAGTATTGATTTTAAGTAGAAGAGTGACTATACGATATGGACATTTTGTGTAACCTATGAGCCTATGTAATATGTATATTAAATGAATATAGAGTATGTAATGCATGATATGTTAGATGAATGAAATGATATATATGATATGTATCCTCTTTACATTAATGTATATATATGGTTGAATGCAAGCATGTAGGAATGTAATCAATGTAATGTATATAAGCAATGCATAAATGCATACATGAAAGAATGATATACAATGTATGCATGAAAGTATATAATGAATGCTAGATATGAATGCAAGGTATATATGTAATGATAGATTGAATGTATAATGTATAAATAATGTAATGCAATATATAATGATCACATGTTTGGTAATGCAGAGTATATGATGCAAGCATGTATATGTCCACTGTTTTCCCTTTTTCTTACATTTTTCCTTCCTTTCCTTTCCATTTCAGTTTTTCTCTTTTTTTCCCTCTTCTATTTTTACATGTTGTATACAATGTATATAATGTATAGATGTATGTAAGTATGTAATATGTATGAATGACATGTATGTAATGAAAATAAGTATATGCATGCAACTTAATAATATGTGAATGGATATAATGCATGAACTGAAGTATGCATGTATATGAGATATGAATGAATGATATATATATGAGTTAAGGTAATGTAATGTATGTATTCACATATATTTTGAGTTAAATATATGAGTTTGTATGCATATATTATATGTATGCATGTATGCAGGAATGAATGTAATATAATATAGAGTATGCATATATGAATATAATGTATGCAAGTATATAATGTATTCAAATATGTATGTATGCATCTATGTATGTATGTATAGGTGCATAAATGAATGCAAGTATGCATATATGATATGTATGTAGGCATGTATGCAATGTATGTATGTATACATGATATGTATGTATGCATCTATGCAATGTAAGTATGTATGTTTGTATTTCTATAAACTGAGTTAACCTATAACCTTTTACTCCTATGCATTCATACACCCTTTGATACCATGTATCCCATGTCACATACACCTACCTATCACTAAATCTGAGAACATTAACATATTTCACACACATGCCAAACACACACATACTCACTTACTCTTTTACCTATATATATATATATATATATATATATATATATATATATATATATATATATATATATATATATATATAAATAAATATATATATATATATATATATATATATATATATATATATATATAGCTTTCCTATATATATCTATATATATGAATATGTGAATGTGAATAATATACATACATTATATGACTAAGTTTGTGTGCCTTATTAGCTTATGGTTTAGTTTTATGCTTGGTTTAGCAAGTGACTTAGGCGATGAGTTAGTAGCTATCATGGATACTTGATTTGCATATAATTAGTTTGTTTAGACCTAGAATTAACTAACCTAGACTAGTTGACCATTGTTGACCCAACCCTAGCTAGTTTGACCACAGTTGACTAGAGTTGACCTAGTTTGACTTTATAGTTGACCAGAGTTGACCAAGAGTTGACTTTGACCTAGATTGACTTAGAATCATGTAGATTGCATTATAATTTCAATTACCATATAAATTGAACTCTTTATAACTTGTGTTGCTATAACTAGGACTCTGTGACTCCAGTTGGCCATCTTTTCATATCAGCTGTTCAGGGTGTCAGGCGAGTATATTCTCTGACCGTTGCATACTTGCTAGAACTTATATTCCTGCCCTAGATTACTTTACTTGTATGTTGTCACGTTGGTAACATGGATTGGTACTATATGGATCTTTTCATGAGATGTTATCCCCCTCGGGAGCATCAGGTACTTCATGTCTTGTGTATTTCACTTACATCATGTATCGTCATGCTTTACTATTCATGTATACTCTGGAGTTTCATGTACTCTCATGTTCACAGAGCCCCTATGAATCAATTTCACGTGTGCTCTCATCTATGAGGCAGTGAGATCTTGAATCTTAACAGAACATGTCTGGATCCTTGTGTATTGATTATGGATGGGTGAGTAGAAATAGCATGTGAATAATTCAAAGTAGTATAATCATGTTCAACCTCTCTTGAATCACCTCCAGTTGTTCACATGTCTATCTTGTACTCTGATTTACTAGTTACTGATAGTTCTCTACTTATAGTAGATATTTCTATTACAGTTATCTCATTTACTTCATGTACATTCCTTCAGTTATTCATATATCGTACTCTATTGCATGTTTATTTTCTTCTGACATGATATGAACTGCATGAGATGTATTGTGCTCGTTCCTGTCTTGACTGGACCTGTTGAAAATATTACAGGTAACATAGAGATTCACAGCTAGCCTAGAGACTAGTAGAGCTTGGAGTAGATTGCTAGTTTATGGTTTAGTTTTCTCTGTTGGAACTTGTATTATAATAAGTGGAGATTTGAGTTGTACTTGAGATTGTTTGAGATATTATTATTTTAGAAGTTTATTTAAGTTATTGTTTTGAGTTTAGTATAGACTTCTGTGTTATTCTATCGTGCTATTTCTGCCTTAGTTGTGATTGAGACTGTATTCTGTATTGTGACCTCCACTCGGAGTTTATATACTGTATAGGTACCTTATATTGTTAGATGTTGAGACTTAGGACATCGTTCTACTGTCGACATTACGACGTAGGCTGGACGTACCCACTTCTCGTGCCCTTATTCTAGGGTACGGGTTGTGACACATCGCCACCAAAGAGGCGGTCCATCTTCCAATGACTATAATCGATGTATATGGAAAAAAGGAGAATGAAACCTGTGTTGCTTCATGCAACGCGACACGGGGTTCTCTATCTCTCAAGAAGCTTCCTAAGAACCCTCATGTTTCGGCTAACAAGCCAAAGAATTGGCCTGGGGGTAGTAAGACGACTATACCCAGTACGGGTGTATTCTAAGGCACACATACAAAATCTAGATCCTTGGTGCAAGGAGATGACAATGTGGATGCAACATTAGCTGGGGTGGCCAACCCTCCACCATTTATGAAAATCCTATTTTCTAATCCAATGAGGGAATATATTACACGGATACCTCCGCAGAGGCAGGCAGCCAAAAAACTGGGTGTAGCAAATACAATGAGTCTAAGGGTGATTGTAACCTGCTAGTTTACCCTCAAGACGACGGGACTCAGCCGTCTGAACCGGAGAACAAAAGATTCACTGTCCCTTCTATCCACCCGCACATGGTGTCTGTATTTATGGTCGAAGGTGACAACAACATGGAAAGCAGCGAAGGCTCTAGTCAGCAAAAATGTATAGAGGTTCTTGAGGAGAGCCTAAACACGTTAAACATTACTATGTAGTCCATAGCTTCTGTTGTCCTGGAGATCAAAGAGAAATTGACCCCCACTGTCTCCACTCCTGCTCCTGACATAGCGGCTAAACGTGGATACAATGTGCTTCCTATCGTGAGCCAAACGATGCCAGCATCATCTACACCATCGAAAACGGGCCTATAATGTCGAATGAAATACAACAAGCCCTCAAGGAGTTATACGCTCTCTATGATGCCAAAAAAAAGCAAGCAGCACTCCAAAAGATGGAGATTCGGCAACCATATTCTGCCGAATGGGATAATGTAATCTATCCTCCCAAATATAATCCACAGTCCCTCATGCCGTTCGATGCAAAAGAGTTTTCCCGCCGATACTTGAGGTACTTTGCCTCAGTAACAGGACATCTGCCAAAAGACACGCGCTCCTTATGAACATATTTGTAGGAGCCCTGCAGGGGTAGCCAACGGATGGTTTTATAGCCTTCCGAACAACGGCATTTCATCCTTCGAAGACTTGAAGAACCTATTCCTCAATCGATTCTATGAAGGAGGAATGGACATGACGATGTCGACCCTCATAGATATAGTCCGGAAGGAGAAGGAGCCTGTACGTGCATAAATTGAGCGCTTCTACCAGGCTGCTTTGAGGTTTCCTCCTCGTATACCTGAGCCCATGCTTATAGACTGATGCCGCTTCCTACAAACAAGTTGTGGCACCGTGCTCCATGCGTAGAGTGGACGCCTTTCATCAGAGACGGATGTAGCTTAAAGAAAAGTACAGGATGCACAATTGCTGGGATTGAACTTCCCCTCTCACGAAGATAAAAGGAAGCGCTCATGCGGCAACAAAGACGGAAAAGGAAAGCAAGCCATGGCCGTCAACGTCTCCAAAGATTCGGCAGTAGTGAACCCAAAATCGGTCGAAGCATTGAGGCCGAAAGAAACCTACTCCTTCAACAACGAAGATACACTAGAACTCTTCGATATGTTGATAAAGAGTGGCAAACATCACCTCCTACATCCTAAGTGTCCCGATAAAGTAGAAAAGGTAGACAATCCAAAATACTGCCACTACCACCAGTATGTCCACGTTCGACATATGATTACTACATATTGAAGAGACAATTCCAGTGCCTCATTGACGCCAAGGTTATCTCACTCGACTACGCGGAGAAGACTGTTACCGCCAATATGGTCACTCTCCAGTTCGAAAGTTTTTCGAAAACAGAGGCTTAAGACGGCGTAGTCCCCATCCCGAGAGCGACGATTAAAGTAGTCAATCTTCTACCGGCCCAGGACAACACCCAAGGCCTCATCCCATTTACGATGCCATGAGGCCAAGTAATATGGATCTACCCTAATTTCACCCTTGACATGATGATGTATACAGCACGCTCTGTCAAGGAAAGGAAGGTCAAGACATGTCATATTTTCTATATCGACATATGATACTTTGGTTACCACTCGTTCGGCTCAACAAAGAGAAGAAAACCAAGCTCTAGAGGAAGAAACACTTCCGCCCGTTACGGCCAATGCCCCTGACACATCGGAAGCATGCCCATCTCAAGCACCTGCTATAGAAGGAGGTTTATTTCGACAAGCCTCTATGAAAAAACTCGACAATAGGGCCAATCAAGCCCTATAATTTTGACATATTGGCACAGCTGGCCAATACTCCGGCTCGACTATCACTCTTCGAGCTTCTTCATCTCTACAAAGAGACTCGAGACACCCTCAGCAAAGCTTTATAGAATGCTGACTCCATCCTCATTCAGGTGCAACCACCCAAGGAGAACCCTGTCAAATGTCCACATTGTCGTAGTGTGGTCGTGGTGGTCCCTAACATCACCTTGACCCAGCAGCACATACTACTGAAGAACAACAGGCACAACCGACCCCTCTACTATACAGGGTACGTTGGTGCCATTAAGGTTGTAACTACCACTTTTTGAAATGAGGGTATTTTTGATGTTTTGTAAAAATTGTTATTTTAGTTATTAATTAATGGACTAAACCATGTTAGTGATACCAATTACTGAATTCTTGATTATTTTGTTATTATTTTATTTAATGTATTGTGATTGTGTTATTAGCTAGTGAAACCTTAGAATTACTTTGCCTAGAGACTAACCATGACCATGTAGACTTAGCTAATGAACTTAGATTAGTAATTAGACTCTAATCTAGCTAGAAATCACTTAGAATCTAATTAAAGACTAGAAACAATGTATTAGTTTGGGCCTTTAGCAAAGAGGCTTGATTCAACAACTTGAAAGGCCTTCTTGAAAAATATAACTTAACCAAGCCTAGACCATGACCATAAGGCCAGCCAAGAACAGCCCCTCACCCTATATAAGTCATTATTATCCTCCTTCTTTCCACTTTCATTGAAACCCTAACCCTAGTTTTGGTGTTCTTCTCCAAATTCCTCCATCTCTCAAATTAACTCCAAATTTACCCAAACTAATTGCAATCACTTTCTCTTAAAGAGAGGAAGTTTCTATTGGCTTGCTAGGAAGGATTTGGAGCAATTTGGCCATTGGAGTTTGGTGGGAGATCTATTCTGGAAGTTTTTATTGGTATTCCAACTCCCAATTGGTAAGAGACTCTAAACCTTTTTAATTTATATTTTCATTCCATATTTGCATTCATTTAGCGTCCCCCTATCATTAGGTAGAGTTTGGTTCGAATTTGAATCCATTTAGGGTGCGTATTGCAAGAATATCGGATACGTGTCTCAAGTGTTCGATGAAATGTCCCATAGGATGTTTTGATCTCTAATTTTTGATATAATTATATATTTGGGTTGCTAATTACCTGCATATTGTATGTGTATTAGACTTGGGGATTTTGAAGTGGTTTGATAGGTTTATTTAGATAAGGGGACACTCGACCTAGGTTTTGGCCATGAACAATGCATGCCCTTCTACTAGGGTCTCTGTTCTCGACTGAGACACCTTGGTTTCACTATCTAATCACTAATTTGGGTTGGTCTAGTGACTCACAAGTAGTCTTGGGCTTTGGGCTTTGAGCCATGGCCATTTCGTGTTGTGTCATGACCTGCAGATCTCATTTCTGTGCAGTCGAACCCCCATTGCCTATACACTTCAATTGACACCATTGTTGTATACTTTATTAACATGTCTACACACACCCTTCACATTGCATTGTTCTGCCACACATACATCTCTAAACCACTGTATTGATCCACATTACCTATATTTGAACACTTTGCTCTGTCTGCAATACTATACTCAGTGCACTTATTAGTTAGTATCATTCACACCAGGAACTGCATATACGTCCTACGCATCCATCTGCTTATGTACCACATCCTGGAGTCCACTGCAATTTATTACCTGCCATACATCGACCAGAGATTACGCTGCACACATTGTATCTGCCCCTTCATTAATTGTTGTCCTGCATACATGCTCTCCTTTCTGTCCAAGTAATACTCAGATAATGAGCTTAGCCAGACATATTAGTTTTCTCTTGATGTCCTGCACCCCTTTGGTCTACTACACATGTTTAGCATATGACCTTTATGCATGTATCCTAATCTCCTTGCCATCTAAGTGATACTCTTAGAGTATTAGTCAGTTTGCATTCATTTCATACATTCACTGCACTTGGGTGGCCTTTATGTTATATGTCAAGAGCAGTCACCAGGTTTAATGTTCAGTATTACACTGAGCATTATGTTCATCTCTTCTAAATGAATCAACCACCATGCTAGGCCTAACATCAAGTGTTCAGACCCAATGGCTTTAGCCATTCTCTTGGTATCCTGTATTTGGGATATCCAACTTGAAGTATCAGACAGTTGAGTATTTCCCTTATCTGTTCTGTACAGCTATATTGGACTAAACCATGCTACCCACTTTATCCATTGTTCAATTATGAACATTCCTTTAGTTATGTCCAGCAATATATAATCTTCTCTTCAAACTCATGATGCTATTGAGGTTCAGTTATCTGTACTTGTGTTCAGAGGTTGGGAAGTGTGAAGCTCGAGCACATACTTATAGTTGATGTCCTAATCCATGACCAATAGAATATTTGTCTTATTTTGGGTATGAAGCCGTCATATCCTTGATCAATGTATATATATAGGTTGTTATCGATTACTGCATGTCTTGTTCAGTCTCTTGAACTATCTTGTTCGGTTCCCCCACCTTACCTTGACCTGCACACTTGGTATCTGTCCACTTAGCCATAACCTATTGTTCAGTCCTAGGTTGCATCATATATCTTTGATTTGATTTTTCCATTAGAGTAGGTATCAAGTCCATTCCCTTGGACTTGAGTTTAGATAGGAAACCTATTATCCTATTTCCATATAATGTTCTGTCCTACCATGTTACTCTTATTGTACAGCAGGTATCAGATTTGAAGTGATAAACACGAATCGGGATTTCCTTAGTGATGGTAGTTCACTCTTCATGTTCATCTGATGTTCTGTCTTGAATATCTATGATGGTTCAACCCATTCATTATTCTGCCATCTGAGTCCTAAACCCCCTTGTACCAGTTAAGTAGGATCCTTTTGTATCCAATTCCCATTCTTGTAATAGACCCCAATTAGTTAGAATATATCCAGATTTGAGTGTCATTCTTCAATACATGTGCAGTCCATTTTAATTAAAGTAAAAGACCTTTGTAAATGCCCTGCCCCTTTTTGTTTAGACATTAGCCTATTTTATTATTCATGTTTTAGTTGATCACTTCTGTCCATCTTCATATCCTATGTAATGATCGGTCGAGCCCCTCAGCTAGAACTTGTCATTCTATGCATTATTCTGTTTGCTTTGGTATCAGTTGGTTCTGTCCTTTTGTTCAGAGGTAAGATGAGTAGAGGAACTATCTTAATGTTTATTCCTTCTATTGTTCATAATTTGAACACATTAGGTTCTGTCTGGAACATCACATAATGTTCTGTCCCTCTTTTATGTTAAGCCATATTGCATTGTATTCAATCCCTACTGAACACTTGAGTTCAGACCATCCTTGTTAGTTCAAGTATTGATCTAGCTGTTCTATTCCCTACCATATCTTTCTTTGGGTTAGGCTTTGTAGCAAGTTTTGCCCTTGTTGTAGATTGCTTAGTCCTTGCATGATGTCCCATAGCATATGGTATATAGATATAGCCTATAGTTGCATACGTAAACATATATATTGTAGGTAGATATATATTTTTATATATAGAAGGATTTGACCAGTGGTTGACAAGGTTTGATATGGTATATATATATGTTAGCCTTTTGATAGGGATATTTGAGTAGAGTATCCTATAGCACACTATAGGATAAATGGGTAATATAGGATAGCTTGGTATATGGATATTGGGTCAGGATTTGTAATGTAGCCATAGGCTATAGGACTTCAGCCATAGAGTAGTAGTGGAGTTGGCTTTAGGTGATTAGTCTATTTTGGTTTGACCCTTAGCCTAGAACTTCATGGGCCAGTTGTCAAACCCTATACGAAAATTGACCAAGATTGACTTAGGAGTCCAAGTTGACTTAGTTGACCAGAGTTGACTTTAGGTTGACTTTGGCCTTGAGGTATGTAGATTGCATTGTATATTTCAATTATTCAATATTGAACACATTATAACCTATATTTCTCTAAATAGGACTCTGTGATTCCAGTTTGGATATCTATACATATCAGTTGCTCAAGATATCAGGCGATTATATTTTCTGTTAGTTTTCATTCATGATAGTATATATTGCCTGCTTTAGACTACTTTACTTGATGTTGACACATTGTTATCACGGACCAGTACTCTATGGATCTTGTCATGATATGTTATCTCCTCAGCGGATACATCAAATATTTCATGTTCAGGTACTTTACCATGTGCATCGTGTACTCCTTGTAATCGTATTAATCATATTCAAATCGTGTGATCTCATGTGCTCACATATGCTTATTGTGCAAAACTAATCATCTTGTACGTAACATAACTTGGTCGGATCCTTGTGTATTGATTGGGGTAGGGAGTAGAAGTGGTCATATGACTAAATCTCTCTAGTGTAAAAATATGCATGTCTATTATACCCTCACATATAATGGAGTTACCGTAGAATAAACATGTGCATCCTAAGACAATCACATAATCATCTTGTGCTCTAAAATATTTATATTTATTATAGCTTATAGTTTCTTACTATATTTCATGATTCAGCTTACTTATCCATATCTCATGTATTCCTGTATTTCTTTGCAGCACATCATGTATTTTATTTTACTGTTTGCTCTATATTTCCTACCATGCTTTGGAATTGCTTTCAGAGATATGTGATCATTCCTTTCCTGACAGGATAACATTGAAAATTTTATAGATAACGGAGGATTCTAGCTAGGAGACACCAGTAGAGCTTGGAGTAGATTATTAGGTTATTGTCTAGTTGTTGTTTTCCATTATTTCATGAGATGTATTTATTTCATACTCTGTGGGTGTGGTGATGTTAATACTTAAACTTTTTTAAATCCGATTTTGTATTAAACATTGTGATCCTTCTATCTATTCCATTTTGTGCTGATTATCTCTCCTAGATATTTTGTGATTAAGTTGTATCCTTCTGAGATTGTCCTCCATTTGGAGAGTATATTATATTGTGTTTAGTTTTTGATTGAGACCTATGACAGCGTTCTACTACCGACACTGCGGTATAGGCTGGACGTACCAACTGTCTCGTGCCCTTTCACTGGGTGCGGGTCGTGACATATTTTTAGTGGTAGCCCATGCAGGTCGAGATTCATATTAGTGCGATGTCATGGTAGTGCAACGACTTAGTTGTACTACTGCAAGCCTACAATAGAATATAGGAAGTGAGGTGTTAGAATGAGAGGATACTCAATCACAGTTAGAATTCTTAAAAGATTCCTGGGACGACCCTTGAGAATCTTATTATGAACTTCAATTTGAAATCCTTTCCTCTTGTTTCTGTTTACCCTTACTCCTTGTTATTGAATTTGATTTTGATGGATCGTTGTTGATTTTGGTTTTCATATCAAAATGAATTTTATGACCTGAGTTACGGTATCTTCTGATAACATATGTTGACGGGAATAACAAGGAAGGTAAAACGTCTACTTGGTTATGGAACCTGGAGTTTATCGCGGCCATATTAGTCGGCCTGGCAGCAACGTAGAGACCTGACTTCGGATGTACAAATCTTGGTTTTGAGATATGGAATTTCTCGCAGCTATACTAGTCGGCATAGCGAGAATTCTAGACAACATGATTATACAGGTGCATACCCAGTTATGGAATCTACCATTTATCGCAGCCTTGCTTACTGGCATAGCAAGGATTCTGAGTATCATAATTTTGGACAGACGCGTATGATTATCAGATTGTATGTTGAGAAGGTTCTTAACATATCATCTCTATCTTTCACTTCTATTATTATGGAATTGTGTTCCACTATCAATTAACTTAGGAGTTATTTAGTCCAGTACATTAACCTAATAATAAATTATATTGATATCAAATAGTCAGTACATTAACCTAATAATTAATTATATTTATGATGTTATTAATTATCTTAATGAACCCGTTGTTTTCTTTCAGGTACATTTGTGTCTTGGATTATTTGACAGTGAAGTAGACGCTGCAAGGTCATTAACCATTAACTTTTGCCTTGCTGACAATGAATAAATTTTTAGGAGGGCCAACCTCAACATATTTATACAGTCCAATACAGTTATTTATTATGTTCTTCTTGGCTATCAGGGCTTATGACAAGGCAGCCATCAAATTTAGTGGAAGGAAAGTTGTCACCAATTTTGAACCTAGTACTTATGAAGGTGAAATACTTTCTGAAGCTGATGATTACGGTATCAGAAATTTCGTGATGCAATTAGTTTTTTTTAAAATTTTTACATTAAGTGTTTTTTCAACTGTAAAAACTAATTTTGTGGGGTATTTTTGTAACATAGCCTTTGTTCAAAATCTTGATATGGACTTGAAGATTTCCCAACATGATGCTTGTAGTCCATAAAGGAATGGTGTCCTAGTGGGCGTTAACTTCCACTATGGTGTCATTGAAGCTTCTAGTGCTAGGGTAATTGTCTCTAATATCTAATCTTTTAAGATTTATAATATTATAGTAAAAAAAAGGAACTTCACTTTAATAATATGTTGCTTTCATGTTGTTCAACTTTTCATTAATATATACCTGTTCTCGTACATGTGAAGTCCATTAAAAAATTTCTTTCTTCTCGTCTCATTCGGATTCTCAGTTCTCTTCCAATTAACTACAAAACGACATTTCATTTCCGAATGGCTTTCTTTGAAAGAATACTTCTTTTCTTGTTAGTTTAATTTCTTACATATTTAACTCATGCTGCTTAAAGGTTTCAAGTACACAAGTAGATAAGATGAAAATAAATAAAAAATAAATAAGAAAAGCCTAAAAATTAATATAAACAACCCATAATATGAAGGTTACAACACTATATAACCGTTGGTAAATATAATAAAAAATAAATAAGAAAAAAAACCATCCCGTGCCTTCCACGTGATTGAAAAAAGTGTCATTGGAGGAAAACATTTTCATTCCCTCCAAAATTTCATGTGCGCCCTAAAGAGCACTTCTTCGACTGGTGATTCTCAAGAGTTCTCGTCTCCCGGCTGATGCTTCTCCCGCCTCCGAGCACCTCTCTTTCTCTGAAAGTAAATATCTCCCCCCTTTCTGAAGTTAAAGCCCTAACACTTTTTTATTCTCCGCATTTTTAGGGTAAATATAACTTTGGGCCAAATTTTTTATTCCACTCTTGTCAATTATTTCAAATTATAGAAAGACATTTTGATGGTATGCTAACAGAATCTAGTTTTGTCACTAC
Source organism: Iris pallida (assembly GCA_029216955.1). NCBI lineage: Eukaryota > Viridiplantae > Streptophyta > Magnoliopsida > Asparagales > Iridaceae > Iris > Iris pallida. Next base: position 18,586,531 of record JANAVB010023996.1, read on the forward strand.
CACATTTTAGCTTGAGGGTATTTTGGTTATTTCAAAATTTTGGATTTATTTTAAATTATTGGAGTGATGGTTGTTATTTTTGACCTTTGCTAGTTAAGACTATGGAGACTAACTAGATGTTGACTTAGCTATGGTGACTTGATTAGCATGGTGGGACCCTAGTCTAACTTAAGTCGACCCAAGTTGAGTTATTTTGAATCAAGTTTCATATGGAGATTAAGTGATTTAGGTGCATGAATTTTTGACTTAGAGATTGATTCATTTAGCTTTGAAACTTGGCCCAAGCCCATTAGCCACAACCCTAACCCTAATTCTTTCCATACATGGCCGGCCCCAAGGGATTTCTCCCTATTTAATGTCTCTTCCTAGTTCTTGCCTCTTTTTACATCACATCAACTTTTGGCAAGAAAGAGGTATTGGCATTTCTTCATCAATCCATAACTTTTTCATTTTAATTAATTTTTTACTCTAGTCTCTTGCAATATAACCTAATCATACTCTATTTACTGTTCATGGAGAGAAATCTTAGATTTTGTGCAATTTGGAGCTTTTGACTTGCAAGAGGGATTTTCCTATTTGGGGCTTTTTCCTTGAGTTTGATACTCTATAGGTAAACACCTCAAACTATCATTAAATCTTGATTTCTTTGCATGGTTGCCTAGATCTAGGTGTCCCCTAGCTGTGGTGTGTGTTTGGTGAAGTTTTGCATTAGTTTCGTGTCTGTATCGGACACGTATCAGTTTTCAGTTACAAGTGTTTGTGGAAATGCCTCTGAGAACTTTTTCATCTTATTTTTGAAATGTTTTTGATTGAAAATATTGATTTTGATGTGCTCTTTGTTTTTACTAAACTCTGAGTTGATTTCTGAGTCGTGTCCACACGAAGACACGAACACGCTCGCGTGCAGAGCTAGGGTTTCCCCTGCTGTTCGATTGGGCTGTGGGGCACGACACAGTATTGTTCTACCCAATACTGTGAGGACACGTGGGGGCAGGGTCTGCGAACAAGACCCCCAAGTGGCTGGAAGTATCGGGTCGAATAGGACACGTTCTCGCTCATGTACTGGATTTACATGCACGCGTACATACGTACAGACACGTACTGATACGCATCTCGTACACCGACACGGGGACACGTGGACACCTCATGTTGTGTCGAGGGTGTAGCCCTAGTGCTAGGCTACACGTGGACGTGACCACGTGGACACAAGTGTCGTGTGTCGTGTCTACAAACGTGTTGAACTTGTGCACGAGACAGTGCACTGTGTTCTCATTGCTCGTGTGTTAGTTTTCATATTGGACACGCTTGTGTCCACTTGGTTGGACACAGACACCCTATACGACACATACACATGTGCACTAATGATTACCAACCATTTAATTGGAATATTAACTGTGAATTGAATTCGAAATTAGAATTTTCCTAAAGTTCTGATACCATATTCTGATTTTTATCCCCTGAGTTTTAAATGATGTTTTAACTGCTTAATTAGATGTTTTTGTGTATGTACACATGTTTTTGTGTATGTGATCAACCTGAGAATTATGTAGGCTATTTGGGAATCAATAGTATTTGCTGTTCATCCTATTTTCTGAGATTTAATAAGTTTTAAGTTGTCAATTAATGTTTAAGTTAATATTGTTAACATTCGAACATGCCTGGGAATTTGGGTTATTGCCTGTGTGACACTGAAATCTGAACTCTCCCATCTATCTTTATTCGACAAACACCCACACATTTACTGAATCTGGAAACACACCACACACACATGTTCACAAACCTGTGATGTTAAATCTGAAATCTGAACACACCTATATGTACTGCTACCACATACATTGTACACACACACATGATCACAAGAATCTGGAAAACTGAAACTCACACACACTCTAAAACCTGAGAACACTACCGCTACAAACACACACACACCCTACTGCTATACATACACACACACCCTACTATTAAACACACACACATATGGTACACACACATATACACCACTGTCACTCTATCTCTCTCTCTCTCTCTCTCTCTCTATATATATATATATATATATATATATATATATATATATATATATATATATATATATATATTTTATATATATATATATATATTTTATATATATATATTTTATATATATATTTTATATATATATATATATATATATATATATATATTTTTTTATATAAATATATATATATATATATATATATATATATATATATATATATATATATATATATATATATATATATATATATATATATTCATGCATGATAATATGTAAATATATATATGTATGATGGCCTACATATATTTTGTATTTGTAAAATGTGGCGAATATATATGTGTATGCCAATATAGACATGTGTATAGGCATATAGCCCTATATGATTTTCCTATATGTGTGCCTTATATACATTATGTGTATATGGGTATATATACATGAAATTATGTGTTTTATAGTTTGTGTAGCCTTGTGACTTGTGTGAATGCTAGGATAGACATAATTAGGCTTGGTGAGACTAGTCTGGTTAGGACTTGACCTAGTTGACCTAGTTTGACTAGTGTAGTTGACTAGATTTGACCAAAGGTTGACTTTAGCCTAGTTTGACTAGTGTTCTATTTTACCATCCTGGACATGTTGTGACTTGTGTTGTTCTAAATAGGAGTCAGACACCTCTCCTCAGACAGTATTTTCACTTCGGATACTCAGATATCAGGCGAGTACATTCTCTGACTGTTTCATACTTGATAGGATTTACATTTATGCTCTGGATTACTTTACTTGATGCTTTCATATTGTTAACACGGCTTGGTACTATATTGATCCCTTCATGAGATGTTATTCCCCTCGGGAGCATCGGGATACAGTATGTCATGTGTGTTTCACTTTCATCATGTACTCCGGTGCTTTCACCATTCATGTACACTCTTGTGATTCATGTACTCTCATGTTCATAGATCCCCTATGTATACAATCATGTGCACCCATTTATGGGCCTTCATGTGATATCATGTGCAATAACATAACCTGTCTGGATCCTTATGTATTGATTGGGGTATGGAGGAGTATAAATGGTCATGTGAACAATTCCAAAGTAGTATAATCATGTGCAAACTTAGATTACTCATGTGCAAATTCAAGCCGTTCACATGTCTATCTTGTACTCTACATTACTAGCCACTGTTAGTTCTTTACTTATAGTAGATATTTCTTTACAGTTATCTCTTTTATTTTATATATTTTCCACGTTTTATGTATCTTACTTTATAGTATATTTATATATCTTGTCGTATTATGAACTGTGTGAGATGTACTGTGCTCGCTCCTGTCCTGACTGGACCTGTTGAAAATATTACAGAGGACGAGGATGAGGCGTGTTGTACCACCTACAACAGGACATCATTAGAGGACACCTGTGACTTGGACTTCCATCTGAATCTATTACCTGTTGACGACACTCCTATAGTTTAGTTATCTTATTTCAGTTGTATCTCATCTGGATATTTGTATTAGAGATTGTGATGATGTGGATTGTGGAACTTGTTAGATTTTACCTTAGACACTTTGGATTCTCTCTTTTATCGTATTTTATCTGTGGATTCTGTTGATATTCTTATCTATCTTATTGTACATCTTCCTTAGGTGTGATTGAGATTTGTACTTTATATTATTCCTCCATTCGGAGAGTATAACTGTGTAATGTACCTTATAATTGTTAGATGTATGTGACCTAGGACAATGTTCTACCGTCGACACTGTGGTGTAGGCTGGACGTACCCACTTCTTGTGCCCCTATACTAGGTGCGGGTCGTGACACATTTTTAGTGGTGGCCCATGCAGGTCTAGATTTTGCAGTGGTATTCGAACTACTGTATCACTACAGCCTACAGTAGGATTAGGATATTTTTTGATGGTACTCAATCACATTAGGAGAAACTCTTAATCAGATTCCTTTTATCTAAATTTGCTACTTATTGTCTTCCCTTGAATATAAACTATCCTCCTTTGCTATTTCGACTCATTCTTAAAAATTATTTCTTGTTTGGATCTGTCTCTAGGACGGTCATTGAGACTAGATCTCATCGCCCCGGACAGGGGGACACTACTGAGAGGTCTGCCACCTCTCGTCCTAGTGTGGCGACTAGATCTCATCGAGACTAGATCTCATCGCCCCGGACAGGGGGATACTACTTATTGTTTCTTGTTTATTGTTTCTTGTAACACAGCTGGGTTGGGTGCTTCAGCTACCTTCGGAGGAGCCCCTCAACCAGTGTGGCAACAGAGCCCAGTTATTTCGGAGATGCTTTAGCAGCAGCAGCCGCCTTCAGGATCTGTCGACGCAGTCTAGCTGTTCACCTTCTTCCAGCAGTTCATGGAGGCCCAATAGGCTCAGCAGCAACGTCAGACGGCAGAGTTCAGTCGGGGCATCGATCTGGCCCTGACGACAGTTGAGAGGGCTACAGCTCAGCCTCCGGCATGTCAGCAGCAGTATTATCCGAAGAAGAAGGGCATACAGGATTTCCAGAAGATGTACCCACGAGACTTTATGGGTACAGAGGGCATCATGTACGCAGACGAATGGATCGAGCACATGGAGATCTTTAGGCTGGCAGAGATTCCAGTGACACTGTAGATTGAGGCGGCGGCTATTATGATGCAGGACTTGGCTCGCACGTGGTACCAGACAGATCCGAGGGTTGGTACAGTTGGGCAGACTTGGACAGCTTTCAAGAAGCTGTTTAAGGAGAAGTTTTTCTCCGACGCAGCACTTGGTGCCCTCGAGACGCAGTTCGAGGCTTTGGTACAGGCAGTCAGACTGTCGAGGAGTATGTCGGGGAGTTCTGCCGTTTGGACAGATTTGTTGAGGGGCTTTCTGAGGCGATGAATGCGTGGAGGTTCAGGAAGGGGCTAGTCAAGGAGGTGAAGTCCTATGCCAAGAGTGCATGCAGCGCCACTTTTGAGAAGATCCTGATGGGTGCCTTAGCAGCGGAGGATAATCTTGAGCTGAGGCTCAAGAAGGGATGAGACACTCAGGGAGCCAGTGGTAGCGAAGGACCGGCCAAGAGGCCGCACTTTCAGCAGCAGCATCAGCAGCGGCAGAGACAGTTCCAGGGTCAAAGTCGTGCACCTTTCCAGCAGGTGCAGCAGCAGCCGAGGGTTCAACCGCAGGCACTCAGGCAGCAGCTCATCAGTTGTAGTTTCTGCAAGAAGCCAGGGCATGTGTACAATGACTGCAAGAAGAGGCTCGGGAGACGCCTACTCTGTGGTTCGGCAGAGCACCAGTTGAGGGAGTGCCCTCTGTGTTCGGGACGAGCAGCTCACGGAGCGGGGGCCAGAGCCCCAGCAGTGTAGCAGAAGGGACCGCTGCTAACTCAGCAGCAGCAGTTCGTGAAGCATCAGCAGCAGGCCAGGAAAGGCCAGCATGGGTGAGCTTTCGCCATGGCGGCCGAGGATGCAGAGGCTATTGGGGAGCTAATCGCAGGTTCTGTTCTTCTCGACTCCATTCCAGCTTTTGCCTTATTTGATTCCGGGGCTTCCTATAGTTTTGTGTCTGTATCATTTGCTGTTAGACACTACCTTATATCTGAATCGTTTCCTACGACTTGCAAGATCACGATCGAGGGTGGTATTATCCTCGTGAGTGATGTTTGCAGAAGGCGGAGTATTATTTTGGGAGGCCGGGAGTTGGAGGTGAGTCTGTTCGTAATGCTACAACCGAACTAAGATGTTGTATTAGGTATGGATTGGTTGAGCAGGCATCATGCCAGCATAGATTGTCGTGGGGGTAGAGTTCTGTTCGGAGCGCCAGGAGAGCCAGAGTTCGAGTTCACCCGATGGCAGGCGGAGTAGAGCAGCGGACTTTTCTGTAAAGTTTTAGTCGAGGAGCTGGCTGTTCCACATCCTTTGATTACGGAGTTCACGGACGTCTTTTCGAAGGATTTGCCAGGACTTCCACCGGACAGAGATGTTGAGTTCTCGATAGACTTGGTTCCCGACATGGAACCGATTTCTCAGCATGTCTATCGAGTGAACAACAGCGAGTTGGTGGAATTGAAGAAGCAGGTGGATGAGCTGCTGGACAAGGGCTTCATCCGTTCGAGTTCTTCACCTTAGGGTGCACCGGTACTCTTTGTACCCAAGAAGGCTGGGTCGGTACGGATGTGTATCGACTACAGGGCACTCATCAACCTCACAATCAAGAACAGATACCCACTGCCACGGATTGATGATCTCTTTGATTAGTTGAGAAAAGCTCGGGTTTTCTCGAAGATTGATCTGAGGTCAGGTTATCATCAGGTAAAGGTAAAGAAGGAGGATATTCCGAAGACCGCATTCAGGACACGGTATGGTCAGTTTGAGTTCTTGGTTATACCGTTTGGGCTGACCAACGCTCGGTGGTATTCATGAACTTGATGAACAAGGTGGTCCATCAGTACTTAGACAAGTTCGTGGTGGTGTTCATCGATGATATCCTAGTGTACTCGAAGACTGAGAAGGAGCATGAGGAGCATTTGAGAGTGGTTCTGGTGACACTCAGGAGGGAGGAGCTTTATGGCAAGCTCTCGAAGTGTGAGTTCTTTTTGGACAGAGTTGACTTCTTAGTTCATGTGGTGACTGGAGATGGGATATCAGTTGACCCGAAGAAGATCAAGGCAGTTGAGGCTTGGTCGACAAGGAGTTCAGTAGCAGAGATCAGGAGCTTCTTGGGATTGGTAGGCTATTACAGGAGGTTCATATAGGATTTTTCCCTGATTGAACAGCCATTGACTAGGCTATCTGGGGAGAATGCAGAGTTTATCTAGTCAGAGGAGTGTCAGGTCGCTTTTGATGAGTTGAAGAAGCGGCTGACGACAGCTTCGATTCAGACATTGCCATCCGGATCATGAAGGTTCACTATCTACAGTGACGCATCAGGGAAAGGTTTGGGTTGTGTCTTGCAGCAGCATGGGAAGGTGATTGCCTATGCTTACAGGCAGTTACATTCCCATGAGAAGAACTACCCTACCCACGACTTAGAGTTGACAGCAGTTATATTTGCTTTGAAGTTGTGAAAACACTACTTATATGGAGAGCGGGTGGCGATCTTTACAGATGATAAGAGCATAAAGTCTGTGTTTACACAGAAGGAGCTCAACATAAGGCAGCGCAGGTGGTCGAAGTTGATGAAGGACTTCGATATTTTACTATAGTATCACCCCGGGAAGGCCAATGTGGTTGCCGATACCTTGAGTAGTTATCCGACAGCCATGTGTTTGAGTATAGATCATCACTTGCTAGCAAATTTGGAGAGCCTGGGATTGAGGTGATTGTGCCAGGAGTTCAGATACAGATATGGGGCCTTTAGATTCAGTCAGATATGATTGAGAGGATCAAGTCAACACAGTTCGAGGATGTTGCTTTGTGGTGTATTCGAGAGCAGGTTCGAGCAGGACTGGTGGATGATGAGTTTACTCTTGTAAAGGATGGCACTTTGAGGCACGGTTCCAAGCTGTGTGTGCCCAGTAGAGAGCTCAGGGAACAGGTCATGCAGGAGGCCCACCGATCTCAGTACTCTATACATCCAGGTGCCAACAAGATGTATAGGGACCTGAGGGAGCACGTCTGGTGGTATGGGATGAAGCGGGAGGTAGCTCGCTTCATAGCCAGATGTTTGGTCTGTGAGCAGGTCAAGGCAGAGAGGCAGAGGCCAGAAGGTTTGTTGCAGCCATTGCCTATTCCATTGTGGAAGTGGGAGCACATCATGATAGATTTTGTTTCTGGATTGTCGCGTACACCAGGAGGAAAAGACGCGATTTGGGTCATCGTAGACAGGTTGACCAAATTAGCCGACTTTTTGCCATTTAAAGTGGGTACGTCTACTGAGAGGCTAGTAGAGATGTATATGCGGCAGATTGTCAGGATTCATGGAGTTCCGATCAGCATCGTCTCGGATCGGGATAGTCGCTTTACTTTCCATTTCTGGTAGAGTTTGTAGACTAGTTTGGGTACTCAGCTCAAGTTTAGTACTCAATACCACCCTCAGACGGACGGACAGTCAGAGACGACTATTCAGACGCTCGAGAACATGTTGCTGACGTGCGTCTTTGATTTCGGAGGATCCTGGAAGGATCACCTGTACTTGGTAGAGTTTGCTTACAACAACAATTTTCAGGCCAGCATTGAGATGTCACCCTTCGAGGCACTGTACGGGCGTAGATGTCTTACACCCTTATCTTGAGATGATGTTGGAGAGCGATCTTTATTGGGACCTGAGATGGTTGTTGATGCAGCCGAGAAGGTGAAGCTCATCAGAGACAGACTTCACGTGGCGCAGGACAGACATCGACATTGGGATGATAGCCACCGGAGGCCTTTAGATTTTGAGGTACAGCTTAGAAATAGGATTAGAAGTAGGTTGTTTGTTTGTGTTTGTTTGATCATGTTTGATTATTTTGTAACTTAAGACCTTGTTTGTGTTTAGGTTGGAGACCTGGTTTTTCTGAGGATATCTTCGACTCGTGGTACCATACATTTTGGTGGAGGTGGGAAGCTTAGCCCGCGCTTCATCGAACCTTTCGTGATCAATGGTAGAGTCGACGATGGGGCATACAGGCTACACTTGCCACCTACACTAGTGGGTGTCCACAACGTATTCTACGTATCAAAGTTGAGACATAATGTGGTTGATCGTAGCCATGTGCTCGACCATTCAGAGATTGAGGTGGGGCCTACTCTCAGTTATCCAGAGCAGCCAGTGGAGATTCTGGATCGCCGAGAGAAGGTACTGAGGAACTAGGTGATAGCCTTGGTTCGCGTCGCATGGAGGCATCATTCTCCAGAAGAGTCTACCTGGGAGCGGGAGGATGAGATACGCGAGCGATACCCATATCTTTTTGGACCTTGGGGTATGATTATCTGTCCTTCTCATCAATTTAGTTTTGCCTTTCAATTTTGAAGACAAAATTCTTTTAAGGAGGGTAGATTTGTCACTGCCACATTTTAGCTTGAGGGTATTTTGGTTATTTTGAAATTTTAGATTTATTTTGAATTATTGGAGTAATGGTTGTTATTTTTGACCTTTGCTAGTTGAGACTATGGAGACTAACCTAGATGTTGACTTAGCTATGGTGACTTGATTAGGATGGTGGGACCCTAGTCTAACTTAAGTCGACCCAAGTTGAGTTATTTTGAATCAAGTTTCATATAGAGATTAAGTGATTTAGGTGCATGGATTTTTAACTTAGAGATTGATTCATTTAGCATTGAAACTTGGCCCAAGCCCATTATCCACAACCTTAACCCTAATTCTTTCCATACATGGCCAGCCCCTAGGGATTTCCCTCTATTTAATGTCTCTTCCTAGATCTTGCCTCTTTTTACATCATATCAACTTTTGGCAAGAAAGATGTATTGGCATTTCTTCATCAATCCATAACTTCTCTATTTTAATTCATTTTTGACTCTAGTCTCTTGCAATAGAACCAAATCATACTCAATTTACTATTCATGGAGAGAAATATCAGATTTTGTGCAATTTGGAGCTTTTGACTTGCAAGAGAAATCTTTCTATTTGGGGCTTTTTCTTTGAGTTTGATACTCTATAGGTAAACACCTCAAACTATCATTAAATCTTGATTTATTTGCATGGTTGCCTAGATCTAGGTGTCCCAAAGCTATGGTGTGTGTTTGGTGAGGTTTTGTATTGGTTTCGTGTCCGTATCGGACAAGTATCAGTTTTCATTTACAAGTATTTGTGGAAATGCCTCTGAGAACTTTTTCATCTTGTTTATGAAATGTTTTTGATTGGAAATATTGATTTTGATGTGCTCTTTATTTTCCCTAAACTCTGAGTTGATTTTCGAGTCATGTCGGGTCCACACGAAGATACGAACACGCTCGCGCGCAGAGCTAGAGTTTCCCCTGCTGTTTAATTGGGCTGTGGGACCGGATACAGTATTGTTCTACCCAATACTGTGAGGACACATAGGGGCAGTGTCTACGAACCAGACCCCCAAGTGGCTCGAAGTATCGTGTCGAATCAGACACGTTCTCGCTCGTGCACTGGATTTACACGCACACGTACCGGCGTACAGACACGCACCGATACGCATCTCGTACACTGACACGGGGACACATGGACACCTCGTGTCATGTCCAGGGTGTAGCACTAGTGCTAGGCTACACATGGACGTGACCACGTGGACACACGTGTCGTATGTCGTGTCTACGAACGTGTTGAACTTGTGCACGAGACAGTGCACTATGTTCTGATTGCTCGTGTGTTAGTTTTCATATTGGACACATTTGTGTCCACTTGGTTGGACACAGACACCCTACATGACACATATACATGTGCACTAATGATTACCAATCAATTAATTGGAATATTAACAGTGAATTGAATTCGAAATTGGGATTTCCTTAAAGTTCTGATACCATGTTCTGATTTTTATCCCCTGAGTTTCAAATGATTTTTTAACTGATTAATTAGATATTTTATGTATGTACACATGTTTGTATGTATGATCAACCTGAGAATTATGTAGGCTACTTGGGAATCAATAGTATTTGTTGTTCATCCTATTTTCTGAGATTTAATAGGTTTTAAGTTGTCAATTAATGTTTAAGTTAATATTGTTAACATTCGAACATGCCTGGGAATTTGGGTTATTGCCTGTGTGACACTGAAATCTGAACTCTCCCATCTATCTACATTCGACACACACCTACACATTTACTGAATCTGGAAACAAACCACACACACACACACATGTTTGTAGGAACGATATAGTAAAGCGTAATACTCTAGAGGAGGGGTGAATAGAGTTGGCAGCGGAATAATGCTAATTAAAAAATGTTAGCAACACAATCACAGTATATAATCACAGTTGAAATAATGTAAAGGCAGAGTTCAGAAAGCAAACGCAAAGACAGCGATGTATACTGGTATCCCTCTGTTGAGGACTAATCCAGTCGGTAGAACTCTTGCTACCAGTTGAATCCACTATAGGAAAAATCGCAAGTTTTCTTACGAAGTCCTTGCAACTTTTACAACGCGAGCTTTGATACGAAGAACTCGTCCAACTTCAAATGTGAAGAGGTATTCTTCAATCAAGCCTTCTGATTACAATCTCTCAGAAACTTCTAGACCGTACCGCACTGGCAAATCGACTAGAGGATTGTAACTGGCTTGGGATCTGAAAATAAAAGCTCTAAAAAACTCTTTGGAAGGCAGAAAGCTTTTTAGATAGAGAGAAGATTGAAAGTGAATGAGTGAATTGAAATGATCGAAATCTATCTCTATTTATAGGAATTCCAAAGGGAGAACTCTGTCAAAATTCGGGCAGAATTCGGGCAGAACTCGATGAGCAAATCTCGGTCAAATCCGCAACTGCAGGAGGACCAAGTTCCAGAGAATTCAAAAATCAAACGGCCACCAACCGAACCCTGGCCGAACTCTGGCCGAGTTCTGTCAGGGTTAGGTTAGGGTTTTAAAATAGATTTTTGGTGATTTTTGAAAACCTTTTTGAAAACCTTTTTGTAAACATTTTGATAGGTCATTTTAAAAAACATTTTGAACTATTTTGGGGATAGCCTATTTGCCAGTACGACTCGGTGTACAACGTATTCCTAGACTCAAATAAAGTAAAAAATTATATTGCATAGGAAGTACAGACTCAAGTAGGCAAACAGATCTTCAGTCTTGAACGGAGTGAATATCCAATCTTGCTTATGTCCAAGAAGCTGAGATATCCCAACAAGCTTCGTATATCCAGACAGAGTTTTGATCAATTATTAAAATCAGGTTGACCATATGACCAATGGGCCAACAATCTCCCCCATTTTGATAATTGACAAACTATGAATGATATAACATTAAGCTTGTTCAAAAAGAATCAAAACGTGAAATTGTTCATGTCCTGTATTTAACTCAAAAAAATGTTAGATCTTTTAATTTTCTTCCCCTTTGTCACTTAGCAAAATAATTGCACAAGAGAAGGCTCCCCCGCATTTAATGCAGAAGGCTCCCCCGCAACTAATGCATAAGGAACAAATAGTGAGAAAACATAATAAATAAAACATAAAGAGTAGATATAAATCATCACAGGCATGTAAAGTTTCTACAGATTATCATCACAAGCATGCTATTTGCTCTAAAGAATATTATCACATGCATGCTATTTCACAGGCAGTTTGTAATGAAGAAGCAGTATAAAGAGATAGTGCTAAAACAAAGTGCTGAAAAATAAACTGAAATATCATAAAAGAAACACCATAAGCATGTCCATGATGATAAAAGTACTGAAAGCATACTACAAAGTTCTGATAAATGTCAAAAGTACTGATAAAAAGAAATACTGATAAAAACTTGGAATGTTGGAGCATTTCCAAGTATACAATAGAATGTCACTAAAAAATCAAATCACATCTCCTCATCACTATCCTCGTCATCATGGTTAGGAAGCAATGAAAGAGAAGAAGCTCTCGGGTTCTGGATATATACACAGATACCCTCAACCGAACTCGGGCCGAATTCGGTCAGAGCTCTGGCCGAATTCGCCTAGGGTTCTTCAAAGTTGATTTTTGCTACTTCTTTTTCATTGTCTCATTTCAAATATTTAATTCAAAGATTAGTTATTTTAGCCTTCAAATAACATAATTAATAATATTTTATGAATTAAATGTCGTTACACAGCGACTGTCTCAGATTAGCTGTAGGAGTACTGTCCCAGCTGGCGGAGGTTCACCGGGGAACTCTTAAATACCGCTTTGCTTCAACCGTAGTTGTGGTGACAGACAGACTCTTTATTGGCTTGTCTCTAACATAGTTTTTGCGTATTGAGATATAATCATAAAACAGAATCAATTAATATTATTGACGTCCAAAATTCCTAATTCTCGACGTAAATAATTGAAACGATCTTCCGCTAGAGGTTTAGTGAAGATGTCAGCTAATTGATTTTCAGTATCTATGTACACAAGGTTTATATCTCCATTTTGATGATGATCTCTAAGAAAATGATGTCTAATCTCGATATGTTTAGTACGAGAGTGACATACTGGATTCTTAGTCAAATTAATAGTGCTCGTGTTATCACAGAAAATGGGAATATGTGTGAAAAATAAATCAAAGTCTTCTAGGGTTTGTTTCATCCACAAAATCTGAGCGCAACAACGTCCTGCGACGATGTACTCAGCCTCTTTTATTGATAAGGCTACAGAATTTTGCTTTTTACTAAACCAAGAGACTAGAGCCATGCCTAAGAAATGACATGTACCGCTAGTACTTTTTCTATCAACCTTGCATCCAGCAAAATCTGCATCCGAATAACCAATAAGGTCAAAGGATTTAGTTTTGGGATACCACAAGCCGACAGAAGAAGTGCCCTTAAGGTATCGGAAGATACGCTTAACTGCGGCCAGATGTGATTCCTTTGGGTTAGCTTGAAAACGTGCACACAGGCAAACAATAAACATTATATCTGGACGACTAGCAGTTAAGTAAAGTAAACTACCAATCATACCTCGATACTTACGTGTGTCGACTGGCTTGCCTTGTTCGTCAGAATCAAGCTTTGTTGAAGTTGCCATCGGAGTGCCAATAGGTTTGACATTGTCCAGATCGAACTTCTTTAGCAAATCTTTTGTGTACTTGGCTTGATTAATGAACGTCCCATTGTCGGTTTGTTTGATTTGCAATCCGAGAAGGAACTTCAGCTCTCCCATCATGCTCATCTCAAACTCATTCTGCATACACTTAGAAAATTCTTGACAAAGAGATTCATCAGTGGATCCAAATATGATATCATCAATATAGATTTGAATTAAAAGCAGCTTGCCATTAAAAGATTTAATAAATAGTGTAGTGTCAACCTTTCCTTTTGAAAAATCGTTGTCAAGTAGAAAAGAGCTTAGACGGTCATACCAAGCACGAGGGGCTTGTTTCAAACCATATAAGGCTTTCTTCAACTTGAAAACATGGTCAGGATTTTTGAAATCCGTGAAACCCGGAGGTTGTGCTACAAAAACTTCTTCTTTTATAAAGCCATTTAGAAAAGCACTTTTTACATCCATTTGAAAAAGTTTGAAATCATGAAAACATGCAAATGCACATAATATTCGAATGGATTCTAATCTCGCAACTGGGGCATAAGTCTCATCGTAGTCGATACCCTCTTCTTGATTGTATCCTTGAGCTACGAGTCGAGCCTTGTTACGAGTTACTAAACCATCCTCATTTAGTTTGTTTCGGAATACCCAACGGGTGCCAATGACCGGATGATCAATAGGCTTGGGAACAAGTTCCCAAACTTGATTCCGTTCGAATTGGTTCAATTCCTCTTGCATGGCATCTATCCAGAAACTATCACTACATGCTTCATCAATAGATTTAGGTTCTAGCTGTGAAATAAATGCAACACTAGAAACAATATCTCTACTGGATGATCGAGTACTTACTCCTTTGGTAATGTCACCAATTACCAAATCTTGTGGATGATCAGCTGTGAATTTTAACCTCTTCGGTAGACTCTGTAGGTAGCTGGTTCCTGGATCTCCTCTAGGGGGTTCAGCTAGTGCAGAGCTTGGTTCAGGTTCAGCTGATGTTGAACTTGATGTAGGCAGATCTTCATCACTATCATCGTGAGTCATTTGGTTCATTTCATCAAAAGTGACGTTGATTGATTCTTCGATGATCATGGTACGTTTGTTGAAGACTCTGTACCCTTTGCTCTTGGCCGCATAACCTAGAAATATACCTTCATCAGCCTTTTCGTCAAACTTTCCCAAGTTGTCTTTAGTATTAAGAATAAAGCACTTACAGCCAAAAATCTTAAAGTATGAAATTGAAGGAATTCTATCAAACCATAACTCAAATGGAGTCTTCTTCGATTTGGGTCGAATTAGAACTCTATTGAGCACAAAGCAAGCTGTATTGACAGCTTCAGCCCAGAAGTATTTGGGTAGGCAAAATTGATTTAACATCACTCTGGCCATTTCGGTTAGAGTTCTGTTCTTACGTTCTACAACTCTATTTTGTTGTGGAGTTCTAGGGCAGGAGAACTCATGTATGAAACCGTGTGTGTCACAAAATTGCTCGAAATCAGCATTCTCGAATTCGCCTCCATGATCGCTTCTAATTCGAGTGATCATGTAACCTTTTTCATTTTGTACTTTCTTGCAAAAGGTGACAAATTCGGATAATACGTCATTCTTGCGTGTCAAGAAATATACCCACGTGTATCTAGAAAAATCATCTACAATAACAAATGCATATAATTTACCTCCGAGGCTAGCAACTCTGCTAGGACCGAATAAATCCATGTGTAGCAATTGTAGAGGTTTAGTAGTACATACTGCGTTTACAGACTTGAATGTGGATCTGGTAGCCTTGTTCTTTTCACATTGGCTGCATACCGAATCCTTCTTGAATGTTATGTCTGGTAAACCACGTACTAACTTCTTTGTGGATAATCTTGAAATTGTATCCATGTTTGCATGACCGAGTCTCATGTGCCATAGATGACTCTCATCACTTTTGGCCATTAAGCATCTACCTGAAATGTTAGCTTCTTCCAGCAGATAGAAAACATATATATTGTCTTCCCTGATTCCTTCAAAGATAGTACTACCAGTTGAGCTATCAACTATAGTACATTTGTCTTTGCCAAAGTTGATACCATAACCATGATCAGCTAGATGACTTATGCTGAGCAGATTATGTTTCAACTCGGTAACCAGACAGACATCTTTAATCACGGGATAGGGAGACTTACCAACATCACCGATACCAATAATATACCCTTTCAAATTATTACCGAAGGAAACATAACCTTCCTTCTTCTTCTTCGACAGTATTGCAAATAGGGTAGCGTCACCGGTCATATGCCGTGAGCAACCGCTGTCGAGGATCCATTTGCTTCTAGCATGTGAAGGGTATTCCACCTACAAAATAGTTTACAGATGAAACCTTTGGTACCCATTTCTTGTAGGGTCCTGAATTGTTAGCTTTAGGTATCCAAGCATAAACATTTAAATCTACAAGCTTTCTCATTCTACATGCAGATGATATATGACCAATGAGGCCACAATAATGACATTGTGCATGTCGAGTGTTGAAAGCTGAGTGGTGTGCATGGTTGGTAGGTTTGGGTTTTCTAGTATAGAAAAATGCATACCTATGATCATGTTTGGGCTTAACCTTTTGGGGTAAAGGTTTTATATGGTTTGGTCTGACAGTGTTTGGCTTGGAAATGTTCCGAATTCTCAGTAAGTGACACGTGTTAGGATAGGAAGCAGCAGGCTCAGGCTGTTTTCCTAACCTAATTTCCAACCTTTTGGAAGTGTCATATAACTTAGTATAATCAGAAGTGAGTGATTCCATTCTGATTTGTGCAGATTGAAGACTTTTCTTTTCTCTAGAAAGATCTTCTCTCAATTGGTCTATAATCTTGTCTTTCTTTTCGGACTGTTTAGTCTCGTGTAATAAGAGCTTTATAGAGGAAAGCTCACCAGACTCACTAACATTAGCTCTAACCTCAGCTAGTAGGTCGGTAAGTCTTCCTATTTCTCCTTTGTACTCTTTGAGTACCTTCTTAGCGGTCTGATATTTACTACGCAGTTTCCTGTAGTCAAGCATCAGGTCACTGAAGGCATCTCCTAATTGCTCAAAGGTGAAGTCATCATATATTTCTACAGGTTCAGTAGGTACCTGATCAATTGCCATGAAGCAGATGTTTGCAGCGTCCTCTGAATGTTCATCTTCTGAGTCGCTAGCTTCACTCTCATGCCATATGCTGGTGTTGGCATATTTCCGAGACGTTGATCTTTTCAGGTTGCCTTTTTCATACCTGTTGTTCTTCTTGCTCGATGATGAGTTGATGGCACAGTCCTTCTTCATATGTCCCTTCTTCTTACAGCCATAGCAGACAGCATCTTCTTGATACCAGTTGTTGTTGTTGTTCTCTTTGACTCTCTTCTCATGTCTCATGAATCTTTTGAACTTCCTTGCTAGGAGAGCTTGATCTTCAGCGTCAGATCTACTGCTGTCTGAGTCATCTTCAGCAGCTTTTTTGTGCTGAGCCTTGAGGGCGATAGTCTTCTCCTTTGGAGCAGGCTCTTCAAAATCTTATAGCTCCAGTTCATGAGTGAGTAGTTTACCCATGAGTACTTCAAGTGACATTGTGGTGAGGTCGTTTCCTTCAATGATAGCTGTAGCCTTTGGAATCCAGTTCTTGGTGAGAGCTCGCAGGAGTTTGCGAATCTTTTCGTGGTTACTGTAATCTTTGCCTAAGGAGGACAAAGGGTTTACAATATCCAAGAACCTCTCGAATATTTGTGTGACTGTTTTATTTGGCTTCATTTTGAACGCCTCGTACTCTTGAGTAAGTCTGCTGACTTTTGACTCCTTGACTTGAGTCGTACCTTCATGTGTAACTTCGAGAAGCTTCTACACACCATTTGCCGTTGTGCATGTAGATACCCTATTAAATTCTGTTCTGTCTAAGGCACAAAAAAGAGCATTAATGGCACGTGCGCCAAGACTGGCCTTTTTCTTTTCTTCCTCTGTATAACTGCTTTGGGGTTTTTCAACCAAAACTCCCTCGACATTTATACGAGGTGGCTTCTGATAGCCATCAAGAACAATAGCCCATAAGTCAAAATCAAGAGATTTCAAGAAGAAACTCATCCGTGTTTTCCAATAAGTGTAGTTAGTACCATCAAACAGTGGGGGTCTGTTTGTGGCCTGACCTTCACTTGTGAATTTCATAGTAGCCATGTGATGTGCTGTGATCTAATAAATAATGAATAAATAATAGCACTGTTACCTCGCTTTACCTGTAACACCCGCTTTGATACCAATTGTAGGAACGATATAGTAAAGCGTAATACTCTAGAGGGGGGATGAATAGAGTTGGCAGCGGAATAATACTAATTAAAAAATGTTAGCAACACAATCACAGTATATAATCACAGTTGAAATAATGTAAAGGCAGAGTTCAGAAAGCAAACGCAAAGACAGCGATGTATACTGGTATCCCTCTGTTGAGGACTAATCCAGTCGGTAGAACTCTTGCTACCAGTTGAATCCACTATAGGAAAAACTGCAAGTTTTCTTACGAAGTCCTTGCAACTTCTACAACGCGATCTTTGATACGAAGAACTCGTCCAACTTCAAATGTGAAGAGGTATTCTTCAATCAAGCCTTCTAATTACAATCTCTCAGAAACTTCTAGACCGTACCGCACTGGCAAATCGACTAGAGGATTGTAACTGGCTTGGGATCTGAAAATAAAAGCTCTAGAAAACTCTTTGGAAGGCAGAAAGCTTTTTAGATAGAGAGAAGATTGAAAGTGAATGAGTGAATTGAAATGATCGAAATCCATCTCTATTTATAGGAATTCCAAAGGGAGAACTCTGTCAGAATTCGGGCAGAATTCGGACAGAACTCGATGAGCAAATCTCGGTCAAATCCGCAACTGCAGGAGGACCAAGTTCCAGAGAATTCAAAAATCAAACGGCCACCAACCGAACTCTGGCCGAACTCTGGCCGAACTCTGGCCGAGTTCTGTCAGGGTTAGGTTAGGGTTTTAAAATAGATTTTTGGTGATTTTTGAAAACCTTTTTGTAAATATTTTGATAGGTCATTTTAAAAAACATTTTGAACTATTTTGGAGATAGCCTATTTGCCAGTACGACTCGGTGTACAACGTATTCCTAGACTCAAATAAAGTGAAAAATTACATTGCATAGGAAGTACAGACTCAAGTAGGTAAACAGATATTCAGTCTTGAACGGAGTGAATATCCAATCTTGCTTATGTCCAAGAAGCTGAGATGTCCCAACAAGCTTCGTATATCCAGACAGAGTTTTGATCAATTATTAAAATCAGGTTGACCATATGACCAATGGGCCAACAATGTTCACAAACTTGTGATGTTAAATCTTAAATCTGAACACACCTATATGTACTTCTGCCACATACATTGTACACAAACACATGATCACAAGAATCTGAAAAACTGAAACTCACACACACTCTAAAACCTGATAACACTACTGCTACATACACACACACACCCTACTGCTATACATACACACACCCCCTACTATTAAACACACACACACACATGGTACACACACACATATACACCACCGTCACTCTATCCCTCTCTCTATATATGTGCGTGTATATATATATATATATATATATATATATATATATAATATATATAATATATATATATATATATATATATATATATATATATATATATATATATTCATGCATGATAGTATGTAAATATATATATGTATGATTGCCTATATATATTTTGTATATGTAAAATATGGTGAATACATATATGTGTATGCCAATATAGACATGTGTATAGGCATATAGCCCAATATGATTTTCCTATATGTGTGCCTTATATACATTATGTGTATATGGGTATATATACATGAAATTGTGTGTTTAATAGTTTGTGTAGCCTTTTGACTTGTGTGAATGCTAGGATAGACATGGTTACGCTTAGTGAGACTTGTCTGGGTTAGGATTGACCTAGTTTGACTAGTGTAGTTGACTAGAGTTGACCAAAGGTTGACTTTATCCTAGTTTGACTAGTGTTCTATTTTACCATTCTGGACATGTTTTGACTTGTGCTGTTCTAAATAGGAGTCAGACACCTCTCCTCAGACAGTATTTTTACTTCGGATACTCAGGTTATCAGGCGAGTACATTCTCTGACTGTTTCTTACTTGATAGAATTTATATTTATGCTCTAGATTACTTTACATGATGCTGTCACATTGTTAACACGGATTGGTACTATATGGATCCCTTTATGAGATGTTATCCCCCTCGGGAGCATCGGGATATAGTATGTCATGTGTGTTTCACTTTCATCATGTACTCCGGTGCTTTCACCATTCACGTGCACTCTTGTGATTCATGTACTCTCATGTTCATAGAGCCCCCATGTATACAATCATGTGCACCCATTTATGGGCCTTCATGTGATATTATGTGCAATAACGTAACCTGTCTGGATCCTTGTGTATTGATTGGGATACGGGGGAGTATAAATGGTCATGTGAACAATTCCAAAGTAGTATACTCATGTGCAAACTCTTAGATTACTCATGTACAAATTTAAGCCGTTCACATGTCTATCTTGTATTCTACATCACTAGCTACTATTAGTTCTTTACTTATAGTAGATATTTCTTTACAGTTATCTCTTTTATTTCATATATTTTCCAGCGTTTTATGTATCTTACTCTATAGCATATTTACATATCTTGTCATATTATGAACTGCGTGAGATGTACTGTGCTCGCTCCTATCCTGACTGGACATGTTAAAAATATTAATAGGTTTTAAGTTGTCAATTAATGTTTAAGTTAATATTGTTAACATTCGAACATGCCTGGGAATTTGGGTTATTGCCCGTGTGACACTGAAATCTGAACTCTCCCATCTATCTATATTCGACACACACCCACACATTTATTGAATCTGGAAACACACCACACACACACACATGTTCACAAACTTGTGATGTTAAATCTGAAATCTGAATAAAACTATATGTACTACTACCACATACATTGTACACACACACATGATCACAAGAATCTAGAAAACTGAAACTCACACATACTCTAAAACCTGAGAACACTTCTGCTACATACACACACACCCCCTACTGCTATACAAACACACACACACCCTACTGTTAAACACACACACACATGGAACACACACACTTATACACCGCTGTCACTCTATCCCTCTCTCTCTCTCTCTCTATATATATATATAATATATAAATATATATATATGTATGATTGCCTATATATATTTTGTATATGTAAAATGTGGTGAATACATATATGTGTATGCCAATATAGACATGTGTATAGGCATATAGCCTTATATAATTTTCCTATGTGTGCCTTATATACATTATGTGTATATGGGTATATATACATAAAATTGTGTGTTTGATAGTTTGTGTAGCCTTGTGACTTGTGTGAATGCTAGGATAGGCATGGTTAGGCTTAGTGAGAATTGTCTGGGTTAGGACTTGACCTAGTTGACCTAGTTTGACTAGTGTAGTTCACTAGAGTTGACCGAAGGTTGACTTTAGCCTAGATTGACCCAAACATTATGTAGAATGTATTGTAATGTTCTATTTTACCATTATGGACATATTGTGACTTGTGTTGTTCTAAATAGGAGTCAGACACCGCTCATCAGACAGTATTTTTACTTTAGATACTCAGGTTATCAGGCGAGTACATTTTCTGACCGTTTCATACTTGATAGGATTTACATTTATGCTCTAGATTACTTTACTTGATGCTTTCATGTTGTTAATATGGATTGGTACTATATGGATCCCTTCGTGAGATGTTATCCCCCTCGGGAGCATCGGGTTAAAGTATGTCATGTGCGTTTTACTTTCATCATGTACTCTGATGCTTTCACCATTCATGTGCAATCTTGTGATTCATGTACTCTCATGTTCACAGAGCCTCCATGTATACAATCATGTACACCCATTTATGGGCCTTCATGTGATATCATGTGCAATAACATAACCTGTCTGGATCCTTGTGTATTGATTGGGGTACGGAAGAGTATAAATGATCATGTGAACAGTTCCAAAGTAGTATACTCATGTGCAAACTCTTAGATTACTCATGTGCAAATTCAAGCCGTTCACATGTCTATCTTGTACTCTACATAACTAGCCACGTTAGTTCTTTACTTATAGTAGATATTTTTTTACATTCATCTCTTTTATTTCATATATTTTCCAACATTTCATGTATCTTACTCTATAGCATATTTGCATATCCGGTCATATTATGAACTACGTGAGATATACTGTGCTCGCTCCTGTCCTGACTGGACCTGTTGAAAATATTACAGAGGACGAGGATGAGGCGTGTTGTACCACCTACTACGAGACAACATTAGAGGACACCTGTGACTTAGACTTCCAACAGGATCTATTACCTACTGACGATACTCCTATAGTTTAGTTATCTTATTTCAGTTGTATCTCATCTGGATATTTGTATTAGAGATTGTGATGATGTGGATTGTGGAGCTTGTTAGATGTTTATCTTAGACACTTTGGATTATCTCTTTTATCGTATTTCATCTAAGGATTTTGTTGATATTCTTATCTATCTTATCGTACATCTTCTTTAGCTGTGATTGAGATTTGTACTTTATATTATTCCTCCATTCGGAGAGTATAACTGTGCAATATACCTTATAATTGTTAGATGTATGTGACCTAGGACAACGTTCTAGTACCGACACTATGGCGTAGGCTGGACGTACCCACTTCTTGTGCCCCTACACTGGGTGCGGGTCGTGACACATTTTTAGTGGTGGCCCATGTAGATCTAGATTTGCAGTGGTATTCGAACTAGAGTACAACTGCAGCCTGCAGTAGGATTAGGATATTTTTTGATGGTACTCAATCACATTAGGAAAAACTCTTAATCAGATTCTTTTTATCTAAATTTGCTGCTTATTGTCTTCCCTTGAATATAAACTGTCCTCATTTGCTATTTTGACTCATTTTCAGAAATTGTTTCTTGTTTGATCTGTCTCCAAGACGGTCATCGAGACTAGATCTCATTGCCCCGGATAGGGGGACACTACTGAGAGGTCTGCCACCTCTCGTCTTATGCAACCAGCAGCCGATACCGCAGCACCAGTCATGCCAGCTGGGTTGGGTGCTTCAGCTACCTTCGGAGGAGCACCTCCACCAGTGCGCCGACAAAGCCCAGTTATTCCAGAGATGCTTCAGCAACAGCAGCCGCCTTCAGGATCTGTCGACGCAGTCCAGCTGTTCACCTTCTTCCAGCTGTTTATGGAGGCCCAGCAGGCTCAGCAGCAGCGTCAGACGGCAGAGTTCAGTCGGGGCATCGATCTGGCCCTGACGATAGTTGAGAGGGCTACAGCTCAGCCTCCGGCAGGTCAGCAGTAGCATCAACCGAAGGAGAAGGTCATACAAGATTTTCAGAAGATGCACCCGCGAGACTTCATGGGTACAGAGGGCATCCTGTACGCAGACGAGTGGATCGAGCACATGGAGGAGATCTTCTGGCTGGCAGAGATTCCAGTGAGACTCTAGATTGAGGCGGCGGCTAGTATGATGCACGACTTGGCTCGCACGTGGTACCAGACAGATCCGAGGGTTGGTACAGTTGGGCAGACTTGGGCATCTTTCAAGAAGCTATTCAAGGAGAAGTTTTTCCCCGACGCAGCACTTGGTGCCCTCGAGACGCAGTTCGAGGATTTGGTACAGGGCAGTCAGACTGTCGAGGAGTACGTCGGGGAGTTCAACCGTCTGGACAGATTTGTTGAGGGGCTTTTTGAGGCGATGAAGGCCCGGAGGTTCAGGAAGGGGCTAGTTAAGGAGGTGAAGTCCTATGCCAAGATTGCACGCAGCGCCACTTTTGAGAAGATCCTAGTGGGTGCCTTAGTAGTGGAGGATGATCTTGAGCTGAGGCTCAAGATGGGACGAGACACGCAGGGAGCCAGTGGTAGTGAAGGACCGGCCAAGAGGCTGGCATCAGCAGCAGCAGAGACATTTCCAGGGTCAAGGCCGTGCACCTTTTCAGCAGGTACAGCAGCAGCCGAGGGTTCAACCGCAGGCACTCAGGCAGCAGCCCGTCAGTTATGGTTTCTGCAAGAAGCCAGGGTATGTATGCAATGACTGCAGGAAGAGGCTCGAAAGGTGCCTAATCTGTGGTTCGGAAGAGCACCAGTTGAGAGAGTGCCCTCTGTCTTCGGGACGAGCAGATCACGAAGCGGGGGCCAGAGCCCCAGCAGTGCAGCAGAAGGGACCGCTGCCGACTCAGCAACATCGGTTCATGCAGAATCAGCAGCAGGCCAGGGGAGACCGGCAGGGGTGAGCTTTCACCATGGCGGCCGAGGATGCAGAGGCTATTAGGGGGTAAATTGCAGATTTTGTTCTTCTCGACTCCATTCCAGCTTTTGCCTTATTTGATTTCGGGGCTTTCCATAGTTTTGTGTCTGTATCATTTGTTGTTAGACACTGTCTTGTATCTGAATTGTTTCCTAGGACTTACAAGATCACGATCGAGGGTGGTATTATCCTCGTGAGTGATGTTTACAGAGGGCGGAGTGTTATTTTGGAAGGCCGGGAGTTGGAGGTGAGTCTGCTTGTAATGCCACAACCGAACTACGACATTGTATTAGGTATGGATTGGTTGAGCAGGCATCATGCCAGCATAGATTGCCGTGGGGGTAGTGTTCTGTTCGGAGCGCCAGGAGAGCCAGAGTTTGAGTTCACCCGACGGCAGGCGGAGCAGAGCAGCGAACTTTTCTACAGAGTTTTAGTCGAGGAGCTGGCGGTTCCACATCCTTTGATTGCGAAGTTCATGGACGTCTTTTCGAAGGATTTGCCAGGGCTTCTACCGGACAGACACGTTGAGTTCTCGATATACTTGGTTCCCGACACGGAACCGATTTCTCAGCATATCTATCGAGTGAACAACAGTGAGTTGGTGGAATTGAAGAAGCAGGTGGATGAGCTGCAGGACAAGGGCTTCATCCGATCGAGTTTTTCACCTTAGGGTGCACCGGTACTCTTTGTACCCAAGAAGGATGGGTCGATACGGATGTGTATCGACTACAGGGCACTCATCAACCTCACAATCAAGAACAGATACCTACTGCTGCGGATTGATGATCTCTTTGATCAGTTGAGCAGAGCTTGAGTTTTCTCGAAGATTGATCTGAGGTCAGGTTATCATCAGGTAAAGGTAAAGAAGGAGGATATTCCAAAGACCGCATTCAGGACACGGTATGGTCAGTTTGAGTTCTTAATTATGCCGTTTGGGCTGACCAATGCCCTGTATTCATGAACTTGATGAACAAGGTGTTCCGCCAGTACTTGGACAAGTTCGTGGTAGTATTCATCGATGATATCCTAGTGTACTCGAAGACTGAGGAGCACTTGAGAGTGGTTCTGGAGACACTCAGGAGGGAGGAGCTTTATGGCAAGCTCTCGAAGTATGAGTTCTTTTTAGACAGAGTTGACTTCTTAGTTCATATGGTGACTGGAGATGGGATCTCAGTTGACCCGAAGAAGATCAAAGCAGTTGAGGCTTGGTCGGCACCGAGTTCAGTAGCAAAGATCAGGAGCTTCTTGGGATTGGCAGGCTATTTCAGGAGGTTCGTGCAAGATTCTTCCAGATTGCAGAGCCATTGACTAGGCTAACCGGGAAGGATGCAGAGTTTGTCTAGGCAGAGGAGTGTCAGGTCACTTTTGATGAGTTGAAGAAGCGGCTGACGACAGCTCCGATTCTGACATTACCATCAGGATCAGGAGGGTTCACTATCTATAGTAGTGCATCAGGGAAGGGTTTGGGTTGTGTCTTGCAGCAGCATGGGAAGGTGATTGCCTATGCTTCCAGGCAGTTACATCCCCATAAGAAGAACTACCCTATCTACGACTTGGAGTTGGCAGCAGTTATATTTGCTTTGAAGTTGTGAAAATACTACTTATACGGAGAGCGGGTGGAGACCTTTACAGATCATAAGAGCTTGAAGTCTGTGTTTACACAGAAGGAGCTCAACATAAGACAGCACAAGGGGTTGGAGTTGATGAAGGACTTCGATATTTTACTATAGTATCACCCAGGGAAGGCCAATTTGGTTGCCGATGCCTTGAAAAGGTATCCGACAGCCATGTGTTTGACTATAGATCGTCACTTGCTAGCAGATTTGGAGAGCCTGGAGATTCAGGTGATTATGCCAGGAGTTCAGATGCAGATGTGGGGCCTTTAGATTCAGTCAGACATGATGGAGAGGATCAAGTCGACGCAGTTCGAGGATGTTGCTCTGCGGTGTATCCGAGAGCAGGTTCGAGCAGGGCTGGTGGATGATGTGTTTACTCTTACAGAGGATGGCACTTTAAGGCACGGTTCCAGGCTGTGTGTGCCCAGTGGAGAGCTCAGGGAGTAGGTCATACAGGAGGCCTACCGATCTCAGTACTCTATACATCCAGGTGCCAACAAGATGTATAGGGACCTGAGGGAGCACGTCTGGTGGTATGGGATGAAGCGGGAGGTAGCTCGCTTCATAGCCAGATGTTTGGTCTGTCAGCAGGTCAAGACAGAAAGGCAGAGGCCAGGAGGTTTGTGCAACTATTGCCCATTCCAGAGAGGAAGTGGGAGCACATTATGATGGATTTTGTTTCTGGATTGCCGCGTACACCAGGAGGAAAAGACGCGATTTGGATCATCGTAGACAGGTTGACCAAATCACCCCACTTTTTGCCATTTAAAGTGGGTACGTATACTGAGAGGCTAGCAGTGATGTAAATGCGACAGATTGTCAGGATTCATGGAGTTCCGGTCAGCATCGTCTCAGATCGGGATAGTCGCTTTACTTTCCATTTCTGGCAGAGTTTGCAGACTAGTTTGGTTACTCAGCTCAAGTTTAGTACTGCATACCACCCTCAGACGGATGGACAGCCAGAGAGGACTATTCAGACGCTCAAGAATATGCTGCGAACGTACGTCTTGGATTTCGGAGGATCCTGGAAGGATTATCTGCAGTTGGTGGAGTTTGCTTACAACAACAGTTTTTAGGCCAACATTGAGGTGTCACCCTTCGAGGCACTGTATGGACGTAGATGTCGTACACCCTTATCTTGAGATGATATTGGAGAGCGATCTTTATTGGGACATGAGATGGTTGTTGACGCAGTCGAGAAGGTGAAGCTCATCAGAGACAGACTTCGTATGGCGCAGGACAGACATCGACATTGGGACGATAGCCACCGGAGGCCTTTGGAGTTTGAGGTACAACTTAGAGATAAGATTAGAAGTAGGTTGTTTGTTTGTGTTTATTTGATCATGTTTGATTATTTTGTAACTTGAGTCCTTGTTTGTGTTTAGGTCGGAGACCTAGTTTTTCTGAGGATATCTTTGACTCGTGGTACCATACGTTTTGGTGGTGGTAGGAAGCTTAGCCCGCGCTTCATTGGACCTTTCGTGATCAGCGGAAGAGTCGTTGACGTGGCATACAGGCTAGACTTGCCACCTACACTAGTGGGTGTCCACAACGTATTCTACGTATCACAGTTGAGACAGAATGTGGTTGATCCTAGCCATGTGCTTGACCATTCGGAGATTGAGGTGGGGCCTACTCTCAGTTATCCAGAGCAGCTAGTAGAGATTCTGGATCGCCGGAAAAAGGTACTGAGAAAGCAGGTGATACCCTTGGTTATCGTCGTATGGAGGCATCATTCTCCAGGAGAGTCTACCTGGGAGCGGGAGGATGAGATGCGTGAGTGATACCCTTATCTTTTTGGACCTTAGGATATGATTGTCTATCCTTCTCATCAGTTTAGTTTTGCCTTTCAATTTCGAATACAAAATTCTTTTAAGGAGGGTAGATTTGTCAATGCCACATTTTAGCTTGAGGGTATTTTGGTCATTTTGAAATTTTAGATTTATTTTAAATTATTGGAGTGATGGTTGTTATTTTTGACCTTTGCTAATTGAACCTATGGAGACTAACCTAGATGTTGACTTAGCTATGGTGACTTGATTAGCATGGTAGGACCCTAGTCTAACTTAAGTCGACCCAAGTTGAGTTATTTTGAATCAAATTTCACATAGAGATTAAGTGATTTAGATGCATGGATTTTTGACTTAGAGATCGATTCATTTAGCATTAAAACTTGGCCCAAGCCCATTAGCCACAACCCTAACCCTAATTCTTTCCATACATGGCCAGCCCCTAGGGATTTCCCCCTATTTAATATCTCTTCCTAGTTCTTGCCTCTTTTTACATCACATCAACTTTTGGCAAAAAAGAGGTATTGGCATTTCTTCATCAATCCATAACGTCTTCATTTTAATTCATTTTTGACTCTAGTCTCTTGCAAAAGAACCAAATCATACTCTATTTACTGTTCATGGAGAGAAATATCAGATTTTGTGCAATTTGGAGCTTTTGACTTGCAAGAGGAATCTTTCTATTTGGGACTTTTTCCTTGAGTTTGATACTCTGTACGTAAACACCTCAAACTATCATTAAATATTGATTTCTTTGCATGGTTGCCTAGATCTTGGTGTCCCCTAGCTATGGTGTGTGTTTGGTGAAGTTTTGTATTGGTTTCGTGTCCGTATCAGACACGTATCAGTTTTCATTTACAAGTGTTTGTGGAAATGCCTCTGAGGACTTTTTCATCTTATTTATGAAATGTTTTTGATTGGAAATATTGACTTTGATGTGCTCTTTATTTTCCCTAAACTCTGAGTTGATTTCTGAGTTGTTTCGGGTCCACACGAAGACACGAACACGCTCACGCGCTGAGCTAGAGTTTCTCCTATTGTTCGATTGGGTTGTGGGACACGACACAGTGTTGTTCTACCCAATACTGCGAGGACACGTGGGGGTAGTGTCTGCGAACCAGACCCCCAAGTGGCTCGAAGTATCATGTCGAATCGGACACGTTCTCGCTCGTGTACTGGATTTATACGCACGCGTACAGGCGCACAGACACGCACTGATACGCATCTCGTACACCGACACGGGGACACATGGACACCTCTTGTTGTGTCCAGGGTGTATCCCTAGTGCTAGGCTACACATGGACGTGACCTCGTGGACACACGTGTGTAGAAGCATGGAAAATACTAAAGACAGATTCATGCGGCACAAGGGACTATGCGGCTCAAGACGTCCTATGCGGCTCAGAACAGAAGACACATGGCTTGCAAAATAGTTCTCCCCTCCTGCATTAATTACTTTGACGGCTGACAACTCTGAAAAAGTGGCAGCCCTGACACAAAAGAGGTAATTATGACTCTGTCATAATGACAGACCCCTAGGGAAGCGAAGGAGATCTCTGACACAATCCCCCGAGATCCAGAAAATGCCACGTGGCCCTGACACGTGGACAGTCATATGCGGCTCGAGCTAAGACTTCCCATGCGGTTCAGGATGAGGCTGCCTTATGCGGCTCAGGCCGAAATAGTCTCATGCGGCTCAAGCAGAGGCCCCCCCATGCGGTTCGCAAGGATCATCTCCATGCGGCTCATTACCCATTATGCGGCTCAAATTATCATATGGTTCGAGGGTTCGGGGGCCACTCCCCAAGCAGACCCGACACGTGGCCAGTCTTATGCGGCTCCATCCTTATGCGGCTCAACCCTTATGCGGCTCAATCCTCATAGTGACTCCCAGGACACGTGTCATCAAGCCAATCAATTTCCCAGATTTACTGTAATCAAAGATTGGGTCAAATCCCAATAATCTGGGATACGTAGCAGGAGAATGAATTAAACTTATTCATCCAGATTTGCAGACATCAGCAAATCATCATCACGAGGATTCATTCCAATCATCATTAATTACTGATGGGATTTGGTGCAATCTACATTAAGTGGCCCAGATTCATCACACTCAAGATTAATGGTCCAGATTGATCAATCAACAGGCCGCCGCCACTCTAAGGGGTAATCACTGCAAACCCTAATGATTGCATTCCCCTTCTTATAAATAGCGAGGTGCCATTTCCTTGCAAGAGGACCCCTTTTAGAGATCAGAGAGCATTAGAAGACTTAGAGAAAAAGAGCAGAGAGAGAGCAAAGAGAGCATTTCTTCAACGCCAAGCAATCTTTCGGAGCCAAGGCTGCATACCGATCGTCCAAGGAGTAAGGCAGAGCGGCCGTCGCTTTCCCGAGCCTCTATCGTCATCCTCCAGAATCTAAAATAAACAATTGTACTTAGATTGTTGTACCTAGGTTTTCGTCCCTAGGCTTTCTTTGTACAAGCGAGTTTGTAACGTGAAGTAAAAGTCCAGTCCTCTGATAATTGTTCTGCTCTTTTATATTTCATGGCAAACACGATGGCGACTCTGCTGGAGACAAACTTCTCCACGGCTGAGGAGTTGGTGACGCAATCGGATGTAGCCAAACTTGGCTCCACGCAACAGAAGATGGTCGTCCGCTTCGACCAACAGGCGTTTGAAGAAATGCTCTCCGAGGGGAGCGCTGGCCCGGTCCAGAAGCGCACCCACACCACGAAGGCTCGCAAAGAGTGAAGGCCAAAATCGTTTGCTCCTCCCCAGGCCCTCGATGGAGCACTCTCTGCTACCCAAGACGGTGAAGGCGATTCTCGTGCGGCCCCACTACGAGCTATAGAAGACTCCACTGTTCCCAAGTCCGGCAGAGGAAAGCACTACGATGTTGGACTTGCAGGGGCAAAGAGTGATTCTATGGTCTCCAGAAAGAAACCAAACAAGGGCACTAGCCGCAAAGCGAAGACTCATGCGGCTAAGATGGCCAGCCGCATGAATGATGACCATGCGGCTGAAACTGCTAGCCAAATGCATAGTACTTATGCGGCTAGAATTTCCAGCCGCATGGAGAACACTTATGCGGCCAGGGTTTCCAGCCGCATGGAGAAGACCCATGCGGCCACGACTGCCAGCCGCATGAGGATTGATGATTCCAACCGCATGACGTCTACTCCACGAGGTTCTGTCTTCGACCGCCTCACCTATGGTCCTGATCTCCTGTGCTCCCAAGAAGACATGTCTGATTCTTTCCAGCACCACTTAGACTCTTACTACTATGTGCCCTCACGCACTAGAGTGAAGAAGTCTAGGGCAGCACGAGCTTGGCAAGCTCGGTCCGTTGATCTGACCTCTGACCATCCGGGCGTCCCGTGTACTGTTATGCGGGCCTCTGATAGGAAGTTGTACAGAGCTACTCGAGTCCAGCCCCCGAGGGCAAATGGACAGAGAGGTTCCCAAAAGTCTCCCGAAATCCAGGGAGCAAACATAGTCAATCCGGACCTGTCTGACTTGCGTGAGGCCATCCTCCACATACGCAAGAAAAGAGAAGGTGCCCCAGGGTACAAAGAGTCCTCCCACGGACGTCACTGCACCTAAGTCATCGTCAACTGCTGTTGCAGCAACGCGACAGTACAAGAGGATCGGCGGTCCGTCTTCCAAAGACTGCGACGATCAAGCTCAGAGGAAGAGGCACCTCCTGTTGTCCCCTGCAACTCTACTCAAAAAATCCCCGTCGAGGGGAGAGGGAAGAAGACAAGCATCTCCAGCCCAAAGATATCAACCACTATGACTAAGAGACTCTCGTCTAAGCGGGTGCCCTCCACCGAAGTTTTCCAAGGTACCCGTTCTAAGACAAAATTAGCTACAGTGGAAGATTCGTCATCCACAATACTGGGGGTTGCTGGGACTGGGGGTAGTACTCCTCCAAACCTCTACGACAATCCGATGTTCCAAGAAAATGAGCCGGGGAAAACAACTCTCCCATCAGATACAACAGGTGCTGATGCCCCCGAGGACATCCATGACTCTCAAGATGAAGCAAGCTCTGAAGCTGGGGGTACTATTCCTTCCGAGTTCGAACCTGAAGAGAACATTCCCACATACTCCGATGACTTCTCGGTACATGGGTATGACTCGGAGGGCACATCCTCCACCGTTCCTTCCATCACTCCTCATGTAAGGACGGTATTCATGACGGACAGCAACCAAGGTGGTTCCAGTGATCGCCAACGCATCGACACTCTGGAGGCCATATTGCTTGCCTTGGTCAAGTCTGTAGACAAGATCATAGCGGCTCTTCCAACTCTGCAGGGAGGAACGCCTGGCCAAACAAGCGCGGGTCCTGTGGTCAATGCGGACTCGAATTCAGCGGCACCAAACCCGGACAACAATCCTCCTGAGGGAACGGCCCCCAACGTCGTGGATGAAGCCCGCAAAGCGAGAAGAGAGGTCCAGGAGCTCCGAGCCATGTTTCACGCTCGAGAAAATTCCTAAGACCTCAGAATACGGCAACCGTACCCTGCTGCCTGGAGGGATGTTCCATTCCCACCAAGATATAAGCCGTTCAATATCAATCCTTATGATGGCAAGACCTCAGCAAGTCGGTACATTACTTACTTCGAGGTCACCACCGACCATCTGCCCCATGATGATGCCATCCTCACACGATTATTCATCGGGGCATTGGAAGGAGTCGCCTTCAACTGGTATCACAACCTGCCAGACAACTGCATTCATTCCTTCGTCGGCTTCAAGCGCATGTTCTTGGAGAGGTTCTACGAAGTAGGGCAGGACATCACAATGTCCACCCTCATGGACGTCGTCCAAGGGAAGAAAGAGCTGACAAGGAACTACATTGAGCGGTTTCACCAAACTGCAATAAAGCTGCCGTCTGGAAATCCGGATTCCTCCCTAATCAAAATTTGCTAAAAGAGATTGCTCCCAACAATCAGTCTCTGGATGGACGAAAGTCAATTCAAGGACTGGAAGACATTCATCATCAGTGTCACTAGCACCGAAGAACGGTTGAAGAAGGCTCGCCAACTGGGATTGCACATCTCGGACGGAGAAAATAAGAGCAAGCATCCCAACACCAACAACGACAATGGGGGTAGCCCCTCCAACAATCGGGACAGCAGGGGTAAGCAGGCTATGGTTGTCGATACAGCACAGAAACCTGAGCCAAAGCCGGCAGACAAACAATGGCCGCAAATCACATACTCCTTCGAAGACGGTCACGTCAAGACATGCTCATACAAGAAGACAGAATTCAACTTCCTCCACCAAGACGGGAACCTCAGCCGGCAGACATAGAGAATCTAAAGTACTGCCATTACCATCGCTACGTCCACCATGCTACACACGACTGCTACCAACTAAAGCGGTGCATCCAAAATCTCATCGATTCGAATGCTCTGGCCATCGACTTCGAAGAGGTGACCGTGGCAGCCAACATGGTGTCCGTACAATTTGGCAACTTTCCTCCAACCGAAGCTCAAGACGGTGTGGTACCCATCCATCTGGCGACAATGGAGGTTGCTAATCTTCCACCTCCCCGAGATCCGGCTGCTGGGCTAGTGCCTCTCGCCACATCACGATAGGAGATTATGTGGGTCCATCCAGACCTGATATCAGAAGTAACTCAGCCCACACCATTTTCCGTGCACAGGAAGAGTGGAAAAATTAGATCTTGCCGCACAATCTCGGCAGATATCGAAGAAGCTACAGCCGTCGTCACTCGGTCTGGGGCACAGTCCCAACCTGTGGCTGATAACTCAACTGAAGATCATCAGCCCGCTACAACTGACGCTCCGGGACCGGCTCAGTCTCCGACGACCGACAAGCCTCGGCCGAAGGAGACTCGCTTCGATAAATCCCTCTGAAAAGAGGTACCGCAGGGGCTGGAGAAGCCCTACAACTTTGACATCCTGGCACAATTGGCTAACACACCGGCCAAGTTGTCATTATACGAGCTTCTAAGACTCTTAAAAGTTGTTCGCACGGCTTTGAGCGATGCACTCTAAAATGCCGATGCGTACCTGGCTTAGGTCAACCTCACGGGAGAAAACCCGCCTGCAGATCTCCAAGACAGTGCGTATACGGGAGCGATGCCCAATATCGTCTTCACTCCACAGGACATGCTCATCAAGCCAACCTGTACGATCGCCCGTTATACTACACTGGATACATCGGCGACGTAAAGGTGGATCGGATGCACATCGATCCTGGGTCTTCTATAAGCATCATTCCGAAGGGTTTGCTACATCATCTTCGTATTCTGATGCATCGCCTGACGCCTACAAGCACCGCCATCAGCGGTTTCAATTCGGACAGGAGCTACCCAATTGGGAAGATTCGTATAAAGTATCGAATTGGCGATCTCCAGTCAGAAGTGACCTGCTACGTCATAGATGCAGACACTTCGTACAACATCCTCTTGGGGTGCCCTTGGATACACGATTATATGATCGTGCCTTCCACGCTACACCAGTGCTTCAAGTACGTCGATAAATACGGCTTCGTGAGGACAGAATTTGCCGACATCGATCCCTTTAAAGGGGTCGAATCCTACTACTCAGACTCCTGCCTATATGAAAAGTCGAAGAAGCACCTTGGTGAAGGAGATGTGCAAGCTCGTACCGAGACAGCCACAAGATCAGAAGAACCTCTGACGATCCACCTCCAAGCTCGCAAACCTAGCAAGACCGTACCCCTTACAGCCACTCTGCATAAGGACGCAATCAGCCTCTCGGCACAAGAAGAGCAGATGATAATCCGGCTGCCAAGGTCTGGCCAAGTGCCAAGACCCACAACGGAGCTACTGACAATCAGGCTGCCGAGAGTCGGTCAGCTACAAACGGAGAAGCTCAATCCCTCCGATAAGCCAATGACGATACGTCTTCCTAAGAAGAGTCGTCATCCCGATGAAAGGTCTGGGACTTCTAGCGAACCAAACACTCCCTGTCCAGCATCAAGTACCAAGCTGGGAGTCGCTAGTCTGCCAACAACTCCATGCTCTGCCCTACCAGCTGAACCTCTGATGATCAAGCTGTCCAGGTCGTCCTCTCAGTCTTCGTTTATACAGGGGGTAGCCGAAGAGGAACCGGAGCTAGCCAAGTATGTGGCTGCCCATACTGATGTTCCCTCTGCAGATGATGTAATCTTCCTAGAAAAGATACTTTACTTCATCAATAAAGGGCTATCTTTGAACTACCTCGAGCTCAATAAGCTATGTACAATGTATGCTATAGAACATGGTATAGGCACCCACCTACACACACGGGTGACAAATGTGTACACCATAATCCAGCTTACTCCAGTGGAAGACGCCTATCGCATAATCGAGGGAGGGGATCATCCAATCATCTTCGACCGGAAGGACGATCCGCACCCCTTCACCATAAAAGAAGTCGACCTTGGGTTAGATGCCGGGAGACTGCCTCTGTATCTTTATAGCCCCCAATCCAAATATCTCATGCAAAAACAGGGGTATGATCTGGAGACTACGTCAGGCTTGAACTACGGCACCTGGCGACGATTACCTTTGAAGCCACCAGTCCCGGCTGGCAAGCCACGGGACTACTATAGCAAAACTTGATGTGGATTAGGGTCTGTAACACCCACGACGACCCATGAGAGTTCAGATAAAGAATGTGACTGGCAGTCACATTCAACCGGGTTACCAACTTCTGACTCAGATACCAGCATTGGAGACATATTCAGACAAGTCCTGTCCGTCAACATGGCATTCACCGACGCTTATGAAGAAGATGAGGACATGCCTGAAATCCTCGAGCTAGAGCCGTGGGCCCAACAGTTGGATGCACAATGGGAAAAGTGGTTCGAACTAAGAGAACCCCCTACGGAAGATGAGGTTGTACAAGTGGATCTCGGTAGCGAATCTTCTCTAAAACCGATCTTTGTCAGTAAAAGCCTAACAGACGAAGAGCGAGAATCACTACTGGAACTTGTCAAAGAATATATTGACGTGTTCGTATGGAGTTATGAAGACATGCCAGGGTTAGATCCCGATATTGCTATCCACAAACTCAACATTCGGCCAGATGCAAAGCCGGTCAAGCAACAACAGCGACGCTTCCGCCCAGGCATCATGGACGCGATCGAAGTCGAAGTCAACAAACTAATAACCAGCAGCTTCATTCGTGAGGAGCAACATCCTGACTGGGTCGCCAACATAGTTTCGGTCTTCAAGAAGAATGGGAAGATTCGAATCTGCATCGACTTCCGCAATCTGAACGAGGCATGTCCCAAAGATGAATTCCCCCTCCCTATCACAGACATCATGATTGACAACACATGCGGCTTCGAACGTATGTCATTCATGGATGGTTTCTCGGGGTACAACCAGATCAAGATGTCTTCCGACGACGAAAAGCACACATCATTCCGAACACTGATCGGCACGTACTGCTACACAGTCCTGCCCTTTGGTTTAAAGAATGATGGTGCCACATATCAAAAAGCTATGAGTATCATCTTCAGAGAACACTTGCGCAAGACGGTGGAGTGCTACGTTGATGACATCGCCGTCAAGAGTCGCTGTAAGGGAGACCATCTGCAGGATCTGAGAACAGTATTCGACCTGATGCGAGCGCACAATTTGAAAATAAACCCTACAAAGTCCTTCCTGGGCGTATCCAGCGGGAAATTCTTGGGTTTTATCATTACGGCCCAGGGTATCCATGTAGACCCTGAGAAGACGAAGGCAATTATGGAGATGGGTCCCCCGAGAAATCTCTGCGAACTCAGAGGCCTCCAAGGGAGGCTAGCATACATCAGGAGGTTCATTTCTAACCTCTCCGGGCGATGTCGACCATTCACCCGTCTCATGAAGAAAGGCGTCTCATTCGTATGGGACGAGGAATGTCAGCGGGCTTTCGACAGCATCAAAGAATATTTGTCGAACCCTCCAGTCCTGGTGGCTCCGGTCGCTGGAAAACTATTCCTGCTCTACGTACGAGCAATGGAACATTCCCTCGGTGCTCTGCTGGCACAAAACAATGATGCAGGCCATGAACAAGCTATATATTACCTCAGTCGAATGATGATTGGGCTAGAGCACCGATACACCGCTGTGGAGAAGGAATGCCTCGCCCTGGTGTTCGCCATTCAGAAGATGCAACACTATGTTACTGGACAAACCATACATGTGATATCACGAGTCAACCCTCTCAGGGTCCTCATAACGAAACCAGAGGCACTCAGCTCCCGTCTCGCTACATGGGCAATATTGCTGTCCCCTTATCACATGATCTTCGTCCCGCAGAAGGCTGTCAAAGGTCAAGCCCTGGCAGACTTTTTGGCAGCCCACCCGGGCTCGGAGTCGTCCAGAATATATAAAGAAATCCCAGATGAGGTCGCCGACTCGCATGCAACTTCTCACGATGATATATGGCGGATGTTCTTCGATGGTGCCTCAAGAACTGGACCCAAGGGCAACATCATCGTCGGAGTCGGGGTGGTGCTGGTTTCTCCTTCCGGGTTGGTGATCAATCGCGCTTACTCTCTCACGGAGCCCAGCTCTAACAATGTGGCCGAGTACAACGCTTTGGTCATTGGCCTCCAACTTACAAAAGAGCTGGGGGTAGAATATCTTGAAGCATACGGCGATTCTCAGTTAATCGTCAATCAGATCTGGGGCTCATACGAGGTCCGCCATGAAGACATGATCCCCTATCACCAAATAGCGATCAACATTATTTCGTCATTCGAAGGGTTCTTCATCGAACATGTTCCCAGACTCCGAAATATCGAAGCTGATGCCCTAGCTGGCCTTGCTGCTTCCCTAGCAGTGCCAAATCATGCTCATCAATCAGTAGACGTGATAGGCCACGAACTGGTCTGTCCCAAGAACAACGTTCAGTTTATGGCGAGTTATTCCGCCCAGACGATTGACGATGTCTCAGATTAGAGACAGCCATTCATTGACTTCGTCGTCTACGACATCCTGCCCGAAAACCCAAAGGAGGCTACTTCCATCAGAAGGCGTTCTCTCAGATTTTTCTATGATACGGAGACGAAAATATTGTATCGGCGATCCTACGATGGGTTATTGCTTCGGTGTCTGTCAAATGTAGAAGCCAAAGAAGCCGTACATAAAGCTCATGACGGTGTCTCCGGGCCCATCAGCATGGACCCAAATTATAGGACCGTCTCCGCCGAATGGGCTACTACTAGCCCACGATGGTAGCAGATGCGATAGATTATGCAAGAAAGTGCAAGGCTTGCCAAGTCCACGCAGACTTCATCCACCAACCATCCGAATTTCTACATCCGACAGTGGCATCCAGGCCATTCGAAGCATGGGAGATGGATATCATTGGTCCAATCACTCCACCTTCCTCCGGAGGACATCGTTTCATACTTGCGATCACGGATTACTTCTCCAAATGGGCGGAAGCTATCCCACTTGCAGAAGTGATGACTTCAAACGTGATCAGCTTCCTCAAGCATCACGTCATCTATCGCTTTGGACTGCCCCGAAGGATCATCCACGATAATGGTCTGCAGTTTACAAGCCACGTCTTCTATCAGTTTTGCGAGAAGCACAGAATTCAGAATGTTGCTTCGACACCATACAATCCAGCAGCAAATGGATTGGCAGAAGCATTCAACAAAACCATCATCAAGTTACTCAAAAAGTTCGTATCTTCCAACAAACGTGACTGGAACGAGAAGCTTGGTGAATGCTTATGGACATACCGTACCACGGTCCGAACGGCCACAGGGAATACGCCATTCTCTCTGGTGTACGGGAGTGATGCAGTTCTCCCATTGGAGACTCAAATACCCTCACTCTGTATCGCTCTTACTTACCAATTAACGACGGATGATAACTACCGTCGCCGACTGCAAGAATTGGAGGCCTTAAATGAAAAGCGTCTCTTTGCTCAGCAACGAATCGAGCTATACCAAGCACGCATCTCTGGAGCCTTCAACAAGAAGGTCAAAATCAGAACATTCCAAGTAGGTGATCTCGTTCTGGCAGTCAGGAGGCCGATGGTCATGACTCACAAGACCGCCGGCAAGTTCCAGCCAAAGTGGGAAGGCCTATTCATCATCGAGGCTGTATTCTCCAACGGTGCTTACCGCCTCACAAAACAAAATAGAGACTTGCTCATGTTGCCCGTCAACGGCAAGTTCTTGAAAAAATATTATGTCTGAACGACATTCCAGATCATCGAGTCATGTACCCGCTGGTACCTCTGAACTCACCCTCACAACCTTCCAGATTTTTGAGTCATATACCCACTGGTACCTCTGAACTCACCCTCACAACATCCCAGATTATCAAGTCATATACCCGCTAGTACCGCTGAACTCACA
The DNA here is from genome assembly GCA_029216955.1 of Iris pallida. NCBI lineage: Eukaryota > Viridiplantae > Streptophyta > Magnoliopsida > Asparagales > Iridaceae > Iris > Iris pallida. Next base: position 18,625,243 of record JANAVB010023996.1, read on the forward strand.
TCCACAATATCTCATATCATTAAGTCATGTACCCGCTGGTACCGCTGAACTCACATATCTACAATATTCCAAATCATCGAGTCATGTACCTGCTGGTGCCTCTGAACTCACATCCCGGTCACTCTGTCAGATAGTAAGTCATGTATGATCATACCTCTGAACTTTCTTCCTGGAAGAGATCCTCCCTCATGATCCACTACCCGCACTCCCCTGTGCACAAAAAGGGTAACATATCCACAAATTTCCGAAACGGGCATATCCTCATTACCTCTGAGTCGTTCCACTTCCGCCAAAAACAAATCACCCCTTACGTAGAACTTCCATGTCCTCATTACCTCTTAGTCGTTCTATGTACTCCCTCTTCTTTGAGCCCACTCCTGCCATGTCCTCATTACCTCTGAGTGGGAAGGCTCCGTCGAAGAAACCTTCATACTTGCCACGTCCTCATTACCTCTGAGTAAGTATGTCGATTCTCTTTCAACCTATTATCTGTACCCACAACCGGAGTACGACAAGAATAAAAGGTAGGTCCACAAATGTCCTCTGTTGACCATAAATAGCCTCCGTTGAATTCACTCCTGCCATGACCTCATTACCTCTGAGTAGGAAGATTCTACGGTAAAACCCTCAACTTGCCATGTCCTCATTACCTCTGAACAAGTATGTTGGTTCCCTTTTCATCCTATTATCCGTATCCTAAACCAGGGTACGCCAAGGATAATAGGCCCACAAATATCCTTTGCTGAGTTTCTTAGCACAAGCCCACCATCGCTCATCATGCCCCGGGAGCCTAGCTGCTCTACGACATTCTTTTTTTCGATACCAGGAGCATCCATGACTACTTTGCCATGACGGTTCTATGTATCCCCAACCAAACTTGTTACCCGTACCTAAAACCAAGGTATGCCATGGGTAGCAGGTCCACAAACAAGTCCCCCATGCGGGGCAAACACCACCATCATATTACAGGCACAACAAGCAATACAAATGAAGGGTAGAATGGAAAGTACTCTTTAGTTGAAGGAAGAAAAAAGTATTACATCTTTTGGGACCACGTCCCTCTCTCAAAAAAAAGAAAAAGAAAAAGAAAGGAAACAAAAAGAAGAAAAGGCCGACTATGGTTCGGCATTACACAACTCCAAGAGACGGTTTTTCACCAAGGCAGTCCCCCACTCAAGCCTCTGTTTATCTCGGCGCTTGGCCTCTTGGGACAACTGCTCTACGTCATTCAAATACATATACACCTGCCAGTTGTTCTCTATCTTCTTTAGGGCAAGTTCTAGATTGGCAGAGGCCCTACTAAGCTTGTCAGCCTCCTGAATGGCAATCCCTTTCTCAGTACGGGCAGCTTCGAGCTCGGACTCCAGGAAGGCCAGCTTTCTTTGGAGCTCGAGGATCTGTTCCCGGGTATCGGTTACCCCACGGGAGGCATCCGCTTCCTGAGTCGTGCAATCTTCAGTTCGACGGCTCCATTGATCGTACAACCGAGTTAGATCCCGGCGGTCCTTCAATATAGCCGGCTTGAGCGACTCCCGGGCAATCATCACCTTCTCCACCGCGGTAACAAGGAAATTGTGCTCTTGTTTTATCACCGCGGGTAAATCAGCCTGTTGTAGCCTGCGAAACTGGGCCACGAGACGATCAGCTTCTAACAATTTAGGCTCCAGAAGTGTAGCCAGTTCTCCTCCACCAGGGAGTGTTCTAAGGATATTGATCTGCCCGCTGGCGCATTGACGGGCCAGAGTAAAGGGAGTCCCCTTTCTACAGCTGCCTCGATCCCCCTCTTCAGGTGGCGGTGGAAACTGTCGACCACATCCTGGGACACCTCATCCAAAACCTCTGTGGAGGACGGCGTCAGAGGGAGTGTGGCAGGCAGTACCGAAGAAGTAGCCTCAGAACTGACCGTCCCCGCCACCAAGGAAGCAAATTCTGTGCAGAAAGATGCTTGAATAGCGGCTAGCTCCTCTTCCGCCGCCCAAAGAGCTTGGATGCTTGGCAGGGCAGAAAGGTTAACCCCCGAAACTATATTCGCAGCTATATTCACGGCAGAGGGCGCAGGAAGCATTGTTCCTTGCCCTAGCTGTACTGCTATCTGGGCTCTCGAACTCGACCTAGATGGAGGCCCCTCCATGCAGGGAGGAGGCACATGTGCTTCCATCAGATCCCCTCTGGTGGGGTCTTCCCCAGCAACATCCGTCACCGACAATAAAGGGGTAGGACCTGAACGTCCAAAGCAACCATTAATCGACGTAACCCGAAGGATAGGATGATGGAGTAAATAGGTTTCTTCATAAGTTAAGGTTTGACTTGTCTTACCAGGAGAAGAGCATGGAGGTTGTGGCTCGTTCACAGCTGGCGTATTTTCTCCATCCACGGCTTCCGATCCGAATTCAACGGGTCTCTCTGTCACGGCCATCCCTGAAAGGGAGCCAGCCAGGACAGTGTTATCCTGTTGAAGTTCAGATGTCTCAGGAACGGGTGCAGTAGAACCCCCATCCTCCTGAGTTGAGGTCACAGCAAGGTGAGACTCCTCGACCACCTCCGAAAGAACCCCAGCAGCAATGATATCAGTGCACACATCACTGACCAGATGGGACAAGATCGTATCGACCTCGGCAATCGGGTCCTGAGGAACAAACTCATCTGACGCCTATAAAGAATAAAAGAAAAAACGATTAGGCCATAACATAGAAGAAGAAAGAAGGAGGTAGTTGAAACTTAAATCACCTCAGAAACAACGTCAACATCATCAATAAACAGCCTGCGACGTCTTACCGCAGCATGCTTTATGGAATAGGTTCGGCCATCAGCGGTAGTTACGCGCCTGCTTCGCTTACGCGAAGGACCGGGCACGACAGATAGTTGATCCTCCACCACCTCATCAGGCCAAGTATGCGGCTGACCCACCACCCCTTCATCCGGCATAATCGGGAGCTGATTCCCAACTTCCTCGTCAGAAGAATAAGACGAGTCATTGGCATCTTGCTCATCATCCTCCTCGTCCACCGTAGTAGACTCTGAGTCCGGCGCAGGAACCCTGTTCGCCCCTCTCTTCCTTTTCTTAGATCCCTCGGGCTTCTCGGCCAGGCCAGTGCCAGCAATGAAGCTAGTACTCATGTCAAAATTGACAGGTAGCTTGCTCGCTGCAACGTGATAAAGGGCCGCCATGTACAAAATATCCTCTGCCGTCTTAGCATCAGGGATCAAGAAGCCAGCCCGGGTATGGACCGTATTGTAATAATGCCAAGCCCGGATGCCATCGAGTACGCTGCCCTCAGAGCCCAGGCAAGCGCTGGGACAATCAAGGAATAGCTGACTATATCCGAATTGACGGGAAAATCTACTGGGCAGATAAGGCACTAAGTATACGTTATTTCGGTAATGATATACTAAGTGCGCAGGGCGAATATTGCGCAGCCAAAGAAGCATCTTCTCAGATAAAAGTTGGGAAGGATCAACACCATCAACGTGTACTCCCTTCACTTCTCTAGTGGTAAATTGAGGAAGGGAGACAAAAAATTCGGGCCCGTCAACTCTCGCCAACGCCCTTCGGCAGGCCGGCATGGTATCATGCTCCCAAGGCTGATGACGGTATTGGAAAAGGAAGGCGTCATCATCAGTTACACCATCTTCAGAGCCCGGTCTCATCAAGGACCGGTAATGCATCAATAACCACCGCATAAGGTAATGGTATGGTAGTTCTATCCGTTTAAAGTCCATCGTCGTATCGCGAGCAATGACTTTAGACGAAAATGTGCGGAGGCCGTGGTGTATGCTACACACTATAGCCGAAAGAAGGGCCAGTCTGACTTTGAAGACCAGCTTCACAGCTGGAAGAATGAAGTGGCGGCTGATCTTTTCAGTAGAACCTGCCCCTCCTGAGACTACGCAATTCCGTAGCCACACCATCAAGAACCCGGCCAAAGGTGCTTTTTCAGACATCTCCCGGGTACCGTAGTAGAAATAACTGAAGGAGTCAGTACGACTCCCAAATCTGTCGCGTTTGGACCTCGACCTTTTTGCATTCAACTTCAGGTCCCTTATCTCCGCTTGGATTTGAGGACGCTGAGAAGAAACCCGGCCGGAAGGACTAAATTTGAAAAGATACGCGACCCAAGCCGGGGTATGAGGGGCGGTCCCTTCCGAACTATTCTCCTTCTTAATAGCAGCCTGGTGACAGATGCTATGGTGGCACAAAAGTTCCCGATACACAGCGACGAAACCCGAGAACCGTCGATCCAGATCGTCGAATTCCTCGTTCGTTGGAGTGTATACTTCAAAAGCCTCGCCTCCCCACGGCAGCTTAGAAACAGCGTGCATTTCATGGAGGGCAAGGCCCAACTCTCCTCCGGGCACAAAGAAAGTCCTTGTGTGCCGGTTATACATCTCCAAAAGTTCCATAAATAAAGGCTTGTTAATGGACAACCCGTAATAGGTGCCCCGGATGGCGTAGTAGAGATCAATCTCCCGAAAGAATTCCCCGTAGTTCCTTAGGATCCAGGAGGTAAGATTGGTCCCTGTAGGAATGGGATTTATCCAATTCACCAGCGACAACCTGCCCACAGGATAAGACCCCTTACGAGCGAGTTGAATCAGAAAGGTATCAGCTCGAGTAAAAGTAAAGTTGGGACCCGTCACGTTTATAAAAGTACCAGGAAGCAGCCCCATCACACTCCAACTAACTGATTCCTTGCCCGTACTTGCTGACCCTGTACGCCTATTATAGTGGATATTGCCCACGAACATCCCCGACTGGGTAGGAGTTAGGGAGCCCGCCATTCTCCTACTCAACGGTACCATGTTAAACCATGAGAGGGGAAAATACTGCTCCATCTCGGGAATGTGGATCTCCACCCCGTCCACAGTAAAGTCCTAATTCTCAGAGACGTCCAGCAATCGGGAGTTCTTTATGGAGAAGGCATCCCCGAAGAGAAAGGTCGGTTTCAGATATTCTCCGTCCAGTTTCCCCGAATTCATCATAGAACAAAAGAAGTGGAAAGGTTGGTTGGTAATGGCAGCCACCCTCTCCCTAGGTTCATTAGTGGGAAGCTGGTCCATTATCTGTCGAATTAAGCTGTCGAGCCGCACGCCCACGACAAATTGAGCTGAACCCACAAGAGGCTCTCCTGCCGGGTTGGTTGGGAGGTTCACTAGAAAAGGACAAAAGAGAAACAGGATTAAAAAATGGTTAAAGCGAAATCACTGAACGAATCTCGAAAAGAAGTTCCTACGAGCCTATGCGGTTTGGATCAACGAAGCCTTATGCGGCTCAATTTTAACTGGGCTTCAGATAGCACGGCTTCAGGGGAGCTTATACGATTCAGGTCAAACGCAGCCTCATGCAGTCCAAATCAGATGGGTGTTCCATATGACACTGGTGCGATAGCTTATGCGGATCAGTTGAACATATGTGGTTCTAACAGAAGAGCTTATGCGGCGCTAAATGCTATGCGGTTCAATTTGTCAGAAACATATGCGGCTTCGATCAAAGGAGACTTCATACGGCTCATATCCGGAGACTCAAATCCTTCTCATGCGGCTCAAACATAGGGTATCACCTATGCAGCTCGGATATGAGATGGTCATGCGGCCCATATAGCATATACGGCTCCATCATGGTCAAACTTGGGATGAGGGCTTGTGCATAAATATGCAACAGAGCCATGGGTTCTTAGGATTCAAAATGTCCAAATGCAACCCTTACCATTAAAAGCAGGACGGACATCAGGGTGCACTTCGAGCACGACGGCTGACGAGGAAGCCGCCTTCTTCCCCTTCGCAGCAGCAACGACATTAGAAGATTTGGGGGCCATGTTTGACGATCGGAGAAGGAAAATGAGGAAAGAAAGGCAAGACAGCAATAGTTGAACGAAGGAGAAAGTAAAGAAATCCCCCCGACCGTACTCATCCATATTTATAAACAAAAGTGAGGCATTTCGATCCCCATGCATACACGAAGACCGACTCTTCGGTTATCAAGGTGAGCCGCCGAAAATGAAAGCCAAACTCCTCGGATCCCGTACCGAAAAGTAGCCTTTAAAGCTGACAACAAATCAACAGCATTTAATGCAAAAGATTGCCATACGTGGCAATGATGATGTGGCCGAAAGTCTCCTGCGGCTAAGCCCTCCATGCGGCTGAAACATCCATGCGGCCAGGACTTCATATGCGGCCAGAAGAATACAACCATGCTTCTTATTCAAAGTATTTCAATTTTGCAAATTGAAAACTTTGAAGGGGGTCTTGTAGAAGCATGGAAAATACTAAAGACAGATTCATGCGGCACAAGGGACTATGCGGCTCAAGACGTCCTACGCGGCTCAGAACAGAAGACACGTGGCTTGTAAAACAGTTCTCCCCTCCTACATTAATTACTTTGACGGCTGACAACTCTGAAAAAGTGGCAGCCCTGACACAAAAGAGGTAATTATGACTCTGTCATAATGACAGACCCCTAGGGAAGCGAAGGAGATCTCTGACACAATCCCTCGAGATCCAGAAAATGCCACGTGGTCCTGACACGTGGACAGTCATATGCGGCTCGAGCTAAGACTTCCCATGCGGTTCAGGATGAGGCTGCCTTATGCGGCTCAGGCCGAAACAGTCTCATGCGGCTCAAGCAGAGGCCCTCCCATGCGGTTCGCAAGGATCATCTCCATGCAGCTCATTACCCATTATGCGGCTCAAATTATCATATGGTTCGAGGGTTCGGGGGGCCACTCCCCAAGCAGACCCGACACGTGGCCAGTCTTATGCAGCTCCATCCTTATGCGGCTCAACCCTTATGCGGCTCAATCCTCATAGTGACTCCCAGGACACGTGTCATCAAGCCAATCAATTTTCCAGATTTATTGTAGTCAAAGATTGGGTCAAATCCCAATAATCTGGGACACATGGCAGGAGAATGAATTAAACTTATTCATCCAGATTCGCAGACATCAGCAAATCATCATCACGAGGATTCCTTCCAATCAGCATTAATTACTGATGGGATTTGGTGCAATCCACATTAAGTGGCCCAGATTTATCACACTCAAGATTAATGGTCCAGATTGATCAATCAACAGGCCGCCGCCACTCTAAGGGATAATCACTGCAAACCCTAATGATTGCATTCCCCTTCTTATAAATAGCGAGGTACCATTCCCTTACAAGAGGACCCCTTTTAGAGATCAGAGAGCATTAGAAGACTTGGAGAAAAAGAGCAGAGAGAGAGCAAAGAGAGCATTTCTTCAACGCCAAGCAATCTTCCGGAGCCAAGGCTACATACCGATCGTCCAAGGAGTAAGGCAGAGCGGCCGTCGCTTTCCCGAGCCTCTATCGTCACCCTCTAGAATCTAAAATAAACAATTGTACTTAGATTGCTGTACCTAGGTTTTCGTCCCTAGGCTTTCTTTGTACAAGCGAGTTTGTAACGTGAAGTAAAAGTCCAGTCCTCCAATAATTGTTCTGCTTTTTTATATTTCATGGCAAACAACGTGTCGTGTGTCGTGTCTACGAACGTGTTGAACTTGTGCATGAGACAGTGCACTGTGTTCTGATTGCTCGTGTGTTAGTTTTCATATTGGACACGTTTGTGTCCACTTGGTTGGACACAGACACCCTACATGACACATACACATGTGCACTAATCATTATCAACCAATTAATTAGAATATTAACTGTGAATTGAATTCGAAATTGGGATTTCCTTAAAGTTCTGATACCATGTTCTGATTTTTATCCCCTGAGTTTTAAATGATTTTTTAACTAATTAATTAGATGTTTTTGTATATGTACACATGTCTGTGTGCATGTGATCAACCTGAGAATTAGGTAGGCTACCTGGGAATCAATAGTATTTGTTGTTCATCCTATTTTTTGAGATTTAATAGGTTTTAAGTTGTCAATTAATGTTTAAGTTAATATTGTTAACATTCGAACATGCCTGGGAATTTGGGTTATTGCCTGTGTGACACTGAAATCTAAACTCTCCCATCTATCTATATTCGACACACACCCACACATTCATTGAATCTGGAAACACACACCACACACACACACATGTTCACAAACTTGTGATGTTAAATCAGAAATCTGAACACAACTATATGTACTGCTACCACATACATTATACACACACACATGATCACAAGAATCTAGAAAATTGAAACTCACACACACTCTAAAACCTAAGAACACTACTGCTACATACACACACACCCCCTACTGCTATACAAACACACACACACCCTACTGTTAAACACACACACACACATGGAACACGCACACATATACACCGCTGTCACTCTATCCCTCTATATATATATATATATATGTGTGTGTGTGTGTGTGTGTATATATATATATATATATATATATATATATATATATATATATATATATATATATATATATATATATTCATGCATGATAATATGTAAATATATATATATATATATATATATATATATATATATATATATATATATATATATATATATATATATATATTTATATATATATATATATATATATATATATATATATATATATATATATATATATATATATATATATATTCATGCATGATAATATGTAAATATATATATATGTATGATTGCCTATATATATTTTGTATATGTATATACATATATATATATATATATATATATATATATATATATATATATATAAAATATATATATATATATATATATATATATATATATATATATATATATATATATATATATATATATATATATATATATATATATATATATATTCATGCATGATAATATGTAAATATATATATGTATGATTGCCTATATATATTTTGTATTTGTAAAATGTGGTGAATACATATATGTGTATGCCAATATAGATATGTGTATAGACATATAGCCTTATATGATTTTCCTATGTGTGCCTTATATACATTATGTGTATATATACATAAAATTGTGTGTTTGATAGTTTGTGTAGCCTTGTGACTTGTGTGAATGCTAGGATAGGCATGGTTAGGCTTAGTGAGAATTGTCTGGGTTAGGACTTGACCTAGTTGACCTAGTTTGACTAGTGTAGTTGACTAGAGTTGACCAAAGGTTGACTTTAGCCTAGATTGATCCAAACATCATGTAGAATGCATTGTAATGTTCTATTTTACCATTATGGAGATATTGTGACTATTGTTGTTCTAAATAGGAGTCAGACACTGCTCATCAGACAGTATTTTCACTTTAGATACTCAGGTTATCAGGCGAGTACATTTTTTGACCGTTTTATACTTGATAGGATTTACATTTATGCTCTAGATTACTTTACTTGATGCTGTCATGTTGTTAACATGGATTGGTACTATATGGATCCCTTCATGAGATGTTATCTCCCTCGGGAGCATCGGGTTAAAGTATGTCATGTGCATTTCACTTTCATCATGTACTCTGATGCTTTCACCATTCATGTGCACTCTTGTGATTCATGTACTCTCATGTTCACAGAGCCTCCATGTATTCAATCATGTGCACCCATTTATGGGCCTTCATGTGATATCTTGTGCAATAACATAACCTGTCTGGATCCTTGTGTATTGATTGGGGTACGGGGGAGTATAAATGGTCATGTGAACAATTCCAAAGTAGTATACTCATGTGCAAACTCTTAGATTACTCATGTACAAATTCAAGCCGTTCACATGTCTATCTTGTACTCTACAAACTAGCCATGTTAGTTCTTTACTTATATTGGATATTTTTTTACAGTCATCTCTTTTATTTCATATATTTTCCAGCATTTCATGTATCTTACTCTATAGCATATTTACATATCCTGTCATGTTATGAACTACGTGAGATGTACTGTGCTCGCTCCTGTCCTGACTGGACATGTTGAAAATATTACAGAGGACGAGGATGAGGCGTGTTGTACCACCTACTACGAGACAACATTAGAGGACACCTGTGACTTAGACTTCCAGCAGGATCCATTACCTGCTGACGACACTCCTATAGTTTAGTTATCTTATTTCAGTTGTATCTCATCTGGATATTTGTATTAGAGATTGTGATGATGTAGATTGTGGAGCTTGTTAGATGTTTATCTTAGACACTTTGGATTCTCTCTTTTATCGTATTTCATCTGTGGATTCTGTTGATATTCTTATCTATCTTATCGTACATCTTCCTTAGCTGTGATTGAGATTTGTACTTTATATTATTCCTCCATTCGGGGAGTATAACTGTACAATGTACCTTATAATTGTTAAATGTATGCGACCTAGGACAGCGTTCTACCACCGACACGGCGGCGTAGGCTGGACGTACCCACTTCTTGTGCCCCTACACTGGGTGCGGGTCGTGACAAGTTTAAAGAGATTTGATGGTGATTTATATGAATATTTTTATAGTTTTATGATTTTTTAATAGGTATTTGTCTGTCGATACTTACATGTCGTATTTGATCTGTATTTGGTATGAAAATATGGATTTTGATGGCGATTTATGTGTAGACGCCCTATTATTAAGTTAGTGGTTTTATAATGATCTTGTATATCATATGATTGTCAAAGTTGTTTCTAGATAAGGATCGAAGGTGCATGTTTTGGATGCTAATTTTGTGAATATTTGAACTTTTGTTAGCTTGACAATATTCTTAAATGTGGTATTATGTTATTCTTTTATGTTTATGTATTGTTCAGTTATATTGAGAATTGTTATTCCCTAGATACGGTGCTTCTTCGTTCCCTAGAATAGTTATTCCCTTAACTTGGGGTGCAACAACATCACTGATACATGTTTGGTACATTTAAAATGTGAACCTCCAATATCTTCTTGCATGCCCATTTGTTGCAAGATATTGCTGATAGAAGTTTGATTCTTAAAGCTTAGAATGTTGAACCCAAAGGTTGGAAAGGGTTCAAATAGTTCTGCATCATTTATACTTCCACTGTGTATAAATAGATCTTTTACCTTTCCATAAATCCAAGAAATATGATACTAGCATATATGACACTTTCTACTTTTGGTGCAAATTAAATCAAAATGCTGATATATGTAGTCATTATTAGTTAATTTGGTGTTGTATATTTCAAATCATGATTTTATTCAAGTCTTTTTTTCAAACTTGAAGATTTGCCTTCTTTTCACCTTGATAGTATTAATACTTTCGTACAATCATTTTATTTCACTTGGATTACTGCTTTTTTGATACATGCCTCCCTAGGGGTCCTTATAACGAGCATTATGTATTAGTTTGGGGCTGTAAGGAAATAATATGACTTTGGGTGAACTTATTTCAAAATTAGCAGTCTAAGGAAACTATATCTGAAACTTTTTCATTTCTTTTGTGATCCTGAAGGTATTCTGCATACTTTGTGTTGAATATATGTTCTTTTAATCAGAAATATAAAGTTAGTTGATATTGGCTTGTGCCAATATTATTCTTATTTGTCATGTTTACATTTTCCCTCACATGTTAGAATCTGGTTGAATAGATAAGAAAATAAGAAAGCTACAAGACAATGTTGCAGCTATAAATTTTAATGCAAATAGTAGAATAGGGAAGAGGTTAATGGCCAAGTGTAGAACATTTCAAGAGGAAAATGCGGAGATTGGGGCAACGGCTTGTGAAGAAAAGGTATGTTCTGTGAATCATTTTTATCTAGCACTTCTAGTGAATTCAGACAATTATATCAACATTTATTGTGTATTGTATTCTTCCTTTTCCCACGGAGAACAAGAAATTAACGTGGGAGTTTGATGTTTAAGGGATTCATTTCTTATATATATATGTTCATGTTACAATTAGTCCTTTTATTTTTACTGTCCTTTGCAGGACTATGTTAATTGATATCTACATGCATGTGTGCATACTCGCTCATCTACTCATATATTCACGATCAGACATTTTGTCCCATCTTTACTTTTTCATGCATGCATTTATTTAGCTGGAGCCACTTAAGAACTGTGCTAGTCTTCTCTTCTGGCAGTCTAACCACAGGCTTTATTGAGTTTCCTTTGTAAAAATACAAAGATAAAAATCATAACTTGGCATTGCCAGTATATTTCAAATCATAACATATAATAGAAAGTTGGCTAATGCTAGAAACTTCCAGAATCCAGATTCAAGAATGGTTCTGATTGGAAGTCAGGATCGGTGTCTGGATCGTAGTATTATGATGCTAAAATCCAATGCATGCATTATTTAGAAAAGCATAATGATTTAAGCTCCCTTAAGCAATGTGAAGGATATGAGTGTTATGTTTTTTAATACCGAGAGAGAAGACATGATCGTGGATTTGGTATTTGTTATTGTAGAAATATTGTAAGCAGGTAAAATTATGTGTAATTTAGTTCAACGTGAAACTAAAATCTTCCTGCGTATTTGTTGTAGAAACATTATGGTCTTAGTAGATCCCATAGAAGGCACAGTATAGTGCATGTTTCGTACATAAGAATTAAGAGTATTTCTCTTCTGTTTGGCTTTCTTATTGTCTCGACTCTGATGAATACTTTAATAGCCTAATCTCAAGATCACTATTTGTATATACCTACCAACTCACATACTTGTCAAACAATAAGCAAATCATTTCATTGGATGATTCACACTGCTCATAAGCTCACTCGTCAAGTAATCAAGGTCCTACTTCTGGAAAATGAGTTGGTGTGTCGTCAAGAATACTAACGTAGAGCATCTTCAGGATACTGGGTTATGTGGTCACTGCTTCGACACTTTGTGAGCTATCTAATTAAAAATCTGTACAAATTGGTATGTACAGTTTGGAACTTCTTGTCTTTCTTTTTTAGTGGTTTGTACAGTTAGCAAGTCCTTGCTAATATATTGGCATGTCTTTATTTCATTTGCAAGTCCTTCAAAAGCATTATGGATTTACTTAAATGACGGATGGCGACTCTTATGGGAAAAATATTTTGGGATAATTTTGTGAAAGTTTAATAGATGATTCATAAACATGGTGTCGTGCTTAATATTTTTGGTTCATTTTGTAAGTAGTGGTGGAGATGGTGATGGGTTCATTTTGTAAGTAATGGTGTGGGTGATGTATTGTATTGTGGATTTATTTTGTAAATTATGGTAAAGGATGCTTAATGTTAACCTTTTTTTTGTTGTTTACCAATTGAACATCATAGTTATATATGGATTTTGTTGTCTTCTAATTAGTGTAATATGTTTTCCTATTTTGTAAATGATAGTAAAGAATACTTGATGTTGTTAAGCTTTTTTTGTTCGGGTCAAGTATTCTTTACTATCATTTACAAAATAGGAAAACATATTACACTAATTAGAAGACAACAAAAGCTTAAAATTATTCTTTGCATTTTCAACAACGTCGTGCGGCCATGATCATCTAAACTTTGTTATTTGTGTATTTAAATTATATGTTTTATAGGTGGAAAATGCAAAGAATAATTTTAAACTTTTGGGACGTTATGCAATTGTCCTAGATATAAATGACATCCTTTTGTGACGCAGGTAGTAACTTTATGATGAATGTATGAATGTTATTCGTCACAAACTCTTATATTTTGAGACAGTTTAGTAAACCATCATAAATATATAATAATTCAAACTCTTTTGGTACAATTAGGTTTTTTGACCCTACAACCAAATTAGGACGGTTTTTTTTTGGCCTCAAACTTTTAGCCACACAACCCTAATAGCATTGCTACTTTCCGTCCTAAAATTCGTACCAAATAACGATTTATGACGGTTATGGGCCTTTTTAACACGGATTTTTGGCGTCCCCAGAAGACACTTTTTTTAGTGACCTAAACCAATTGCAATCTCTTCCTCTTGAAGAGAGGAAGTGTCTATCGTCTAGATAGGAAGGATTTGGAGCAATTTGTCCATTGGAGCTTGGTGGGAGATTTGTTCTAGAAGTTTTCATTGGGATTCCAACTCCCAATTGGTAAGAGCCTCTAAACATTTTTAATTTCTGTTTTCTTTCCATAGATGCATTCATTTAGGGTCCCTTATCAATAGGTAGAGTTTGGTTCGAATTCGAATCCATTTAGGGTGTGTATCGCAAGAATATCATATACGTGTCTCAAATGTTCGATGAAATGTCACCTTATCAATAGGCAGAGTTTGGTTCTAATTTCTGATATAATTATATATTTGGGTTGCTAATTACCAACATAGTGCATGTGTATTGGATTATAGGGATTTCGAAGCAGTTTGATAGGTTTATTTGGACACGACGATACTCGGCCTGGGTTTTGGCCATGAATAGTGCATGCCCGGCTACTAGGGTCTCTGTTCCTGACTGAGATACCTTGGTTTCACTATCTAATAACTGATTTGGGTTGATCTAGTGACTGACAGGTAGCCTTGGGCTTTGGGCTTCGAGCCATGGCCATTTTATGATGTGCCCTGACCTGCAGATCTTATTTTTGTGCAGTCGATTGCTTGTACACTTCAATTGACACCATTGTTGTACACTTCGTTGACATGTCTCCACACACCCTTCATATTGCATTGCTCGGCTACACACACATGTCTGAACCACTGCATTGATCCATATTACCTGCATTCGAACACTTTGCTGTGTCTACAACACTATACTCACTGCACTTATTGGTCAGTATCACTCATACCAGGAACTGCACATACATCCCACGCATCCATCTGCCTATGTCCCATATCCTAGAGTCTACTGCAATTCATTACCTATCTTGCACCCACTAGAGATTACACTGCACACATTGCATCTGCCCCTTCATTAATTATTGTCCTACATACATGCTCTCCTTTCTGTCCAAGTAATACTCAGATAATGAGCTTAGCCAGACATGTTAGTTTTCTCTTGATGTCCTGCGCCCCTTTGGTCCACTACACATGTTTAGCATCTGACCTTTGTGCATGTATCATATTCTCATTGCCATCTAACTGATACTCTTAGAGGATTAGTTAGTTTACATTTATTGCAGACATTCACTGCACTTGGGTGGCCTTTGTTTTACATGTTAAGGGCAGTCACCAGGTTTGATGTTCAGTATTACACTAAGCATCATGTTCATCTCTACCAAATAAATCAACCACCATGTTAGGCCTAACATCAAGTGTTCAGACCTAATGGCTTTAGCCATTCTCTTGGTATCCTGTATTTGGGATATCCAACTTGAAGTATCAGACAGTTGAGTATTTCCCTCACCTATTCTGTACAGCCATGTTGGACTAAACCATGCTACCCACTTTATCCATTGTTCAATTATGAGCATTCCTTTAGTTATGTCCAGCTATATATAATCTTCTCTGCATACTCTTGATGATATTGAGGTTCAGTTGTCTGGACTTCTGTTCAGAGGTTGGGAAATGTGAAGCTCGAGCACATACTTATAGTTGAAGTCCTAATCCATGACCAATAGAACATTTGTCTTGTTTTGGGTATGAAGCAGTCATATCCTTGATCAATTTATATATATAGGTTGTTGTCTATTACTGCATGCCTTGTTCAGTCTCTTGAACTATCTTGTTCAGTTCCTCCACCTTACCATGACCTGCACACTTGGTATCTGTAGCCATAACCTATAGTTCAATCCTGGGTTGCAGCATATATCTTTGATTTGATTTTTCTATTAGAGTAGGTAGCAAGTCCATTCCCTTGGACTTGAGTTCAGATAGTAAACCTATTGTCCTATTTCCACATAATGTTTTGTCCCACCATGTTACTTTTCTTGTACAGCAGTTATCAGATTTGAAGTGATGAACACGAATTGGGATTTCCTTAGTGATGGTAGTTCACTCTTCATGATCATCTGAGGTTCTGTCTTGAATATCTATAATGGTTCAGCCAAATCATTATTCTGCCATCTGAGTCCTAAACCCCCTTTTATCAGTTAAGTAGTATCCTTTTGTATCCAATTCCCATTCTTGTAACAGACCCCAATTAGTTAGG
Organism: Iris pallida; assembly: GCA_029216955.1. Classification (NCBI taxonomy): domain Eukaryota; kingdom Viridiplantae; phylum Streptophyta; class Magnoliopsida; order Asparagales; family Iridaceae; genus Iris; species Iris pallida. The sequence continues at coordinate 18,641,138 of JANAVB010023996.1, forward strand.
ATATGTCCAGATTTGAGTGTCATTCTTCAATACATGTGAAGTCCATTTTAATTCGAGTATCGGACTTTTGTAAATGCCCTGCCCCTTTTAGTTTAGACATTAGCCTATTTCATTATTCATGTTTCAGTTGATCACTTTTGTCCATCTTCATATCCTATGTAATGATCAGTCGAGCCCACCATCTAGAACATGTCATTCCATGCATTATTCTGTTTGCTTTGGTATCAGTTGGTAGATTATGTCCTTTGGTTCAGAGGTAAGATGAGTAGAGGAACTATCTTAATGTTTAGTCCTTCCACTGAGTTCAACCTTTATATTCTTATCTTGAACAATTAAGTTTTAGAATTTGAACACCTTAGGTTCTGTCTGGAACATCACATAACGTTCTGTCCCTCTTTTATGTTAAGCCATATTATATTGTATTCGATCCCTACTGACACTGGCGGAGGATAAGCTGGGCTGACCCGGGCTACAGCCCGGGCTTGAAATGAGATAAATACTAGTAGCTACCAAGTAATTATCATAGGTAGATCTCAGTACAGTTGGTTGAGACATTGGGTATTTGCATTGAAGGACCACTGTTCGAATCTTAGCAGTACTGATTTTGGAATTTTTGTAGATTTGAGTTAACGGATAATATTTTTTTCACTTAGCCCCCTCTAATTTTTTTTCCTGCCTCCGCCCTTGCCTACTGAACACTTGAGTTCAAACCATCCTTATTTGTTCAAGTATTGAACTAGCTGTTCGGTTCCCTCCCATATCTTTCTTTGGGTTAGGCTTTGTAGCAAGTTTTGCCCTTGTTGTAGATTGCTCAGTCCTTGCATGATGTCTCATAGCATATGGTATATAGATATAGCCTATAGTAGCACATGTAGACATATATATTGTAGGTATATATATATTTTTTTATATATAGAAGGATTTGACCAGTGGTTGACAAGGTTAGATATGGTATATATATATTGACCTTTTGATAGGGATATTTGAATAGAGTATCCTATAGCACACTATAGGATAAATGTGTAATATGGGATACCTTGGTATATGGATATTGAGTCAGGATTTGTAATGTAGCCATAGGCTATAGGACTTGAGCCATAGAGTAGTAGTAGAGTTGGCTTTAGGTGATTAGTCCATTTTGGTTTGACCCTTAGCCTAGAACTTCATGAGCCAGTTGTCAAACCCTAGATGGCAATTGACCAAGATTGACATAGGAGTCTAAGTTGATTTAGTTGACCAGAGTTTACTTTCGGTTGACTTTGACCTAGAGGCATGTATATTGTATAATATATTTCAATTATTCGATGTTGAACACATTATAACCTGTATTTCTCTAAATAGGACTCTGTGATTCCAGTTTGGACATCTATACATATCAATTGCTCAGGGTATCAGGCGAGAACATTTTCGGTTAGTTTTCATAAATGATAGTATCTATATTGACTGCTTTAGACTACTTTACTTGATGCTGACATATTGTTATCACGGACCAGTACTCTATGGATCTTGTCATGCGATGTTATCCCCTCAGCATATACATCGGATATTTCATGTTCATGTACTTTACCATGTGCATCGTGTACTCCTTGTATTCGTATTAATCATATACAAATCGTGTGCTCTCATGTACTCTTATGTGCTCACATGTGTTTATTGTGCAAAACTAACCATCATGTACGTAACATAAGTTGGTCGGATCCTTGTGTATTGATTGGGGTAGAGGGAGTAGAAGTGGTCATATGATTAAATCCCTCTAGTGTAAAATTGGCATGTCCATTATACCCTCACGTATAATGGAGTTACCGTAGAATAAACATGTGCAACCTATGCCAATCACATAATCCTCTTGTGCTCTAAAACACTTATATTTATTATAGTTCATAGTTTCTTACTATATTTCATGATTCACCTTACTTATCTATATCTCCTGTATTCTTGCATTTCTTTACAGTACGTCATGTATTTTATTCTACTGTTAGCTCTATATTTCCTACCATGCTTTGGAACTGCTTTAAGAGATATGTGCTTGTTCCAGTCCTGACATGATAACGTTGAAAATTGTATAGATAATTTGGAGGATTCCAGCTAGCCTACAGGAGACACCAGTGTAGCTTGGAGTAGATTGCTAGGTTATTGTCTAGTTGCTATTTTTAGTTATTTCATGAGTTGTAATTATTTTATACTCTGTGGGTGTGGTGATGTTAATACTTAAACTTCTTCAAATCTGGTTTTGTATTAAACATTGTGATCCTTCTGTCTATTCTATTTCATGCTGATTATCTTTCATAGATATTTTGTGATTGAGTTGTGTCCTTTTGAGATAGTCCTCCGTTAGGAGAGTATATTATATTGTATTTATTTATGATTGAGACCTAGGACAGCGTTCTACTGCCGACACTGTGGCATAGGCTGGACGTACCTACGGTCTCGTGCCCTTTCACTGAGGGTCGTGACAAAGCTCGATCGCATCCACATCGACCGTGGCATTTCTCTTAGCATCATCCTTAGGAGTTTACTCCAAGCTTTAGGGATCCCGATGCATCGACTAACTGCGTCAAATACTACAATCTGCGGCTTCAGCGCTAGGAAGAGTGAACCTCTGGGCAAGATTCGCCTGAAATGCCAAATAGGTGATCTCTAGACTGAAGTAACTTGCTACGTCATTGCCGCAGACATAAACTACAATATGCTATTAGGACGACCATGGATTGATGAATATATGATCATGCCCTCTACTCTCCATCAATGCATGAAGTATGTGGCCAGTGACGGGACTATTAAGATCGAGTCCACTAACATCGATCCCTTTCGAGGACTCGAAAGATACTATACAGATGCTGATCTGTATAAATCAGTCCTATGGGACGACGACGCCAATGATGCCGACAACGAAGCAGAGAGCGCAGCTATCGCTGATGAACCGTTGAAGGTTCAATTAAAGAGGAAACCTCCCAAGTCATCTACTCCCCTTGTCATCAAGCTCTGAGGCAAAGCTTCGGCTCGATCATACTCAACAATGTCAGAAGCTTTCCTGGAGCCCGTGCAAATAAGACTTCTCCGGAGGGCTCCAAAGCCAACTCTGAGGTCATACGAACCTCCGACTGCAGTGCCCTTAGCTGTCAAGCTGAAGGGGAAACGTCCTCCACCTTCCTCCGAGACAGCCCTCGTGCTCACGGTTGAAGAGTTGGAAAACTACGTATGTGCCAATACCGAGGTACACACTCTAGATGATGTAATCCCTCGAGATAAAATTTCGTATTTCATTAATAGGAAGTTGTCTTTGAATTACTTTTATGTGCATTAGAATACTAGGTATTTCTTAGACAATGCTCTATATATATTGCAAACATAAGTGAAAACCGCTAACGTCGCAAGCCGAGTTGTCCCATCCCAAGCCTCCTACTTCTTGATTCCAGCATGGAAGAAGTAGGAGGAACCCATCATCTTCGGCCGATTGAAGCATCCGCAGCGACTGGCTCTGGCAGAACCAGAACTCGATAACGGCAAGATACAACTCTACAGTTACACTACTCAAGCCAAACACCTAATCCAGAAAATGGGTTACGACCTGAGAAGTGACAGGGGACTGAACTATGGCAAAAGCCGACGTCTTCCCTTACTACTTCGTACCCCGAAGGCAAATCCTAAAATTACTACCAACGTACTCACTGGGGTTGGGTTACGTTACGCCCACAACAACTTCGAAAAGCTCTGAGCCGGAGGTCCTGATGCATCCACATTCCTCCGAATCCTCAACCTGGGACTTCGATACTAGTATTGGTAAGGCCTTCAAAAAGATATTGTCTATCAATATGGTCTCCGTAGATCTCCCAGTCGAGGATAAAGACCAAATACTTGAATTCTTCGAAGATGAACCCTGGGCTCAATGTTTCGAATCCCAATGGAAATGGCGATTCGAACAATGCGAACCTGCCACTGAAGATGAAGTCGTCCAAGTCGAAATAAAAGAAGAGGCTTCCCCAAAACCCATATTCATTAACAAAAGCTTGACGGAAGAAGACAAAGAATCTTTGGTACAGCTTATCCGAGAGTACGTCAATGTCTTTGCTTGGAGCTACGAGGACGTGCCAGGTTTAGACCCCCAAGTCGCTATGCACCGTCTCAACATCCTACCCGACGCAAAGCCTGTTAAACAGCAACAGCAGCATTTTCGCTACAACATCTTGGATGCTATCGATGAAGAAGTCGACAACTCTTAGAGAGTGGCTTCATTCGCGAAGAACAACACACAGATTGGCTGGCCAACATTGTCCTAGTCACTAAGAAGAACGAGAAAATTTGGGTTTGTATAGACTTCAGGGATCTCAACTCAGCCTGCCCAAAAGACGAGTTTTCCCTCCTAATTACTGACGTGATGATCGACAACACTTATGGCTTCGAGCGTATGTCCTTTATGGATGGTTTCGTAGTCTACAACCAAATCAAGGTATTTTTCGAAGATGAGAAGCATACTTCATTTCAAACTCCGAAAGGGATATACTGTTACACAGTAATGCCCTTCGGGTTGAAGAATGCGCGACAAACATACCAACGAGCAATGAGCACCATATTCCACAAGCACCTCCGAAAGATGGTCGAATGTTACATTTTTGACATTGCTGTCAAAAGCAAAAAGAAATCCAGACACTTGGACGACTTGAGAACAGTGTTTGACATAATGTGAATACATCAACTGAAGATGAACCCAACCAAGTTATTTCTGGGAGTCTCTAGTGGCAAATTCTTGGACTTTATCATCACAGCCAAGGGTATTCATATTGACCCTGAGAAGACTAAGGCGATCTTGGACATGTCTCCTCCGAAGAACCTCCGTGAGCTCCAAGGCCTGCAAGGGCGCTTGGCATATATCAGAAGATTCATAGCAAATCTCTCTGGTAGATGTCAACCTTTCACCAAACTGATAAAGAAAGGGGTTTCTTTTGTTTGGACAGAAGAATGCCAGTGCGCGTTCGATGACATCAAGAAGTACCTTACCAGTCCTCCAGTACTAGTAGCACCAGTCGTGGGGAGACCCTTCCTACTATACATCCAAGCTATGGACCATTCTTTCAGTGCTTTGCTAGCCCAAAGAAGTAATGAAGGCCACGAACAGGCAATCTACTACCTTAGCAGGACCATGATTGGAGCCGAGCATCGGTATAATCTTGTGAAGGAGTGTCTTGCTCTGCTTTTTGCCATCCAGAAGATGCGCCATTATGTGGCCCGACAAATGATCCACGTCATCTTCCGGGTCAATCCCTTCACAATCCTCATGACCAAGGTAGGGGCCTTCAACTCACGGTTAGCCACATGGGCGATACATTTGACTCCTTACGACAAGGTGTTCGTCCGATAAAAGGTAGTCATGGGCCAAGCATTGGCCGACTTCTTAGCAGCACACCCCGTGCCAGAGACATGAAAGGTCTTTGACGACATCCCAAATGAAGCCTAGAGTCCAATGCCATCTCAGATATGTAACGCCCCAGTCCCAAAATACTTAGGACTAGATACGTATCTATGCCAGCTGCATACATACGAAGTATACTCCAATATATGGAAACCTCGTATGAATACATAAGCTGTAAAATACAGTAGAACCATAATAACTAAATCTCATCCACTGGATAAATAAATGATATAAAAGCAACTTTGAATTTTGTCATGTATACAATCGTTGGGCGGAGACAAAGTCCACTACCAACTACCTCAAATAAAATGTACAAGAAGTGATCGATAAAATAACGAGACGAACCAAGCGCAATCATCTTCGAAAGAATGGAGAAGATCACGACCTTGGCTAGAATACCTGCAAAGTCACAGAAGCACACACCTGGAGAGATAACCAGGTCCTCAGAGGGACGTAACAAGATACAATAAATATGCCATATAAATACTGAATATAAATATGCCACAAACAAAAGTAAGTGACAAGACAACAATAAGGTAATCTAACCGTACTAAAGTGAACATGCAGTTAAGAACAACCCTTTCGTCGCATGAGCCTTGGCTGTAAATGGGATCTGGTATAGTCCCCACTTGGGCACCAGTGACCTAAGAGCATGACGTTCAAAAATGACAGTGGTCAACCTGAGAGGCTCATACCCGTATCTCCAGCGGAGCTTCCGGATTACAAGGGAAGTGCAATCGAAGCCCATACGACAAGGAAATGTTCTCCCCACCCAATATACCTATCATGTCGCCTCCACGACCATGTAACACTACTAACTGCTAAGTCTCCTAACACGCCTCTATTAGCAGTTAGCCCTAACGCAAGCACATGGGGGATCAGCCCACACGCAAGAACCTCTACATGCTACTCATCTCACACATTCTCGTGGTACAACTGTGTCAAGGTATATGCAATACACTACAACGGTAGTCCCTTAACTCTAGGTCCATATGCAATCAAAGGATAAATAACAAAGTACATCTAATATCACTAAGCAGACAGTAAATCAAGAACTGAAAATAAATGAACAGTGATATATAATAAAATGTAAACTAAAAATAAACAGTATAGTGGCAAGGTATCTTGCCTGAGGTTATGTGCAAAGGGAATAATCCAGTAGCTCAAATCGGCAAAATAAACAAAGCAAGAAAAGCCAAATCCCGCAGATGACTCCGGATGCTGCAACAAACATCACGAACGAGTTTGGAATATAAGGTATACCTAGGAAATGCCTGTCCAAAAGTTAAATTCTGGAACAGGGGTAAAATTATAATTTCGGGTCAAAACGATGTCCGCCGTTGGACCCATTTTGCACCGAAATGCGTGCCAATATCTACGGTCTCTAAAGTCGTCAAACTACATGTCTACAAATTTGTTTTGATGAGGCGAACCCAATATTATGTCCAATTTTGGATTCCGATGGGCTGTGCACAAAATCGCCTGTTGAGTGGGATTGTGGACCCGCCAAAATAGCGTCCCGATCAACGGTATCAGAATCGGACCAAACTTGGCTCACAGGACCAGAAAAATATTTCGAGTCCAATGACACAAGTTTCATCGCGATATGATGAGTGTGCACAAAGTTGTGACTTAATTTGCAAAGAGTCGATATGGGGTATCTCGACGGATACGCATTGATTTCGTCGCGCACATACAACGAAATCGGGTTCCGTCAGTTCCCACACGTCGACAACATCCATACGCGTCTTTCGATGTGTATAGTGCGCAACCACGTTGCCCGGTTTGTCGGGACGGACGCCGTATCAGAGTATTTTTCTAATTTTCGAAAACAGAATTTACAAGTTTTTGTGAAACTTTAACGTGTAACTTTCTACATACTAGATAAAAAGTGAATCCAGAAGGTGCGTTACAATCTCGGTTATGTTGTCTTTGACTGTCTTCAATTAGTTTCTACAAAATCCTATTGGACAGCGAGAAAAGTGGCCGACAAGTTGGTGTTTTAAAACAGTTCTTAATATTCTGGAAAAGTGGTTTTTCTCCAACTTCGTCTCGATTTTTCGAGCAAGTTGAATGGCCATGTCGAAATCCACCTGAGGGATCTCGAAGAGGGTCATGTGGGCTTTCTACACGAATTTACGGATCTAAAATCGGATTAGAATTGAAGGAAAAATTTAATGGAGAAGTTGGATACCTCGTCGTTGAAAACTGTTATTGTTGTTGTCATTGTTGTTTCCGTTGCCGGCGTCACGGGGTGCTGCTGTGCTCGCGGACAGCACGCCGGAGAGAGGGTAGGAGGAAGGAGGGAGGAAGAAGAAGGAGAGTGGAGGAGGAAAAATAATGGTGATTAGGAGTTTAGGGTTTTTGTTAAACGTGTATAAATATATAACTTATGTATATACCCAAGGGGGAGGTGGTCGGCCTATAAAGGGTTACTGTAGCTATTAAAGGGGCGTACCCCTTGCTAGCTGCTGCTGCGCCACTAAATGAATTGTGGTCGGCTGCCACTTTGGTGGGGCCGACCACAATGAGTTTTTTTTTCTTTTTCCATAACAAATCTTTTCAAATAATTAACTATATATGTGTATATCTACTACACACAATAAATATCCATAACAATTTAATATTATCTATCTAAATTATTTAATATTTAAACACACACACACACACACACATACATATATATATATATATATATATATATATATATATATATATATATATATATATATATATATATATATATATATATATATATATATATTTACCTTACAATAAAAAAAAATTACCCTACAATAAATTTAATAATAATAACCTATAAGTAGAGTGACAAATATATTTATTTAAAAATAACTTTAATGATAATAATAAATTTGCTCAAGGGTGGTTTGGATGAACCCATCCCACACTTCCAAATTCTGGTCCAGAAAAATTTGTATAGTGTTGCAAAATATTATTTAATAACAAAATACCAATAATAGTACAAATATTTAAATAATTAAAAATTGTACATAAAATTCTAAAATAATTTAGAAAATATTTCTACGTACATAAAATATGTCTACATGGTCACCTTGGTCCCATCTCATGCCTACATGGGCTTAAATTTGGTTCGGTCCCAGTTCGGGCTGAATTGGACAAACCGGGTCATCTAAAAATTAATATATAAAATAATATTTAATTAAAATAATTTAAATAAGTCCATTCATAACTCGGCCTGATTTTTTTAGTTTGGACATCACCATGGTCAGGCTTTCCCCGGCATGACTGGTACACCAGTCAAGGTACACTGCTACAACTTCCGTGCCAAAATTCATGGTCGCCTTGTGCTCAAAACACAACAATGGCTAAGGTCATTTTTAATAATTAATAAAAACCATAAATTGTATAAATTAAATTTGAAGTCTAATAAAATAATAAAAAATAATTTTTTTTAAAAAATAGGGGTTTTACAAGATAACTCAGTTTGGCACATGTTCTTTGACGGTGCTTCAAGAACAGGGCCCAAAGGTGAGATCATTGCAGAGGTCGGAGTGGTTCTCATAACTCATGACGGCTTGGTCATCCACCATGCATATTCTCTCATGGAGTCATGTACCAATAACATCGCTGAGTATAACACCCTCATCATCGGACTCCAGCTCGCTAAACAGCTGGGTGTTGACTGCATCGAGACCTGTGGTGACTCGAAACTGATTAACAACCAGGTTCGAGGATAATACGAAGTCCGGCATGAAGATCTGGTTCCATACCACAGGTAGCAATCGATATCATCTCTACCTTCATAGGGTTCTTTATAAAATGTATATCTCGATTGCAGAACTTGGAGGCCGACACGCTAGCTGGCCTCGCTGCTTCTCTAGCAGCTCCTGTTGGAACCCATTATACCGTCACGGTAATGGGCCGAGAGCTAGTTTGCCCAAAGAACAATCTACATGCGTGTCTCAGCTACTCAGTACAAATGGATGCTAATGTTAACGTTCGGGACTAGCGATTCCCGTCCATAGACTATGCAGTCTATGGGATCTTACCTGAAGACCTGAAAGAAGCTACTTCTGTAAAGAGACGTTCGCTCTGGTTCTTTTACGACACAGCTACTAAATGTTGTACCATCACTCATACGATGGGCTCCTCTTACGATGTTTATCTGAAAAGAATCACGAAAAGCGCTCTGGGAAGCACACGATGGCACCTGTGGAGCCCTTCAGCCTGGTCCCAAGTTATAGGACCAACTGCATCGCCTGGGCTACTACTGGCCCACTAAGATGGCAGATGTCGTTGATTATGCAAAGAAGTGCCGGGTATATCATTTGCATACGGACTTCATCTACCGACCTTCGTAGTCCCTACACCCCACAGCAGCCGCCTGGCTATTTGAAGTATGGGGAATGGATATCATCGGACCGATCAGTCCATCATCCTCTAAAGGGCACCGGTTCATACTCGCCATCATCGACTACTTTTATAAATGGACGAAAGCAGTACCTCTGGCCCAGGTGAAAACCTCGAACGTCATCGGCTTTGTCAAACATGATGTCATATACCGCTTCAGAGTGCCTAGAAGGATTATCCATGACAGTGGTCCACAGTTCGTGAGCCACACATTCCATCGGTTCTGTGATAACAATCGAATACAGAATGTGGCATGAACAGCTTAAAATCCTACAGCAAACGGGCTAGCCAAAGCATTTAACAAGACTATCGTCAAATTACTTAAGAAAGTTGTTTCTTCTAATAAGTGCGACTGGAATGAGAAGCTCAGCGAATGTCTGTGGGCTTACCACACAACCTTCGAACACCCATGGCCAATATACCGTTCTCTCTTGTATATGGAAGCGAGACAGTGCTTTCCCTGGAGATCCAGATCCCATCTTTATGGGTAGCCGTCACCAACTAGCTGACCGACGAATATAATCAACACTAGCATCTACAAGAATTAGAGGCATTGGATAAAAAATGTTTGCCAGCTCAGCCAAATCGAGCTTTACCAAGCTCGAATTTTTGGGGCCTTCTACAAAAAGGTATGGAAACGAGAATTCCAAGTGGGCGACCTCGTCTTATCAGTTCGAAGACCGATGGTGATGACTCACAAGATGGCTGGAAAGTTCGAGCACAAATAGAAATTACCGTTCGCCATAGAGGCGGTCTACTCCAATGGTGCCTACCGTCTGGCCAAACCAAATGACGACTTGCTAATGAAGCCAATCAATAGCAAGTTCCTCAAGAAGTACTATGCCTGAGGTTCAAACTAGCACAGGCACCCACACCCTTTGGGCATTCCTGTATTCCATTAAAAGAATTCATCCCTTCTACAATCACCTCCAGTAGACAAGACACTTCACGTCCATACTACCTTTGAATTATTTTTCTACACCCTAAATGAAGTTTGCGTCTACCACGTCCATATTACCTCTGATTAGTCGTCTCTTCTATAACAACCTTGTGTTGTCATAAACTATTTAGAAAATATTTTACGTCCATACTACCTCTGAATTGTTATTCTACATCCTACCGAAAATAGTGCCTACCATGTCCATATTATCTCTAAATAGACATTCCTTCCATGACGACCCCCGCGGTTGTCATAATTATCTATAGAACCTTTCACGTTCATATCACCTCTGAGTCGTTCTATACACCCGTAGAGTCTATCATTGCCATGTCCATATAACCTCTGACTAAGGAAAGTTCTACCACCAAAAAATTCTGTGTTTACCATGTCCATATCATCAATGATTAAACACCCTGTCAAGACCCGCACTTAGTATAAGGGCACGAGATCTTGGGTACGTCCAGCCTACACCGCAGTGTCGACGGTAGAACGCTGTCGTAGGTCACAAACATCTAACACAGTATAAATGTACATGTAAAGAATATACACACCAATCGGAGAACAAGACAGAAGGTACAACTCAATCAAAAATCTAAGATGGATAATAGCACGATAAGATAGATATGAAATCCTCAAAAGAGAGATACAACCAGAAGGAAATAAGTCTAAGTGTTTAACAACACCAAAATCTCAATATCTGAAATAATACATCTCAAAATGACAACACAAATAAGTAAGATAAAGCCCTAGCAGTCTAGCCTTGGTAATAGGGTAGTCTCCTCAGCACAAGCTGGATCCTCCTGAGGGTCCAGGTTGCAAGTGTCATCTATACTAGCTCCATAGTAGGTGGGAAAGAAATCCTCCTCGTTTTCTGTAATATTTTCAACAGGTCCAGTCAGGACAGGAGCGAATACATAACTCTCATAAAGTTCATAACATGGTAGAAAATGTAGAACAAGCAGTAGAATAAAATACATAAAATGCTGTAAAAAGATGTACATAAATAGTAAAAGTAGACAAATCTGAGTACATGAAAGTTGTATAGAAAACAAGAACTGTAAGTGAATATAAGTGATTTAGAGCACAAGATGGTTATGTAATCGGTTTGGGTTGCACATGCCTAAGTTAACAGAGTTGTACATGTCAAAACTACTTGGGAATTTATCACATAACCACTTCTACTCATCCTACCATAATCAATACACAAGGACCTAGTCATGTTACGTTACGTACATAAGATTTTGTTATACATGGAGCACATGTGGACATGAGAGTACATGAGAGCACATGAGTGTACATGAATAACGTGTGCACAAAGAATACATGATGTACGTGAAAAGTACATGACATAAAGTATCCAATGCACCCAATGAGGGGATAACATCTCCTGAAAAGATCCATATAGTACCAATCCGTGATAACAATGTGATAGCATAAAGTAAAGTAGTCTAGAGCAAGAATATAAGTCCTATCAAGAATGAAACGATCAGAGCATGTACCCGCCTGATATCCTGAGCAACTGATGAAAACAGACGTCCGAACCAGAGTGACTGAGTCATATTTAGAGCAACACAGGTTACAATGTGTTTAATATATGATAATTGAAGTTTACAATTATTCTACATGATTCTAGGTCAATCTTGGTCAAAGCCAACTCTTAGTCAACTCTAGTCAACCTTCTAGTCAAACTAGGTCAACATCTAAAATAACTTGGTCAACTGTCTAGGGTTTGGTCAAACTCTGGTCAACAAGCTCAATTAGGCCTATTTGGGTCCATTCTAGGTCATCTATAGGTATCACAACCATACGTTAAAGATTACTAAGTTACCAAATCACTTTAACATATATACACATGGTTATATGTAAAGGCAAGCTAACTTATAACATATGTCTATACATATACATATATCCTCCCAATACATAACGTATATACATTGGCCTAACCTATATACCTTATACATATATATCTCAAGCTCATAAATACCATATATAGATATAAAGGTAATCCCAATATACCTCATCCCAAAGATACATAGCCTATAACATACATCTCAGAAAACTGAGATACCAACTAGCTCAACTAATATATCTATGTATCATATATAAGCCAACCCACACACACACACACACACACACACACACACATATATATATATATATATATATATATATATATATATATATATATTTTATATGTATATATATATATATATATATATATATATATATATATATATATGTCACGACCCGGTCCCCAAATACTTGGGTCGAATCGGATCATGTCCAGCCTGCACCGTTGATGAGACGGCGGCAGTAAGCTGTAATCCATATGCAGGTGATCAACAACATTTGAAAGTAAGTTTGCCACAACATTTATTTAAACGATAATTTAAAACTTGTTCTGTTACAAGGATTCATAAACTAGAAATAACATAAAAACAACTAAACTCTCAAACTAAAGTAGCATCTATGGAGACGCCACAACATCCTCCTCAGGTGGAAGTACCGCCGGGTACAAATCAGGATCATAGTAGCTATTGATCAGCATCTCCAGGTCATCAGTAGTACCTACGGGGATCCAGTCAAGAAAGGAGCAAAGTACAATTTATGCTAATCTTGACAATTAATTTAACAATAAAATTATGCACTTTTAAACAGTTTGAAGATGAACAGTTTTGAAATAATACAGTACAGTGATATGAATAGGTAATGAATATGACCGGATTGGGTTACAGTAGTATCCTAGCGATACGGTATGGCTTGTCCCCGTGTGAAGAGGGGAAAGCTAATACAGTCAGTTATCCTAATTTTGGATTTGGTCATATCCACTACTCTACTCCCCCAGTCCCCAACAGTACAGTCAATACTCCCGAAAGAGTTCGTGTTTGAATAGTGGTTTAAAATTGCAGTGAAGTGATTATTAAATAATTGTAATCAACATAAATATACTTGCCTTAAACTTCTCAAGTTGGACGAGATTGGTACTTCGGGATTTGAACAGTCACACTCTTCCTTGAAATCCTACATTCCGAGAATTTGTCTCAGAAACCATAACTCTAGAATTACCTAGTTACAATTTCTAGATTTTGTCTCCTAATTAATTTTTAGTCTTGTATTAACCAACACAATCAAAAACACGTTTTTCTAGTGCGTTACAATTAAGGAAATCTAAATTTATATTTTATTTTGGAAAACTTATTTTTATCAATTTATTGGGAAAAATTAGTATTTTATAATTATATATATAAATATTTTTCTTTTCTTTAAATGAGAAAATCGTGAATTTCTAACTAATAATTTATATTAATATTAATTAATCCTACGCGTTCACAATCTCAGAAAATCTACAGCTAATTCCTACTTATTACAAATTTACAAAAATAAATAAATGAGCTTATGCCCTTACATTTCCATGAATTAAAATAAGAGAAAGAAAATGTTAGTCTTGTAAATTACCTACAAAATTACATAATAATAATAACTAATAATTTTTAATTTAAAAATAAAATATTATGAGTCTCAGAACTGGTCCAATCTTCACTTACAGCTACTCTGCCTCAACGTCCGGACAGACAGGTGTGTTTGTATTTCACTGGGGCCCATTGACCGATAAGGTCGTCGCCCTAAAATAATATCATTTCCAAAAATCATTTTAAAATCATTTTTATAATTTTATAAAAATTCTGGCAGCACTTCCTCTATTTTTGGTCAACCCAAAAACTGGGAAAGTGTGCTACAACCTGTAAAAACAATCCCAAACCAGGGATACCCAAAAATATTTATATAAAACAACCACAGAAATAATTTTCCTAAGCCAAATCGGAAACCCGGAATAATATCAGAATTCCCGAAACAGACTCGGAATTCCCGAAAACACATCGGAAACCACAGGATCATTTCCGAAATGTTCGAAAATTCCGCAACAGAACTAATTCCCAGAATTCCCGAAAATAGCCACAAAATTCTTCAAAAGCCAAGTGCCAAAAAATCTCTAACCAACAGAATTATTTCTCAGCATTCTCGGAAAACCCGAGAATAGGCACAGAACTTAGTTCTGTCCAAAATCCAAATTATTTTAGAACCAGAAATCAACAGCAACCATATTTCCGAAGAGACTTCGGAAAAGCCGAAACGGCAACGTAACTACTACGTTATCGAAATCCCGAATTCCCGAAGAATTTAGTTTGGACCAGATATCATCATGGACTACTAAAAATAATGGGAAAACTACTGGATTAGAAGTTACCAAATTGACAACGGTAATCCAGAAATGGAACCGAACACGAAATCGAACAACGTCGAAGAGCACAAACTGGACGCTGGCCGGGCACAGGGCTGCCAACAGCGCGCGACACAGGAGCTAGGACAGATCCGCGAGGTAGTTTCCGAAGGGAGCTCGGTAGGGAGGAGGCCGCACGAGGAGCGGGCCAGAGGCGGACGGCGCTGTCGGGGCGTCGGGGCGGCCGCACAAGGGCGGGTCGGCGGTTGGCCGAGGGCGCCGGCGGGACAGTGGACGCGGCGAGTGGAGAGGGGCGCGCTGGAGGCGGATCCGCGGGTGCGGTCGGCCGAGAAATCGCCGGAGTCGGGCTGGCTAGGGTTTGGGAATTTGAGTTTGGGAGAGTGGTGGAGGAGAAAGATGGAGAGGGAGAAGATTTATATAGGGAGAGAATGGGGTTATGGAAACCCTAGAGTCTCCATTAATGGAGAAATAACTCTTACGGTTTTCCTTTCGGAAAGGAACCGATGAGGAAGAAGAATGGATGGTTTCTTCCATTCTAATTTTGGAAAGGGTTTCATCCCTATATACTACAACAAACAAATCTATTCTCTTATGACAACCAACACTTGGTGGTGTAGTGGTTGTGTCCTATGACTTGGTTGGGAAGGTTGAGGGTTCAAATCTTAGGAGTAACATCTATTTTATTATTTTTTTACCAATAAACCAATAAAATCAATTTAAAGAAATAATTTCTTTTATTTCTAAATTATTAGTAAAAATTATTTTCTTTACTCTTATAGCTTCTTTTTAATATATATATATTCAAGTTAAAATAATTTCTTTTCAATTAATTATTAAAAATTTTAATATGTATATATATATATATACATGCTTTGTTTTGAAATTTCAAGAAAATAATAATTAACTGTTAATTGAACTAAAAAGGAAATCTTAAAATTTATTGAAAATTTTGTTTTGGGTTTTACAAGCTTTCCTCCTTAGAAAATTTTGTCCTCGAAATTTAAAAAGAGTTGGGTTAGAAATTACCTCAGGTCTCAAACAAATACGGGTACTTCTCCCGCATCTCATCCTCTCATTCCCAGGTAGACTCGCCTGGAGAATCATGCCTCCACATTACTCGAACTATCGGAGTCATCGAGGTCCTGGTCTTCTTCTCGCCTCGGTCTAAAATCGCCACTGGCTTCTCAGGCATAGCGAGGCTCGGTCCAATCTCCAGCTCTGAGTGGTCTAAGATGTGATTCACATCAGGAACGTAACCTCTGAGCTGCGAGACGTGGAAAACGTTGTGCACGCCCTCTAGATTAGCTGGTAGAGCTAACCTATACGCCACTTCTCCAATCCGGCTCAGAACTTCAAATGGTCCAATGTACCTGGGACTCAGCTTCCCAGCTCTGCCAAATCTGATTGTACCTCTGGTAAGAGAAATCTTCACAAAGACTTTATCTCCTTCTTCAAACTCCAGTGGTCGACGACTGCTGTCTGCCCAATGCTTCTGTCTGTTCTGGGCAATTTTGAGCTTGTCTCTGATTAGCTTCACCTTTTCTGCTACGTCGGTCACCATCTCTGGGCCCAGCAGTACTCTTTCTCCTACGTCGTCCCAGGCCAATGTTGTACGGCAACGATGTCCATACAGAGCCTCAAATGGAGTCATACCAATGCTGGCTTGGTAACTGTTATTATAAGAAAACTCTACCAAGTGCAAATGGTCTTTCCACGATCCTCCGAACTCCAAGTCACACGATCTCAGCATATCCTCTAGTGTCTGAATCGTCCTCTCTGATTGACCATCTGTCTGGGGGTGATAGGCAGTGCTGAACTTCAACTGTGTCCCCAGGCTGTCATGCAAACTTTTTCAAAAGTGAGAGGTAAAACGAGTGTCTCAATCAGATACAATGCTTACCGGTACTCCATGAATCCGGTAGATGTGTCGCATGTATAATGCTGCCAACTTCTCTGTGGATAAACCAACCTTGAAGGGAATAAAGTGAGCTGACTTGGTTAGTCGGTCCACTATAACCCAGATGGCATCCTTTCCTCCTTGGGAACGAGACAAACCTGACACGAAGTCCATTGTGATGTGCTCCCACTTCCACTCCGAAATGTCCAGCGGTTGTAGAAGTCCTGCGGGTCTCTGTCTACTGGCCTTCACTTGTTGGCAAATCAAGCATCTGGCCATAAATCTGGACACATATTTCTTCATTCCATACTACCAAACAATAGTGCGCATATCTCGATACATCTTATTAGCTCCAGGATGTATAGAATACTGCGACTGGTGCGCTTTCTTCATCAGCTCGTTCTTCAGTTTGCCAGATGGTACACAAAGCCTCGTACCATTTTTCAAAGCTCCATCGCTGGCGATTGAGAAACCTTCAAGTGTTCCCGCCAACACTTGATCACTCAGTTTGCAAAGTGCCTCGTCTTGAAACTGAGTCTCCTTGATCTTGTCTATCAGATACGAGCTCACTTGCAACTTTATCAGTACTGAATCATCATCCAGCTCCATCCTTCTATCTCCAGGCAATATGATCTCTAATCCAAGCTTCTCGATGTCCTCTAGCAGATGCCGCTCCTTGGTCAAGAACATCGCCACTGGGTATCGACTAAGTGCATCAGCGACCACATTAGTCTTACCCGGGTGGTATTGCAGGTCGATGTCAAAGTCCTTCATTAGCTCTAACCATCTTCTTTGCCTCATGTTTAACTCTTTCTGAGTGAAAACATACTTCAAACTTTTGTGATCTGTGTATATCTCCACTCTCTCTCCATACAGATAGTGCTTCCATAGCTTCAACGAAAAGATAACTGCCGCCAGCCCCAGATCATGTGTGGGGTAATTCTTCTCATGAGTCCGTAATTGCCTAGATGCATAAGCAATCACTTTTCTATTCTATTGAAGAATACATCCCAGTCCTTTTCCAGAGGCATCACTGTAGATTGTGAAACCACCGGATCCTGCGGGTAGCGCAAGGATTGGTGCAGTGGTCAGCCTCTTCTTCAGCTCCTTGAATGCAGCCTGGCAATCTTCCGTCCAGATGAACTCTTCATTCTTTCGAGTCAGCTTCGTCATCGGTTCAGCAATTCTGGCAAAATCCTTCACAAACTTCCAGTAGTAGCCAGCCAAGCCCAAGAAACTTCTGATTTCAGCAACTGAGCTTGGGGTAGACCACTTCTCCACAGCAGCTATCTTCTTAGGATCCACCAAAATTCCTTCTCCTGTGACAACATGGCCAAGAAAATCCACCTTGTCTAGAAAGAATTCACATTTGGATAGCTTACCATATAACTTCTCTTTCCTCAAAGTTCCCAAAACTTTCCTGAGGTGCTCCTCATGCTCCTCTTCAGTCTTCGAATAGATCAAAATGTCATCAATGAAGACAACAACAAATTGATCTAAGTATTCATGGAAAACCTTGTTCATAAGGTTCATGAATACAGCAGGAGCATTCGTCAGTCCAAACGGCATGACCAAGAATTCAAACTGCCCATACTTGGTATTGAATGTCGTTTTAGGAATATCTTCCTTTCTGACCTTGATCTAATGATAGCTAGATCTGAGGTCTATATTAGAAAACACCTTGGCTCCGCTCAATTGATCAAATAAATCATCGATTCGGGGCAGCGGGTACTTGTTCTTAATGGTGATATTGTTCAATACCCGGTAGTCGATGCACATCCTCACAGTTCCGTCCTTCTTGGGAACAAACAAGACAGGCGCTCCCCAAGGTGAAGCTCCGTCTCGAATGAATTCCAGAGCCTTCAGTTCATTGATCTGGTCCTTCATCTCCTTGGCCTCCTTCGGGTTGACTCTGTAGCATCCCTTATAAATAGGGGAAGAGCCGGGGACTAGGTCAATGGTGAACTCTATGTCTCGGTCTGGGGGTAACCCAGAAAGACTATCAGGGAAAACATCCATAAATTCTGCTATGATAGGATGGGGAGGTCCGGATTCTTCAGTGATAGAGGTATAGGTAACACATTCCATCTCCTCCGGAGTTCGAGAGATTTCAAACTTCGGTTCTCCAGGTGGGCTGAAGACTACACATCCTCGATGACAATCTATCAGCGCATGCTGCTTACTCAACCAGTCCATCCCTAGGACTACATCATAGTTAGGTAAGGGCATGACAAGCAAAGGTGCTATAAAGTTATGGCCAACTATGGTGATAGGGCAATTACAGGTCTCTGTGATGGGTAGGGGTCCTCCTCCAGTCATAACCCTACAGATCTTCTTACTAAAGCCAGTAACTATATAGTGTACAGATATGAATTTGGTAGATATGAAACTATGTGATGCTCCCGAATCAAATAAAACTAAGGCAGGGTAGGAATGCACATAGATAGAACCTGATATGACATCCGCTACAGGTTCCTGAGCTGGCTCTGTTTCCTCTGCTGTCAGGGCAAAAGCTTGCCCCGTCTTCTGTTGATGTTGCCCAAACTGTTATTGCTGAGTGGGCAGAGGTCCTTTCTGCGGAGTTGCTCCAGTCCGGTTAGTCGACAATGGGTAGTCCCTCACTTGATGGGTGGAAGACCCACAGACTAGGCAGTGCCCTAGCCTCTTCCTGCAGATGTTTGCCAGATGTCCCGGCCTCTTGCAAAAGTCGCAGACGGGGATCTGCCTCTGAGGCGCCTTGTCATTGTTTCTTGCCTGCTGGTAGGGAGGACAGTTGTTGTTGCTGTTGTTATTATTGTTGTTGGGCTTCTTCTGATTACCCTGGAAGTTGTTAGTTCCAGGATAATCTCTCTTCGAGCGGGCAGGTTGGCTCTTCTCTATGTCTTGAGCTCGCTCCAGGATCTTTTCATAAGTCTTAGCACCACCTGAGATCACATGGGTGCAGATTTCTTCTCTTAGTCCATATCTGAACCTTTCAGCACGATCGTCAGGATCAGCCACCAGGTTCTTGGCAAATCGGCTGAGCTGGCCGAATTCAGCAGCATACTCTCCTACAGTCATGTTGCCTAGCTTCAGGTTCTTGAATTGTCGCTCCATCTCCCGCAACTCTGAAGTTGGAAAGAACTTCCTCTGGAATAACCTCTTGAAGGTGTCCCAGTCAATCTGTCTATCCTGGAGTCGGGGTTCATTTCGATACCAGGTGCTTGCTACATTTTGCAGTTGGAGTCCCACTGCTTCGGCCTTGAGATCTTCTGGAAGTCGAGCTACGCTCAGGAGATGCTCCATACTGTCGAGCCATTCATCAGCATAGACGATTCTTTCGGTTCCTTTGAAGGGTCGAGGGTTCTGCTTCTTAAAACTCTCAATATCGCCCACCTTGGCAATATGATTCCCATTAATTAAATGGCCTTAATATTACATAAATTAATCCTTAAATTTATGTTTACCTTGGCAGGTCTTGGTTCTTGTTGAACTGCTTCTCCTCTCTCTACTACAGCCATTGCCACGCTATGGGCATTCTCTATGCCTTCTCTCATAATGGCCGTCTGCTCGCGATGAGCTTCAGCTTGAGTTCTCTGAGCTTCTAGCACTCCTCTTAGCAGACCTATGAGGTCGGTGGGGTCCACAGGCACCGGTGGGGCAGCTGGAGTGGGCGAAACCACAGGGGGTTGCATCTCCATCCGAGAAGATGATGGATCCGTCGTTGTATTATGGGGACGGTCGGCCAGCTGCCGAGGTATAGGATTCGGACTTGATTGGGGAGGTGGGGTACGATCAGGTGTTGACATCCTATCGCCAGCAGGGTTGGTATTGTCAGTGGCCATTCTCTGGAAGGTTTAGGATATAAACATAAGCAAGGTAGCCTACCCGTCTATAATCAAGCAAAAATATTTAACATATATATATATCGGTCCTATGTTGTGGCAATTTGATGTTCTAGTGTTCTAACTGTTTCCTAGGTTTTCCTAAGTTGTTGGTTGATCGACCTGCATGGGCCACCACTAAAAACATGTCACGACCCGGTCCCCAAATACTTGGGTCGAATCGGATCATGCCCAGCCTGCACCGTTGATGAGACGGCGGCAGTAAGCTGTAATCCATATGCAGGTGATCAACAACATTTGAAACTAAGTTTGCCACAACATTTATTTAAACGATAATTTAAAACTTGTTCTGTTATAAGGATTCATAAACTAGAAATAACATAAAAACAACTAAACTCTCAAACTAAAGTAGCATCTATGGAGACGCCACAACATCCTCCTCAGGTAGAAGTACCGCCGGGTACAAATCAGGATCATAGTAGCTATTGATCAGCATCTCCAGGTCATCAGTAGTACCTACGGGGCTCCAGTCAGGAAAGGAGCAAAGTACAATTTATGCTAATCTTGACAATTAATTTAACAATAAAATCATGCACTTTTAAACAGTTTGAAGATGAACAGTTTTGAAATAATACAGTACAATTGTGAGACTCGTCTCACAGTATCGGTATTTATATACGGATACGTATTTTGTAGTGTATTTCGTATTTTCTTGATTTTCGTAATGTTTTAAAATTTTCTAACTTATAGATTTTCTTCCTGGCCGGCATACCGCCAGTATACCGGAGTATACCGACGGCATACCGTCTAGACAGATTTTCCACATTTTAGATATTTTTGATTTCAGATATTTTCATGAATAGTGTTTCCGATATTTTTGTGAATAGTGTTTTAGATATTTTGATGAATAGTGTTTAGATATTTTCATGAATAGTGTAGATGCACCCTATTATCCATTGGATATTTGGTTTTGTTTCGATGGTTAGGATTGACTTAGATTTTCACATGGATCACCATCCGACGGCTAAGATTAATTCCCCCTTCTATATATACCATTTCACTTTCTCTCTCCTCTCTCTTTTCATTCTTTTCACTCTCTCTTCATTTCTTCTTCCCTTCTCTCCCTCTTGGAGCTTGCAAAGAGCTTGGCCTTGAGGCCTTGGGTGTGGTGTCTAACCCCCCTAGGAGGAGGAGTAGAAGATTAGGCTTGGAGCTTAACCTAGGCAAGTACATCTTGCCAAATCCATGAACCATATTGTTTTGTTGTCATTTTATTTTCCTTGGTAGTAAATGCTTAGAATTGCCTTAAACTCATTTTGTTAAATATGTTTTCCTTATGATTCTCGTATATATGCATGTTTCCAAAATTTGTTTAAGCAAGAGTTGTTTTTCTGTGAAAACCCGATATTGACTTAGTAGAGAACTTGGTATCAAGAGTGATATTAGTGTTACCATTATGGATCTTGGTCATATATACATATATGAGGCCCTCACATAGTTTGTATATCATGTATTTTGAGTTTGGTGGCAATCGGAACCCGTTTCGGTGTCCCGAGAACCTCTGTTTGGGAGTATTTTGAGGTATTGATCTATCAAATGTTTTGATTTCTGAAAACTAATACTTCCATGTTGTAGGAAATTCAATTCTATTCAATTTTGACTTTTGAAAATCCGAATTTCGATTTAAAACGAAGTTTTTATGGCCGAAACAAGTTTTAGCAAAAATCTGAAATTTGTTGCTGTTTGAAAAACCGGTATACCGCCGGTATGCCGCAGTATACCGCCGGTATGCCGTTTTTCGCACCAGAAACCTTCTGTCTTTAGGCCGGTATACCGCCGGTATGCCGCAGTATACCGCCGGTATGCCGTTTTATGCTGTTTTAGTCTGTTTTTGTCCGTTTCTGCCCGTTTTTGTCCGTTTTTGATATTTTCTTCGATTGTAATGATTTCTTAACATGATTAGATGATCTTGTATAGTTAGAGAATACTTGTACACCCTATATACACTTGACATAAGCACATGTTCAATCATTTTCTATGAAATGTACTTAGCTTTAATTATTATTTCCCACATGCCATGATATGTCTTTGATAGATTCTTTCTTACAAGCTATGTTAATTGTTGCCATGCCTTCTTTGCTTACATGATAGTGGCCCGTCGTGGCGTACTTTTCTTACATGTCTCCTTTGCTTACTAGATAGTGACCCGTCGTGGTGCACTCTTGTACATGTCTTTCTTTGCTTACATGATAGTGGCCTGTCATGGCGCACTCCCTATAGTGGCTCGTCGTAGCGCACTACCAGCTTCCAGTTTATGATATTTTCTTGTTGTGGCTTGTTATGGTGCACATTCTCGTTATTGTCCAGTCTTGCATGCTCATGTCTAGGATGGATTCTGCAGAATGCCACACCCAGAATCCAAGAAAATGGTAAGGATTATATAACTAGATTGATCATTAGAACATGGGTGGGGAGGATTTCCCAGTTACCTGTTGCCTTCGGTCTAGGTCGTTATAACATTTAATTTAAGGGTTTGGAGCTATCCGTCGAGATGAGCACTCTCCCAGCTTCACCGTCGTGTGGGAGCACAAAGTCACACTTGTAATCAAGACCCGGCATGACCAATAGGTGGCAGCAGGCAGGTAACCGGACTTGGGATTCTCAAACTTGCATTTGTTAGTAATTAGGATTGTGACAACCCTAGTTAGCTAATGTATAAAGCCGTACTCATTGCTTGGCCGTGACTTTTGTATGGAGTTCAGTCCAGTCTAGTAGGCCTAGGCAGTGTCCGAATTTATTTATTTTCAGTACATCTTTGTTTATGCTTTACTTTTGTCGGTAAATGATTAGATACTAAAGTTCTGTTCAGGAGAAGGGTTACAACCCCGGTCCTTGTTTGGTTTACGGGTTGTAACTTGGGTTCCAGAATAGTTCCTAAGTCATCCAATCATTTGTCGTTCTATATAGACATGACATGCTCACATACTCCAGTTACATGACATGCTCACATGCTCCAGTTACATGATATGCTCACATGCTCCAGTTACATGACATGCTCACATGCTCCAGTTATATAATATGCTCACATGTTCTAGTTACTTAACATGCTCTACAAGACAAGTCAACAAGTTTTCTTAACATGCTCTACAAGATAAGTTAACAAGTTAACAAGTTTTCTTTAAATGCCTTACATGACAAGTTTCCTTTAAAATGCTCACATGACAGGTTTGCAAATGATGTCTTCCTTTACATATCTACAGTTAACTCTATATGACATATTGCTGTACTTATTGTCTCTCATCGGGATAAGTGCATTGGTAGTGCACAAGTCTCGATTATCTTTACCTTTATGTCTCTATCCGTTGCTTGTTAGAATTAGATTGGTTTTAGTTCATAGATTGGCTTCCTTTGTGGTACTTGCTATTGGGGGTCTGACCCCACTGGTTTTGTTTGGCCAGATCTGATAGAGGAGCCCGGAGGATCTTCCGTACCTTCCACTCGTTGGTGATTATCCAGAGCACCAGAGTACCTTAGTGGATTTTCTATTTCATTCTTCCACTAGTTATGTACATTATTCTTTTGTGGCGTTTAGCCTCCGAGCACGTGTTTAGCTCGTGTTTTGGACTTGACATTTAGCCTACGGGCCAGAACATGATTTGCGTATTCTAGACTATAGCTAGAGCTTATTATGTATGACTATTACTCTTGCTAGTCTTTACTCTGTATTACTAGCTTCATGATCATTGATATATGATAGTTTGGGACGCTTTACTATTTTATATTCCAGTTGATCTTACTTCTTGTACATTGTTTACTGCCTGTGATTGAGATACCTAGGATTGCTTGACCCAGGATTGCCTGTTGGATTGTAGTAGTAACCCCCATCTATACAGCTTATACGTTATTTCGGAGTACTGGAGTACTTTGGTATACGTAGCTGGCCTGGTCCGTCCCTACTTGCCAGTATTCTGGTTCTGGGGCGTGACATAGGTTTTAGTGGTGGCCCACGCAGGTCTGATTTATCAGATATGTGGGGGTTACTGATATTTAGATATCTCAGTCACAATTCTGCTTTATTGATATCCTTCGTGTTATTCTATATCTCTGATCCTTTGACCTGATATCTGCCTTGATCGTTGATCTTTCATGTTCCCTCGATTTGATCCTTGTGTCCTTCAACTTTCAGGGACACTGTTGTTATTCCTTTCGATCAGCCTATTCGGGTTTTGCGGATGGCAGGTCAGCAATCTTCTGTTAGGCCAGTTATGGAGGATCAGTCTCAGCATTCAGGAGCAGAGTTCAGAGTTGACCCGAGGTCAGATGTGTTAGTTCAGCCCGATCATCCAGGAGTGTCAGTCCTACCAGAGCAGCCAGAGAATGTTGTTCATGAGCTGGTGGGTGTTCTCAGGGGCTTCATGGAGTCACAACAACAACGAGATCTCATTTTCCAGCAGAGTATCCAGATGTTGATAGATCGTAATGGACAAGGAATACCAGAGGCATTCAAAGCCGAAGACTTGCCGCCAGGAGGTGGAGCCAGACAGTACCAGTCATCAAGTCAGTTAGCATATCGAGCCCGACCTACTGTAGAGGCAGTACGAGAGCACGAGCATATAGCCAGGAGGACCACGTCCAGAGCTGAGGGTCGTAAGAGGTACCATGCACCCAAGTCAGGCTTTATACCCCGACATCCCTCACCAGTACCATCATACAACTGTCCACACCAGCACCAGGAGTTACCAGTCGTATGTTCCTTCTGTGGAAGGGGAGGACACACTCATATTACTTGTCGGAGGGCCAACTTTCTATGTTTGTCATGCGGATCACCAGACCACATGATAGGGGTTTGTCCCCGGAGGAGTTCAACTGGATCTTTATCCTTCCAGCCCGCAGTTCCACAGTTCGGGATACCAGCACCAGTTCAGCAGAAGCGAGCTCAGAGGCCTTTACCGACGCAGTCACATACATTCCAGCAGGAGAGGCCTCATCAGTATATGCAGGCCCAGGCTCATAGACAAAGAAACCAGCATCAGTATCAGGCAGAACAAGAAGCATGCACCTATTGCGGTAAGATAGGGCATCTCAGATCAGTTTGTTGGGTGGCCATTAGACGATGCTTCCGCTGTGGTGCAGAGGACCATTCAGTTAGCACTTGCCCCTATCCGACATCTCGAGGACAACCAGCTACACTAGATGTACCACCTCAGTCTTTTCAGTCTCCTCAGTCATCACCTCCAGCAGTGGATGAGCAGTTAGGGCCAATACTAGATGTTCAGCCATTGGCACAGTATCCTCCGCCATCGCGAGCTCAGAGGGTCAGACAGCACAGAGCGCGGTTGTATGCGCAGTCTCAGGGGCAACTCTAGTATCAGCATGAGGGTAGTACCTCGGGAGTCTCAGGTACCATCTTCATGGTCTTCTTTCAGTTATGTCCTTTTGATTTATCCTTCAGTAGCAGGCCAGGTAGTGGCAGTATATCTTGGGTTCTTGCAGGCGACCTTGTATTCTATCCACGTATGGAGTACAATGGCCAGCTTGATATATTCGGTGAGTGAAGGTGAGTTTCTCGTCCCCAACTCTTCTGTCTTCGTAGTCGAGGCATGTGATAACTTCATTGGTATCGACTATGAAGATACGTCCTAGGTAGAGTCATGTCTTGGATTAAGTCATTGGTACCGGCTTATTTTGAGACTTGACTTTTATCTAAGTTGTGGAGTCAGCGTAGGCCTGCTCCTACTCAACTGACTCAGGAGACATATTTATTCATATGCCTCCATCCCTTCTTGATTGTGGTTGTGTTATTGCTTACGCATTTACTTATATTACTGTTGTCTTTATCTTACCAACATGCCATGCTTTGTTTTGATTGACATAATTTTTCGGCTCTCTTTGGTTTGGTTTTCATGCTTGACTAGATTTAGGAAATTCCGAGGACGGAATTTATTTTTAAGTTGTGGAGAGTTGTGAGACTCGTCTCACAGTATCGGTATTTATATACGGATACGTATTTTGTAGTGTATTTCGTATTTTCTTGATTTTCGTAATGTTTTAAAATTTTCTAACTTATAGATTTTCTTCCTGGCCGGCATACCGCCAGTATACCGGAGTATACCGACGGCATACCGTCTAGACAGATTTTCCACATTTTAGATATTTTTGATTTCAGATATTTTCATGAATAGTGTTTCCGATATTTTTGTGAATAGTGTTTTAGATATTTTGATGAATAGTGTTTAGATATTTTCATGAATAGTGTAGATGCACCCTATTATCCATTGGATATTTGGTTTTGTTTCGATGGTTAGGATTGACTTAGATTTTCACATGGATCACCATCCGACGGCTAAGATTAATTCCCCCTTCTATATATACCATTTCACTTTCTCTCTCCTCTCTCTTTTCATTCTTTTCACTCTCTCTTCATTTCTTCTTCCCTTCTCTCCCTCTTGGAGCTTGCAAAGAGCTTGGCCTTGAGGCCTTGGGTGTGGTGTCTAACCCCCCTAGGAGGAGGAGTAGAAGATTAGGCTTGGAGCTTAACCTAGGCAAGTACATCTTGCCAAATCCATGAACCATATTGTTTTGTTGTCATTTTATTTTCCTTGGTAGTAAATGCTTAGAATTGCCTTAAACTCATTTTGTTAAATATGTTTTCCTTATGATTCTCGTATATATGCATGTTTCCAAAATTTGTTTAAGCAAGAGTTGTTTTTTCTGTGAAAACCCGATATTGACTTAGTAGAGAACTTGGTATCAAGAGTGATATTAGTGTTACCATTATGGATCTTGGTCATATATACATATATGAGGCCCTCACATAGTTTGTATATCATGTATTTTGAGTTTGGTGGCAATCGGAACCCGTTTCGGTGTCCCGAGAACCTCTGTTTGGGAGTATTTTGAGGTATTGATCTATCAAATGTTTTGATTTCTGAAAACTAATACTTCCATGTTGTAGGAAATTCAATTCTATTCAATTTTGACTTTTGAAAATCCGAATTTCGATTTAAAACGAAGTTTTTATGGCCGAAACAAGTTTTAGCAAAAATCTGAAATTTGTTGCTGTTTGAAAAACCGGTATACCGCCGGTATGCCGCAGTATACCGCCGGTATGCCGTTTTTCGCACCAGAAACCTTCTGTCTTTAGGCCGGTATACCGCCGGTATGCCGCAGTATACCGCCGGTATGCCGTTTTATGCTGTTTTAGTCTGTTTTTGTCCGTTTTCTGCCCGTTTTTGTCCGTTTTTGATATTTTCTTCGATTGTAATGATTTCTTAACATGATTAGATGATCTTGTATAGTTAGAGAATACTTGTACACCCTATATACACTTGACATAAGCACATGTTCAATCATTTTCTATGAAATGTACTTAGCTTTAATTATTATTTCCCACATGCCATGATATGTCTTTGATAGATTCTTTCTTACAAGCTATGTTAATTGTTGCCATGCCTTCTTTGCTTACATGATAGTGGCCCGTCGTGGCGTACTTTTCTTACATGTCTCCTTTGCTTACTAGATAGTGACCCGTCGTGGTGCACTCTTGTACATGTCTTTCTTTGCTTACATGATAGTGGCCTGTCATGGCGCACTCCCTATAGTGGCTCGTCGTAGCGCACTACCAGCTTCCAGTTTATGATATTTTCTTGTTGTGGCTTGTTATGGTGCACATTCTCGTTATTGTCCAGTCTTGCATGCTCATGTCTAGGATGGATTCTGCGGAATGCCACACCCAGAATCCAAGAAAATGGTAAGGATTATATAACTAGATTGATCATTAGAACATGGGTGGGGAGGATTTCCCAGTTACCTGTTGCCTTCGGTCTAGGTCGTTATAACATTTAATTTAAGGGTTTGGAGCTATCCGTCGAGATGAGCACTCTCCCAGCTTCACCGTCGTGTGGGAGCACAAAGTCACACTTGTAATCAAGACCCGGCATGACCAATAGGTGGCAGCAGGCAGGTAACCGGACTTGGGATTCTCAAACTTGCATTTGTTAGTAATTAGGATTGTGACAACCCTAGTTAGCTAATGTATAAAGCCGTACTCATTGCTTGGCCGTGACTTTTGTATGGAGTTCAGTCCAGTCTAGTAGGCCTAGGCAGTGTCCGAATTTATTTATTTTCAGTACATCTTTGTTTATGCTTTACTTTTGTCGGTAAATGATTAGATACTAAAGTTCTGTTCAGGAGAAGGGTTACAACCCCGGTCCTTGTTTGGTTTACGGGTTGTAACTTGGGTTCCAGAATAGTTCCTAAGTCATCCAATCATTTGTCGTTCTATATAGACATGACATGCTCACATACTCCAGTTACATGACATGCTCACATGCTCCAGTTACATGATATGCTCACATGCTCCAGTTACATGACATGCTCACATGCTCCAGTTATATAATATGCTCACATGTTCTAGTTACTTAACATGCTCTACAAGACAAGTCAACAAGTTTTCTTAACATGCTCTACAAGATAAGTTAACAAGTTAACAAGTTTTCTTTAAATGCCTTACATGACAAGTTTCCTTTAAAATGCTCACATGACAGGTTTGCAAATGATGTCTTCCTTTACATATCTACAGTTAACTCTATATGACATATTGCTGTACTTATTGTCTCTCATCGGGATAAGTGCATTGGTAGTGCACAAGTCTCGATTATCTTTACCTTTATGTCTCTATCCGTTGCTTGTTAGAATTAGATTGGTTTTAGTTCATAGATTGGCTTCCTTTGTGGTACTTGCTATTGGGGGTCTGACCCCACTGGTTTTGTTTGGCCAGATCTGATAGAGGAGCCCGGAGGATCTTCCGTACCTTCCACTCGTTGGTGATTATCCAGAGCACCAGAGTACCTTAGTGGATTTTCTATTTCATTCTTCCACTAGTTATGTACATTATTCTTTTGTGGCGTTTAGCCTCCGAGCACGTGTTTAGCTCGTGTTTTGGACTTGACATTTAGCCTACGGGCCAGAACATGATTTGCGTATTCTAGACTATAGCTAGAGCTTATTATG
Source organism: Iris pallida (assembly GCA_029216955.1). Lineage (NCBI taxonomy): Eukaryota > Viridiplantae > Streptophyta > Magnoliopsida > Asparagales > Iridaceae > Iris > Iris pallida. The sequence goes on from JANAVB010023996.1 coordinate 18,670,850, forward strand.
TATGACTATTACTCTTGCTAGTCTTTACTCTGTATTACTAGCTTCATGATCATTGATATATGATAGTTTGGGACGCTTTACTATTTTATATTCCAGTTGATCTTACTTCTTGTACATTGTTTACTGCCTGTGATTGAGATACCTAGGATTGCTTGACCCAGGATTGCCTGTTGGATTGTAGTAGTAACCCCCATCTATACAGCTTATACGTTATTTCGGAGTACTGGAGTACTTTGGTATACGTAGCTGGCCTGGTCCGTCCCTACTTGCCAGTATTCTGGTTCTGGGGCGTGACAACAATGATATGAATAGGTAATGAATATGACCGGATTGGATTACAGTAGTATCCTAGCGATACGGTATGGCTTGTCCCCGTGTGAAGAGGGGAAAGCTAATACAGTCAGTTATCCTAATTTTGAATTTGGTCATATTCACTACTCTACTCCCCCAGTCCCCAACAGTACAGTCAATACTCCCGAAAGAGTTCGTGTTTGAATAGTGGTTTAAAATTGCAGTGAAGTGATTATTAAATAATTGTAATCAACATAAATGTACTTGCCTTAAACTTCTCAAGTTGGACGAGATTGGTACTTCGGGATTTGAACAGTCACACTCTTCCTTGAAATCCTACATTCTGGGAATTTGTCTCAGAAACCATAACTCTAGAATTATCTAGTTACAATTTCTAGATTTTGTCTTCTAATTAATTTTTAGTCTTGTATTAACCAACACAATCAAAAACACGTTTTTCTAGTGCGTTACAATTAAGGAAATCTAAATTTATATTTTATTTCGGAAAACTTGTTTTTATCAATTTATTGGAAAAAATTAGTATTTTATAATTATATATAAATATTTTTCTTTTCTTTAAATGAGAAAATCGTGAATTTCTAACTAATAATTTATATTAATATTAATTAATCCTACGCGTTCACAATCTCAGAAAATCCACAGCTAATTCCTACTTATTACAAATTTACAAAAATAAATAAATGAGCTTATGCCCTTACATTTCCATGAATTAAAATAAGAGAAAAAAAAATGTTAGTCTTGTAAATTACCTACAAAATTACATAATAATAATAACTAATAATTTCTAATTTAAAAATAAAACATTATGAGTCTCAGAACTGGTCCAATCTTCACTTACGGCTACTCTGCCTCAACGTCCGGACAGACCGGTGCGTTTGCATTTCACTGGGGCCCAATGACCGATAAGGTCGTCGCCCTAAAATAATATCATTTCCGAAAATCATTTTAAAATTATTTTTATAATTTTATAAAAATTCCGGTAGCACTTCCTCTATTTTTGGTCAACCCAAAAACTGGGAAAGTGTGCTACAACCTGTAAAAACAATCCCAAACCAGGGATACCCAAAAATATTTTTATAAAACGACCACAAAAATAATTTTCCTAAGCCAAATCGGAAACCCGGAATAATATCAGAATTCCCGAAACAGACTAGGAATTCCCGAAAACACATCGGAAACCACAGGATCATTTTCGAAATGTTCGAAAATTTCGCAACAGAACTAATTCCCAGAATTCCCAAAAATAGCCACAAAATTTTCAAAAGCCAAGTGCCAAAAAATCTTTAACCGACAGAATTATTTCTCAACATTCTCGAAAAACCCGAGAATAGGCACAGAACTTAGTTCTGTCCAAAATCCAAATTATTTCAGAACCAGAAATCAACAGCAACCATATTTTCGAAGAAACTTCAGAAAAACCGAAACGACAACGTAACTACTACGTTATCGAAATCCCGAATTCCCGAAGAATTTGGTTTGGACCAGATATCATCATGGACTACTAAAAATAATGGGAAAACTACTGGATTAGAAGTTACCCAATTGACAACAGAAATCCAGAAATGGAACCGAACACGAAATCGAACAACGTCGAAGAGCACAAGCTGGACGCTGGCCGGGCACAGGGCTGCCAATAGCGCGCGGCACAGGAGCTAGGACAGATCCGCGAGGTGGTTGCCGAAGGGAGCTCGGCGGGGAGGAGGCCGCACGGGGCGCGGGCCAGAGGCGGCGCTGTCGGGGCGTCGGGGCGGCCGCACAAGGGCGGGTCGGCGGTTAGCCGAGGGCGCCGGCGGGACAGTGGGCGCGGCGAGTGGAGAGGGGCGCGCTGGGGGCGGATCCGCGGGTACGGTCGGCCGAGAAATCGCCGGAGTCGGGCTGGCTAGGGTTTGGGAATTTGAGTTTGGGAGAGTGGTGGAGGAGAAAGATGGAGAGGGAGAAGATTTATATAGGGAGTGAATGGGGTTATGGAAACCCTAGAGTCTCCATTGATAGAGAAATAACTCTTACGGTTTTCCTTTCGGAAAGGAACCGATGAGGAAGAAGAATGGATGGTTTCATCCGTTCTAATTTTGTAAAGGGTTTCATCCCTATATACTATAACAAATCTATTCTCTTATGACAACCAACACTTGGTGGTGTAGTGGTTGTGTCCTATGACTTGGTTGGGAAGGTTGAGGGTTCAAATCTTAGGAGTAACATCTATTTTATTATTTATTTTTTTTATTCTTATTTTTTTTACCAATAAACCAATAAAATCAATTTAAAGAAATAATTTCTTTTATTTCTAAATTATTAGTAAAAATTATTTTCTTTACTCTTATAGCTTCTTTTTAAAATATATATATATTCAAGTTAAAATAATTTCTTTTCAATTAATTATTAAAAATTTTAATATGTATATATATACATGCTTTGTTTTGGAATTTCAAGAAAATAATAATTAACTGTTAATTGAACTAAAAAGGAAATCTTAAAATTTATTGAAAATTTTGTTTTGGGTTTTACAATATATATATATATATATATATATATATATATATATATATATATATATATATATAGATAACAAATACATATATATCTCAGGAAAACTGGGTTCAACCACAACTCAAAAACTGAACTAAAACCGACACCAAACCTGGATAACATCAGACATATATATGTATATACACATCAACATCAAACATTATACATATCCCAAATAACTGAACCCAAATGCAACATATCAAACTGACATGAAGGGGGAGTCTACAGTGTGCTGTAGGTAAGGTTAGATGTCAAGTGCAGACAGGTATCAGAGAATCAAGTGTAGGTGACGATGTCGAGTGTGTATCAGAGAATATGTGGTGTCCAAGAATTTGTGTCAAAACAGTGAATGTGTGCATACTATCAAAACATTGTATCAAACCTCGACAGGGTGTCGATTGGCCATATCATAGTGTAAACTCGGGTGTCAAACTGTGCCCAAGCAATGTGTGTCATGTGTCACATGTTAGGGGGTGTGTCTGTCCAAACAAGTGTCAAACAGTATATAATACATGGTATCAACATGAGACACAGTGTATCAGAAAAGTATCTGAAATATAGGGTGTTCGAGTGTCACAGTATGCATTCAACAGGGAATGCCAAAGAGCGAAGTGATGTGTCATTGTATGCAGCAATACGAGTGTCAACAAGGTGTCCAAACCATGTCCAAAACGTAGCAAATAGTGTGTCAAAAGTGCCAGTAAAAACGGTAACATAAATGTGAAGGAAACGTGTGCGCACATGTGTGTTGAACAGGGAATGGGCAAGTGTTTGCATGGCAATTATGTAACTAATGTGTCAACACGGTGTCACACACAAGTGTCTAGGTGTCCATGGTGTCAGAGTGTCCAAGAACATCTCCAAGTGGTGTCAAACAGTCAGCCAAGAACCCAGTGTAAAAACTGTGTGTGCGAGCTCGGCTGACACTTGTGAGTTGAATAACTCCACGCACACAACACCAATCTACCCCAAACTTCAGTGCCATATGTTAGTCAGTGCCCCTACCCAACCCAATAGGTGGCACCCAAAATTATGTCGCGTCCAGTATGTTTGGATACGACAGCAGCAGGGGAACACTGTTTCCCCTGTGCATTGTCCAGCAAGTATCCCTGTGTCCATTTTGACATAGTAAACCAACACAAAATCAACTTATTTACAGAAACAATCTACACATAATTAACTTTCCAAAAATATAATTTATACTGAAAATAGAGAACAAAAATTCCTAAGGGATATTTCGTCGAACAATTGAGGTATCTCTCTGATATGAAGCGATACGCCCATGTTACGAGCCTCAAATAGACACGAATTGAACCCAAACCAAACCTAGGGTAGGAGGACCCTAAATGAATGCATCTATGGTGAGAAATCATGAAACAAATAGGTTTATAGATCATTACCTATTGAGAGTTGCATTCTCAATGAAAATCTTCTTTGAAAAGATCCCACTCCAAATCTAATGACCAAATTACTTCCAATCCTTGCTAGTTAGCCTATAGAGACCTCCTCTACACAAGGAGTGTGCAATACAATTGATTTGGTTGAATTTGGAGGTGATTTGATGAAAGAGGGTAAATTTGGGAAAGAACACAAATTAGGGTTAGGATTTGCAATTAAAGAGGCAAGAGGGGACTAATGTTCACTTATATAGGTGGGGGATCCACACTTGGCCGGCCATGGGTGTTTCTAGGCTTTGGGTTTGGTCTAATTTTGTTTAATGGCCTTCTCAAGTTGTAAATCAAGCGTTTTAGGTAAAGACCCAAACTAGACTAAGGTTCCAACAAATATCTTGCTTCTAACTTAGTATCTTGATATTCTATAACTTAGTTAACTAGTTAAATTCTACTAACTAAGTTTCCAGGGTCATGACCAACATCTAGATTAGGTAATTCTAGGGTTAGACCTAATATAACACTTAGCACATTATTAATTAAAAAAATCCAATATTCATAAATTACCAAAATACCTTTATTCTAGAAAAGTGGTAGTGACAAATCTACCCTCCTTAAAATAATTTTGTCCTCGAAATTAAAGACAAAACTAAATAGATGAGAAGGATAGAAATCATACCACAAGGCTAAAAAAGATAAGGGTATCGCTCACACATCTCATCCTCCCTCTCCCAGGTAGACTCTCCAATGTAAAGGCTAGCCGACGCCGCAGTATCGAGACCATGGGTACGTCCAGCCTACGCTGCAGTATCAACGGTAGAATGCGGTCCTAGGTCACAAACATCTAACACAATATAAATGTACTTGTACAGAATATACACTCCAATCGGAGGACAACACAGAAGGTACAACTCAATCATAATCTAAGATAGATAATAGAACGATAAAATAGATATGAAATCCTCAAAAGAGAGATACAACCATAAGGAAATAAGTCTAAGTGTTTAACAACAAAATCTCAACATATGAAATAATACAAATCAAAATGACAACACAAATACGTAAGATAAAGCCCTAGCAATCTAACCTAGGCAATAGGGTAGTCTCCTCAACACAAGCTGGATCCTCCTGAGGGTCCAGGTCACAAGTGTCATCTATACCAGCTCCATAGTAGGTGGTGTAGCCCCCCTTCCCGGAAATTTTTGAAATATTTTTTTATTTTTTTATTTGATTTAAATGGTGGTTTTTAGAAGTTCATAAATATTTATTTAGTTAGTTATTAAGATGACTGAAGCCATGGTGGAGTTTTGAAGTCCCAAATGACTAAGAATTATGGCACGGATAGTGCAGCGGCGTACCTTGACTAGTGTACTAGCCATGCCAAGGAAGATCCAGCCATAATTGTGTTCTAACTAGGAAATCCATTCCAAGTTGTGACTTGACCCATATAAAATGATTTAATTATTTATTTATTAATATTATGACTTTTAGAAGGCCGGTTGTACCATTCTTGTCCGAACTTGACCCGAACTAAATCCGAGCCCATGTAGTCATGTAGTGCGTCCAGAGACATCCATGTAGATGCATCTGGTGTATATATGTATTGGTAATTTATTTTAATGGTTTATTATTTATTTTCATAAATAATTATTATTTATTATATATAGGTTATTGACATTAGATGAATTATTATTATAGAAAAACTTTTCCTAATTTATTGGAAATATTTTGTATTTAAGATTTTCTATAATAAATTTTGGGTTTATTACTATTTTTTTATTATAGGATTTTATCGTAGGATTTATCGTGAGCTAATAAATATTATTTATAAATCTTTTTGAAAAATTCCTATTCAATATTTTTAGGTTATTGGATTAGAATAACATATATAGGGATATATATAGTTGGTGTGAGCCATAGACTTAAATTTGGATTATGAGTCGTTAGATTTAGGTTAGATATTATTGAGGGATATCAGCCATCCAAACACACATAGTTAACTACTAAATCATGGAATGGATATAGGCCATAGGATCAACCCAAGACTTAATCCCAACCACCCGTTCAACCCTACAGTAAATTTGGGTATATATAAATAAACCCAAGGACAGGTGAATCACCACGTTGCAACCGCCCAGAGTGGCACACCATCTAATCGACCTC